>PVIA01001863.1:130337-243914 GCA_004024845.1 Tonatia bakeri
GCCAGCATTGCCCCCTGGGGGCATCCGCAGAGCACGCGAACCAGCTGCCAATCAAGGTACTGGTCATGCACCTGACTGACCAATCAAGGCACTGATCACGCACCTGACTGACCAATCACTAGCAAGGGCAGGAGGTGAACACGCACGGAGCAGCCTATCAGAGCAGCTTCCCTTTTCCCGCCCCTATATAAACCCCCGCGCCGTTTAAATAAAAGTTTGCAGCTTGATCAGAATCCTTTGTCTTGCTGCCATTCTTCGCGCCTCTTGCTCCCACCCCTATTCATCCGTTGCAGGTAGGCTCGGGACCCTCGTTGACTGCTCCGCAGGCCGGAGCAGAGAGTCCTGGCAACAGTGCAGCCATGACTCTGGACCAGACCTGGGCCTCCCAGACTGAGGGGCCTGGCAGAGAAAGGCGAGCCCCTGCGGAGATCTGAGGCGCCGTGAAGACAGCTGTGAGGAGAACCAAAGGGCAGCACCACCGTATCTACAAAGCACAAACCTGAAGTGTCCAAGTCAGCAGGGTGGGAAAGGCCCAAGAAAGCCCTGCTCTGCCCACCAGTGCACAGCAAGTGGGAAGACTGATGGCCATCCCCTGGGCCACAGACCCAGCTGACTGCGGTGAGGGCGCCCACACCTTCCACTCTCCAAACAGCTGCACACCTGCCTCCAGGCTGCAGGAGGTGAGGCGCCCAAGGCTCTCCCTCACTCACCCACTCCCTGCTTTGCACGTTTCCATCCCTTCTGTGCCATGTGTCGTTCATCTCCCCCCGCAGGACTACTGCTGGTGGGAGGAGGCAAAGGCCAAAGGGCACATGGAGCCAGAGGAAGCACAGAAAGGAGGCAGGGCAGGGAGACTCCAAGCCCTGTGTGCCAGGCCCCGACATGGTCACAGGGTCACACCGACGCCCAGGGCTTCGCCCTCCATGGTCACTGTCCTCACTCCTGGCACTGTGGTCATGACGACAGGCCCTCACAGGAGTGACACAATGTGCCACTCGGCAGACAGGACCCCGAGGGAGCTCTGCGTGGAAGAGGCTTCTCTGCCGGAGGTGGGGGCAGTGGAGGAAGTCAGCTGCTGACCCGCTGCCTGCAAGTGTGGGGGCAACAAGTAACCTCCTATTTACTGAACCAGCCCAAGGGCCCTGGGAGCTACCAGCTGTCGGTGCCGATGAAGTCAATTCTCAAGAGGCGCCCCGAGACCGTGTCCTCTCCTGCAGCCTGTCCGTGGGGGCGCCCCTTCACGACAGAGAAACAACCCTGTTCCTCTCCACCCCTCCCCACGACAGTGAGGGTTAACCACTCAACCAGGGACACGGCTGAAGTTTCACGAGCGAAAGTACGTCTTTAAGAAACACCAGGAACTGCCATTCTGTGTCGACACTTTCTATGTCGACAGACACGTTCTTCACACACTGTGAGGGGGCCAGGCCAACTGGGGTTATTCTTTACTCGAAACACGCCGGCCTGGCTTCTCCTCCCAAACGTGTCGCTCCCCCAACAACCCCCCGGCTCTGGATGTAAAAACCACACCACTGAGAAACAGCATGTTCCCACAGCCGCGTGGCCCCAAGTCCAGCAAGGAGTGGAATTAACTGGGGCTCATCTCAGCTTCCCCTGAATCAAAGTTCATTCCAGGTGGAAGTAAACAAGAGAAGTGTTTTAAAGTCTGCTCGTATTTTTTCTTACAAGCCAAAGGTTATCTTAGAAATGACAGACAGTCAGAAGACGGCTAGCGGGGAGGAAAAACACCCGTGCAGAAAGCTGGCCGCTCAGAAGCAGGGACCAGAAACACAGGCACGGAGCACTTGTCCCACGGGGGCCTCTAAGGCCCTTTCCGTGGCTTCACTGGCTGCTCTGACCAGCAGATGGCAGCCTGCCCACCCCACCTTGCGCATCCACAGGGGCTCACTGTCAGCTTTGACCCCACCAGTCAAGTGTTGGCAAAGCTTCAACACAGCCAGTAATCTCTCTGCCTCGTGTCAAGGAAGAAAATGATTTTTCTTTGTTCCTGCACAGCAGCCACCTCCCCCGGTCTGCCAGGACTGGGGCTCTCAGTGCAAACGCAACTTTCCTGCTCAAACCAACACGCTGACGACCTGCAACACGTATTTCCTGAAGCCGTTCCCCTGCCGTGACACTGGCCTCACGCTCACCCCCCCCATGAGCTCTCGGGCATCTGCTTTCAGAGACAAGGCCTACTCTGTGGGCTAACAGAGAGTGGCTGACCACACAGAGAACCAGGTCAAACCACAGCCCAGAAGAACCTCCACTTGAAGCAGCTGGACCCTTCCGTTGATGCGAAACACTTTCCCACTCGAGGTTTCGGCCACAAGGCCTGCTTCCAGGGAGCAGGCTGGCAGGGACAGCCCAGTCAGGGATTCTGACCTGCAAGTCAGTAATGACACCAGATAAGTGGAGGAGAGCTGGTTCCTGTAACAATGTGACAGGCACCTCAGGAGAGAGGACACAAGAGCAATTCCCTGGGGCCGCCTCACTGTCCTGCTTTGCAAACCAGATGAGGTGGCGGCAGGACTGGGCTGTCTGCAGCTCCGCAGACTTGCCTGCAGACTTGCGGCCTCCTGCACTGCGGGACCCATCTGGCACCATGTCCCTCGAGAGCAGAGGCAGGGCCGGTCCTGAAGGTCAGACCCAGAACCTGCCCCTCCCGGACCAGCACTGGGTGCTGCCACATCCCAGCATCCTGGGAAAATCAGCGTCATCATCATGGGAACCTAGAGACCAGGAAACCTAGTGGGAAGGTGTCAGACATCCTGGGACGGAAACGCCCAAGTGCAGAGGGAAGGGATGGGGTGAGGAGACTGAGGTGGGGAGGGGAGAGACCAGGAAGAGGAGGTGAGATCGCCTGCCCACCTGTCCCACAGGGCTGACTCAGAGGCCCTGCAGGCCGGGGTGGGGAGGGTGCGGCAGAGACGCCTGTGAGGGGCCTGCAGGGGTGAGTTCGTGTTTCCACCGACAACGAGAGTAAACAGGCAGCTGCCGCTGACTCCGGGCTAGCTATGAGAACACTCAGCCTGCAGCTCTTGGAATAGGCAAGCGGTTACTGGAGGGATGGGAGAGTTATCTTTAAACACGGAAAAGGAAAAGAGAAAGAGAACAACAGAGTAAGAGCTAAACTTCGAGAACACAAAAGCAGAGTCGAGTTCGGTCCCAGTCCCCTGGCCCTGTGGTCGGCAGACTGGGCAGCATGCGGCCTGAGTCCTGGACACCCACTGTGAGCTGCACCCGTCCTGTCCCTGCACGCAGAGGCCCGGCCTGTCCACACACATCTCGGGGTGGGTGGAGGCAGCCTGTTTTGGAACCTGGATGGGAAATGCCTTCAGATGATTGAGTTTCCTATGTGTTCTGCCTCAGAAACAAGTCTGTGCAGGCAGCGTCACCTGCAGACGGGACCACAGCCTCAGTGCAGGGGCAGTGAGACGAGCGGCTCCGACGGGAAGCAGGCCCTTCATCGGCTTCCTCACCGGTCCCTCAGATCAGCCTCCCTGGGCACGGAGAAGCGCACTCAGACACGACAGGAAAGCAGTCTTCATGTGTTCTCGCTTCTCTCAGCTCTGAGGGCCCATCCTCAGCTCTTTCCTGACGTCCCCCCATTCGGCATCTCGCTGGCATGCAGCAGGTCACCCACCCCACTCGCACGCTGCCCCTCTCATCCTCACACCTGCGGCCCCTCTGCACACACCTGCACCTGAGTGGGCACAGCACTGGGCGCTGCAGCGGCCCAGGTCTCTGGAGCTGCGGCTGGACCCCAAGTGGGAATGTGAGCCCCGCATGGGGTCCATATGGGGACCCAGCGGCCCTGCTGGCAGGACCAGTCCTCGTGGCTGGGGGGGTCGGGGAGAGCGGGAGAGAGGACATGCCGGACGTGCTACCCAGGAGGTGGCACTCAGTGCTGCGGCAGCCAGGGCAGCGAGGGAGGGGTCCTCACAAGTGACAGAGCAGCAAGAATGTGGCCCTCTCGTTGCAGGTCCTCACACCCCTGAAGGCACCCCGGGCTGTGGAAGGGCCCTCCACAGGGGTTGGACAGGAGCCTGGGCTGGCCCAGCCCTGAGATCTCTTCCAACTCTCCGATCCCGAAAGACCCCCACACAGCCCTAGGGGACATCCTCTGCCACTTTTTATTTTACTCTCCTCGCTAACAACCTACACCTTCAGGAAAAGCCACTCACACGGAGAAACAAAGTGCGTCAGAAATGAGGCGACCTCTGCCCTGTGGTCATCACCCGAACGCGCCGTCCGAGTCTGGACAGAACCGAACGCCCAGCGATGGTGGCGGCCCGCGGCAAGCCCAGCCCTGGGGGGCAGCAGGAGTCGGACGGAGCTACGAGACCCGCGGTGGTCTGCGGGTGAGTCACAGGGGCTGAGCTCATGGACGTGGACTGGCCGGCGGCACCAGGCACACAGCAGACCTGGCCAGTGGCCGCATTGTGACGACGGTCAGGGTGACGACTGTCAGGGAGCCGTCATCCCAGCAACAAAAGGTGCCCTCAGGCTACATAAACGGCCACTCGCATCCAGAAGGCAAGCACGCAGACAGCTGTTTCTGAGAGAAAGAAAAACATTCCAACACTCCATTGCTCACATCGCCCTGCCTCCACCCCATTTGTCTGCCGAACCAGGTGTTGGGACAAGCAAGGCGGAAGCACTTCCACCAGTAACAGCACAGACAGCCAAGACTGAGAGCCACAGCCGTCAGACCCACACGTCACCATGGCCACGAGGCACCATCTGCCACCTACACAGGAGAAAAGGCCGCACACAGGAAAGCCGTTTGCTGCCACTGGAGAACACAGCTCCTCAGGAGGACCCCAGCCCCGAGAGTACCAAGAGCTGAGCCCTCAGGACGGGAGCCGCCCAGCTGCCCGTGGCCGTGCAGTTCCAAGAGCACATAGCAAGAACACACGACCCAGGACCTTTCCCTTCTCTGACATGCCCCTGCGTCTGCTCCTTCGAAATGGGGCCGGTCTTGTCCCACAGCAGTTCTTCCTAGTGGCCACGGACAGGCTGAGTGGCTGACACAGGGCTTGCCTGCATGCCCCAGCCTGAAGCTTCAGCCTCCAGCAGCCCCTCAGGGAGCCCAGAGCAAAGCCTTCCTGTGTCACCTCTGAGGGGAGCAAGGCTTGCAGAGGGTCTGGTCTGGCAAAGCACAGCCCGTGCTGCTCTCCCCAGGAGCAGCAGCTGCCATCAGCACATGGCACAGGGTACCCAGCTCCAGGCACGTGGGAGGCACTGCGTGCGGTTCTAGTGCCTGGACACCTGTGCAGCCATGGGTGCAGTGTGACCTTGGGGCCACAGCAGCCCAAAGATACAGCAACACCCCATAAAGAGGCTGCTGGGGGCAATGCAAGGCCCCCCAGAGGCTATAAAGTAGTATCCTAGCTGCCTCCCTCTCCAGGGGCGGCACCTGCAGCTGGAGGTCTACAGGGCCCACCCGGAACACCCACCCCTGCAGGAAAGGGTCCAGGAACAGAACTCGAAGGCTGGCGAAAGCTACAGGGTCAGGAAGGATCACCTGGTCCTACCGGCCAGCCCATACACGTCACACAACACACCAGCCACTCCAAAGACAGGGGACTTGCTGCCTTACCGCATGGTCTTCACAACCTCTCCCAACCTCCTCCTTGGGCTTCCTCTCCCCTGTTGACACACTCCCTCCAACACGTCCCCTCCGCCTGCCCCAATGCCCTGAGTGTCCACAAATCAAAGGCTCCCTGCGGCCACAGTATCTGAGGTCACCGGACTTTGTAGGAAAGCAGAAGAGGGGCGTGTAGGATCATCAGTGTGCCATTAACTGATTCAGAGGTGAGAGAAGAACAGGAAATAGCCCAAGCTGAGTTCCCTAACATAACTCCGGACAGTCCCTCATTCTGGAGGGGACTCCTGTCCTCAAGGCACATTCCAGGATAACCTTCACCTCCTCACATACCAGAGAGTCCCTGCGTTGTAGTGCTGTGACCGAGAGGTGCCCACTGTCAGGCATCTACAGGGAAAAGACGCCCCGGATGCCTCCCAGTTCCAAGAGGTGGACATGGGAGCAGATGGGGGACATACGGCCAAGGACAAGCATGTGCTCTTTGGAGAAGGCTGGTCACAAGACAGGACTGGGAAGAAGCTGTTTTGGGAGGTGGGCAGCTAACAGAGGAAAAGATCTTCGTTTTCCAACAAGGGAGAGGGCCCCCACAATGAGCGAAGGGCCGGGCGGGTGTGGGAGAGCAAGGGAGGGCGGGTTCCAAGGCTGATTAATCTTGCAGTTTTCATGGTGAAAATCCCACTTGTCTCCAGGCAGACAGAAACCAAGAGGACTGATGTCAAACCAGCCCCACAGGATACACAGGGCAGGCACGGTGGTTTTACAGTCGTGAGGACGTGAGACAGAGTCTATTCTTGTACGTTATTTATTATTAAGCTACTTTTGCCCTCCCCTGTACTTTCCCTCCCAAAGTAGTTTAAAAGGGTTGGGGACGTCGGCATGGTTTTCCCGGCCACCCTTTCGCCACCTCCAACTTCTGCTGAGCAAGCACACACTGCTGGCCACCCCGCAGCGGACCCTCCACGCTGGGAGGGGCCCATGCAGTTAGAAACCAAACATCCGAGGAACAGCGACCAGCTCCCCAGCCTTACATCCACGGAACACCGCAGAGCCCCCATGCGGTGCCCCCGCAGACTCACGCACAGGCAGTCACGACGTCTGTTCCGCCACCCCAGGCCCCAGGGAAGGCCTCCAGCCTGAGCCAGGGGTGCTGCAGGACAGCCCAAACACCAGGGCCCTTCCTTCCAAGACCAACTACAAAAGACCAACTGCCACGAGACCTCTGGGCTCCAAAATTCCAACTACTCTGGGCTTAAAGCCAGCAACCACCAAAGGTTTTCTACGGAAGACTAATTAATCTTTGCTCAAGGCAGCACCCGTGAGATGAGGTGGCACAGCACCCAATGGCTGAAAGGTGACATTCTACACCAACCGCATCCTGCAGAGCCGCCCGTGGCCAGGAGGCCCAGGGCCACCCATGGGCACCTCCTCTGGCCAGGCAAGCTGGTCAGCTCCAGTACTCCAGGCACAGGGCTCCTGTGCCTGGTCTGCTGGCTCGTGGACTCAGCCTAGAATCCGAGGGGCCCGGGGCCTAAGGGGACGGCCACAGGTACTGCTGTGCCCCTCCCCCGCAATGGCTGGGGCAGTGCTGGCTCTGGGGCCCCTCTCAGGTACCCTTTTGAGCACAGAGTAGACCCACTTCTAGAAAAGTGAATCTAAGTATGTGTTGGATCCAGAGACTAGACTTCATTCAAGGGCCTCGGTCTGCCTCTCAGGAAACATCTGGCCAGAAGCCCATAATGTGAGGGCAGGAGGAGCTGAGTAACTGTCCCACTAGGGTGGCATCAGAAGGGACAGTCTCCCCCAGTGGGGCCACTGAACCCCCTTGTTCTCATGGAAGCCTCAATCCCTACAGTGACAGCAAGTCTGTTTTGTAACAACCTGGGGCGTGGCCCACGTCACTGCGCCAGCTGTGGGCAGAGGCCCTATGGGCTGGTGCTGCTGCCGCCACCTCTGGGTGCCCACAAGGGAACAGGGAGCAGCTGCTGTCCAGGCAGAAGACCAACGTGCTTTCTCTGCTGCCTTTTCCTTCCTTCAGCTGACTACTCATCAAGGGCACAGCCTCTGTTGGGACCTATGCGTGGCATTATGCTCCTGTGGGTGAGTGGGAACCCACAGCATGTCCTTCCCGGGGGGTGTGCTGACTGGTGGAGAACCCAGATGATAAACAGGTGAGCAAACAAGCACACAATTACAAAATAAGAGGGCCAGGAAGGGGAGGCCAGGGAACACAGGCGGGACCCCTGACAAGGAGGTCACGGACATGCGCCTGAGCAGGGGGCCCAAGCAGAGGCTTGAGTGACGAGAAGAGGGAGCTGCGTGGCCCCATCTGGAACCATGCGCCACACTGTGCAGGGTCCCCTCGCGCCACATTCCTGGCAGAGAGGAAATCACTCGTGCTGATTCACACGAGCCGCCAGTGGTACTGTGGCTGAATGGTTAAATCCTGCCCGTGACCTCCCCCTGCCTCCTCACGTCACTGCTTTGACAGGGCCAGAGAAAGATTCCCAACTCTTCTTCGATGGTCCTTCTGGGCGCCCATCAATCCTCAAAGAACGCTTTTCACTTAAATAAAGCCCAAGCCCAGCTTTCCCCTGTCTACTGCGGTCCCACACTTGCTGGGAGAAGACAGACTGCTGACTCGCCGCGTCCCACAGCAGCTTCTCTCACGGCCCCTGGAGGCTGCACTGTCCTCCCAGCACTGCCACCCCAGACTGCTGTGTCCTAGGGCCAAGGACTATGTCTTACCTGAACTCTTAGGGTCCATCACTGTGCAGATGAGAGAACTGGGGACCAGGGGTAACTGGCTGGCCCAGCTAACATGATGCAGAGGACAAGGTTCAAGGCCGGTTGTGGGCCTTGGTCTGAAGCCCAGGTCAATGCCACTGGCTCCTGAAGTGCCTCCTCTGTCACCCGGGGAAGGCAGGCTCCCACCTCCACAGATAGACGGGAGCTCCCAGTGGGAACAGACGTGGTGGGAACCTCACTCGGCATCGGCAGGTTCAGCTCCGCAGGCCAGCAGCTCCAGATGCTCCCGAGACACAGATCTAGATCAGGAGAGGGGCGGGGTTCCTCACAGTGCTGCCCTTACCCTCACTAGCCGCGACAGAGCACACTGTGTTGTCCTCTGGGGCCAAATACAATTTGGACAAAACGTGGGTGTTGAGATGAATGAGGCCCCAGGTTGGAGACGATGCCTCCTCTGAAAGCTGAATGGACACTGGGCAGAAGGCAGGGCCCTTCCTCACGAAAAGGTGAAGGTGCTGCTCTCCCGGCCGCTGCTCCTGCTTCCGGCTGGGACCTCAGAGACATTCAGCACTTGCAGCAGGAACCATTTGGGTAACAAGCAACAAAGGATAAACACACACGCCTGCGCAGGCGTCAGAGCGCAGGAGGCTGCGTAAATGCCAGGCCCCTGCTCTAGCCGCCGGGAGCAGCCGTGCAAGGTCCCGTCGGGGGTGGGGAAGGGGGAGGAATCGAAACCCAGCCACAACCCCACTCTGCACAGCCACACCTGGTGGGGGGCAGCATCCTCCCCCAAACAAAAGCAGGGGCGATGCCAGCCCTGTGTGCAGCCGTCCCCAAGGACAGGAAGACCACACAGCAGGTCGGGCCGCAGACAGTAGGTGCGGGCAGGCAGGTCCAAGGCTCTGAGTTGGCTCTGTTACCCTGTGGGAAACTGACCCGACCGCCTGTCTCTCCAACTCGGCCAGGCAGCATCAGACCATCAATCATTCCAAAGAAGCCAAATGCTTCTTCCCATACTGAGCAATGCCAAGATCTTCCTGGTTGGACAGTGACTCGGAGACCTCGGCTCCTACCATCACATCAAACGAGAGTGAGTCCCACCCACACTGTCCATGTGCCGCAGGAAAACAAGTGCACGCGAAGCACCACGGGCCCTGAGACCCCAGGGAACACCAGCGCCCCCAGTGCGTAGTCCTGAAGGACGTGTCAGCAGGCAGGGCGGGCCCCAAGCCCCCTCCGGCAGCCCTGATGGCCCGTCAGGATGGCCAGCAGTCTGCGCGGGTCCGGACTCCAAGGCCCAGGACAGAAGCTGAGCAAGGAAGTGCCAAGGTTGGTTTTTGTTTTTTCCTCATTTTTCAAACATAGAGCACAGATTTTCTTCCTTTATTAGCAAAATGAAGTAATCAAATTACAAATAATTCATTTGCTGAATCCTTTTCACCTTTGCCTTTCAAATAAAGACACACACATGCTGTATTTTCAAAACAGAGGACATAGGTTAATTTCATTACATGTTATAAAAACTATAATGCTGGAACCGTGGTAAAGGACTCGGTCTAGTTAAGTTGATCTGTATAACTTATTTCATGAGAATAAAATGTCATATTTAATGGTTAACCAAAGATAATCTAAAATTAATCACTGTATTTGGAAATGCCAAAAACAACCCGGACTCTGTGTCAGTAGGGGCTGCAGCCCTGAGGCTCACTCAGTGTGCTGCACCCGGTTTGAGCACAGTGGGAGACTCAGGCAGCGGAGGGAGTACTGAGTGATCGAGGTTATGTCCACCCGTGCCCATGCTTCTCAGCGCGAGCCGACACGGAACTCACCAAGCGCCTTATCTTTACTTCCAATCGTCAAGGCCAAGTGTGTGAGCCGCCTCGGCACCTCACATTACCAAACAAGTGTTCCCACACTGCTCTGAGCGTCCTGGTTCCCCTCCCCGCCCTCCCGCTCTCCCCACCTTCTCCCATGCCCCCACCGACCCAGCCTCACCGTGAGGGCTGCCCTCCGGTCCCCCGGGGGTTAAGCGCTCCCTCGAGCCCAGGCTCTGCAGCGTCCACGCACGGCTCCCCTGCGGCTGCAGTGCTTGCTGCCCACCCCCCCAAGCCCCACCACAGTGGGTCCAGAGGCTTCTCCCCCAGACGCTGCACCCCCTCATCTTCTACACCCTCCTATGTGACGCCTGGGGTCTGGTTTTGTCAACACATCCATCAGCTGCCTCTCCACACCTGCTCTTTTGGGGCCAGTTAAACATGACATCAAAACTGAGACTTGTTACAGGCATAAAGTATTTCTGAGCAAATCTGTAAGCAGAACTGAGGCCGACAAGGCTGGTAAACCCACACGACACAACTTCAGAAAAGCTGAACCAAGCCTGGGATCACAGGGAACAGGGAAGGGCTCATCCCATGCAACGTGTAGCCTACAGTGGGCTGCTGTACAGCGCATGAAAGAATAAACAGATCTGGAAGTAAATGAATAAAAAAAAGTACTGTATCACAAGCAGAGAAGCAAGGGTGGCATAAACCCAAGGTGTAAGCAGGCACTCGAGGCACCTTAGGGTATCAGGGACGGGGAGGGAGACGGAGAGTACCACACAGGCAAAGAACATTTTCTAGATCGATGGACTGACGCCTCAACAGAAAAGCTATCCACTCGGCCTGACAGGCCAATGTCAAATGCTCAGAGAGCTAACCAGGATGTGACAAATCACACAAAAAAAGCCCCAAACCTGGCACACTCACACTACGTTAGGACCCGGTAGAGGGTGGGTCTGTCCCCCTGCCCCGCCCCCACCTGCCACTAACAAGGGACCCAGGCGAGCATGTGCTCCGCCCATGTTCCCAGGCATGGCAGGCACCCACTCGACACGGCCCAGACCCCACTGCGCTCCTCGTTCTCTCAGACTTCAGTAAGTCTGCAGTTCGGTTACGGGCAACGAGGGCCAGCACTGCTCCACACCACCGCGCTCTGGCCTGCCACTGCCCCGGGGGACTCGGAAGACTCCTGCCCGGAGAGATTCCACCATCGGAGAAGTGAACAGAAGCCCCACCGTCCGTGGCTGGCCAAGCTGAAAGCCACTGTCAACCCCAGGAGTGGAGACGAAGCCTTCCATTCCGTGGACACCGGACGGCAGGCCCCGCGGACCCTGACAGCCCTCAGCAGCCCCACAGCCGGGCTCTGCCCAGAAGACAAGGAGCTCCCCTGAACAGACGGAGTTAAAAGAGAGCGGAGATGAGCTGAGGTTCATGTGTCACACCAAAGTGATAGTTAACATTCTTAAAATTCAGGCAATTCTCCACTTACGGAACACACGCTTTACGGTAAGAAAGAACTGCCACACATATGCCACTTCTGGGTGCATGACCCGACAGAGGAAGACAAGGGAAAACACACTGCATTTCAGTACAGTCTGCAGTGAGGAGCTCTGTTCACTGGAGCCATCAAGAGACTTGAAAACACATGCCTGTGCATTCACCAGGCCCCAGCCCAGCTCCATCACGCTGGCGCATCTGTGGTGGCCCAGGACGGGGGTGCAGCACTCTCCCCAACAAAATTCTAACATGCTGGTGGGCAGAGAGGAATGAGAGAGTCGGTGAGTCTGGGAGCACGGCAGCATCTGGCTGAATAATCAGAGCAGCACTGGCCTCCAAACCAGCCTTCTCCCCTGCATGAGTCAACCACCCATTCAGTAAACCTCTGCTGTCCCCAATGTGAAAATGACAGTAACAAAAGAACTGCCCAACCAAAGGGCTGAGGAAAGTCCCACGGGGCTCAGGTAACTGTGCCTAATGTCCAGGTGTGTGTTTGCTCAGAAAAACGTAAGCCGGCTGTGCCGTGCTGTCTCTGTGGGGGTGCAGTCACACCAGACGTCTAAGATGCTCTTGATTGCACGTTTGCAGAAAAAACACAATCCAGCACAACCCAAGTGGGTGAAGGAAGACCAACAGGACCCACTGCGGCTGCCACGCCGGCTTTAAAGTTTCCTCTCACCCAACAAATCCAAGTGCTGCTCTGAAAAGGGCCCGTAAACGCAGCCCCACTACTGAGGACAGCTCTGTGGCTGGGGTGGACGCTGGCCCGGCTCCTGGTCCACCCACAGGTTTCCTGCCAGACACACTCACCTCCCGCCCTTCCAGAGCAGCGAGACTCTGTGGTCAAGCTTTTGGGAATGGTTATTATGGGCAGAGCTAACTCATGTATGACCACGAGTTGGAAGATGAAAAGGTGGGCTGAAAATCTGTCCTAAGGCAACTGCTGGGGCTTGGGCCATGCTCATGTGTGACACTGCAGGACAAAGGCTCTCCAAGCTCAGTCAGTGCCCCTGGGCCCCCAATGGAAGGGGCTACCATCAGCGCCTCCTGCCACAGAGACACCCAAAGAAGCCTGGCCACTCCCCTCGGCTTCCCGAGGTCCAAGCAGCTGCAGGTGACAGGTGTCTAGTAATTCAGTTGCTAGGAAAAGGCAAGCCCAGCCTGTGAAGACAACCCAGGCAGCCCTGCAGAGTCCAAGCCCAATGGGCACCATTTGGCTGGGTCCCCAGGGGCCCCACTGCCCACCTGCACCACAGCAGGCCCACTGGGACCAGGCAAAAGTGGATCTCATCAAGCCCACCCAAGGGCCAATTCACCGGTAACTTTGTTTGTTTGTTTTTTAATTAAAAATTTAAGTTTTATTTTTTCTATTACAGTTGACATTCAGTATTATTATGTACTACTTTTGGGTGCACAGCATAGTGGTTAGACAGTCATACACGTTAGAGTGTTGCCCCCAGTGTTTCCAGTGCTCGCCTGGCACCGTGCACAGTTACAATACGGTTGACCTTACATCCCGGGGCTGTCCTGTGACAGCCCCTCTGTCCTTCTCAGTCCCTCCACCTTGTCACTCAACCCCCAACCCTAGTTTGTTCTGTTTCTACAAGTCTGTTTCTGATTTGTTCACTTCGTCCTTCAGATTCCACACACAAGAACAATCATGAGGTACTTGTCCTTCCGTCTGACTAGCTTCACTCACTACCACGATCTCCAGGGCCGTCCCAGCCGTTGCGACCGGCAGGGCCCCTCCTCCCCGCAGCCGCAGCCGCAGCCGAGCCGGGCTGCCCAGTGCGCAGCGCCGCTTGTCTTCAGCCGTCTGGACCGTTCAGTCCGCCCACATTCACAGTGACTGCTGGGAGGTGTGTAGTTCCTGTCATTGTATTGTCTTCTGATTGTTTTCGCTCTTCTTCTCTGTCCCTTCCTCATTCTCCCGTGTGTCGATGACTTCTGGCAGTGCTGTCTGCACGCTCACTCCGTGTTTCGTGTGTCTCTCTGGTAGAGGTCTGGTTCATGGGCAGATACACTAAGCCATGTTTATACTAACAGCAGCCTATTTTAAGTTGATGGTCACTTAAGTTGGAACACATTCTGAAATCACTACCATTTTTCTCAGCCCCTCCACGTTTATGTTTTTGTTGTTATTTTTTACTTCTTTTGTGAGGGTGTGTTTGTGTGTACCCCTTAATTTACTGTTGTAATTACACATGATCTTCCTGCTTGTGCACTTCAACCTTCGTGCCAGCTTTCGTGCGGGCGGAGTCCCTGCTTTGATGATGTGCTGGCCGGCCGTCAGCAGTGGTTTTTTTCTCTTTGCAACATTGTTTACTTTTCTTCTCAAGCACGTCCCTTAGGCGTTTCCCATGATGCTGTCTGTGGGCGGTGAGCTCCTTCCAGTGTCTCGTCCGCGAGCCTCCCATCAGCGACAGCAGCCCCTCACGTTTCTCGGAGCCCGCCCCCCCGACACACATCGAAGCTTGGCAGCCTCTGTAACAGAAGCCCGTGGACAGCAAGCATTCCCCAGCTTCGCAAGAAACCAAGTGACATCTTTTTCACTTATTTATTTTCCTGGAATTAGTCCTTCCTCCTCCCCTTTCCTGAGCTACCGGAATAGAGTTTCCTGAGAAACACCGTCATCTTCTCTGCTAAGACTCTGCAGGGGCAGCTCTGCCCCCATTGCCTCCTCTTGTCCAAAGCGTGAGCTGGGGGAGGAGGAGGAGCCAGCGCTCTGCTGCAGGCGCTGGGGGCCGGGAGGGTCACGCTGTGACAACATCCTCACCAGCCATCAGTGCAGCAAGGCACAGCAGGGTCACCTGTGAAACCAGCCACCGCGATTCAAAGTGCAAGAGGTGTGAGGCAGGGTTTTCTCTGCCGCCATTTTCATGTTCGACTATAGGATTGAGATGCTGGGGGCAATACTTCTCTGCGGAGAAAAGAGAGAGACCCCAAATCCCCTAGGTGTGAGCAGCAGACCATTCCGTCCCATACCAGGGCCCTCCCACCAGCCACCTCCATGCTGCCAAGGCGGGCAGCAGAGTCTCTGCTCCACAAGGCGCTATGAGGATTCTGCCCGGTGCCTCTGCCCGAGAAGGAGAGCGTGGGAAGCTGCTTTTGTGATCTGAGCGCATGTGAGTGTGTGTCTGAGAGTGCGAGTGTGAGTGAGTATACAAGTGTGTTCAAATAGGGCTGTGGAACAGGAAAAGGGAGTGGGACTGCACAGAAACACTTGGGGTTGCCCAGACGCCAGCTAAGACCTCTACACAGAAGTTAAGTAGCATTCTGTATGCACCACGGCTCGGTCCTGTGGGTCCCTTTCCCTCCCAGAAAACAACCGCCTCCTGAATGAAGGCATCTGGCAGAGGTCAGAATGTGCAGGGAGAGCGGGGTGGCCGTGGCAGAGGGTGCGAGGCTCCAGGAGAGGAGGGTGAAGCACAAAACTCACAGAGCAAGTATTGTTCACAACTGAGTACGAGGCTTGATGTCCAAGCACACTGTCACAGCAAGTCCTGAACAATGGAGCCGGAGGCAGCTCCGCTCAGGGCACAGAGGCTGCGTCCAGGCCCCGTCCCCCGCCCTGCCCGGGGTGTATGCCAGCTCTCCTGGGGATCCACAGCTGCGCCCACAGGGCAGGGCCAGGAAGCCAGAAGGACAGCACTGGGCTCCGGTCCAAGGCCGAGGCTACTGGGTTCCACCAGTTCTCCCTGTAAGTGGCAACGGCGCACCTGGGAGTCCCTTGAGGGCGCAGGGGTGCACATGCTAGGGGGTGGTGAGGCTGTGACTGATGGATTGATCCTTGTGCAATTTATTTCTGATACTACCACACCCCCTGAGCTTACTCTAAAAGATAAAAATGCTATCAAGTTAAATTAAATGAGTATGAATTAAATATGTCTCACAAGCAGTGGGACTTTTATTTGTTTTTAAACAGTATGACTAGATATAAAATTAAGATTAAGCCAATAAATACAAGCTCTACTGTGAGCTTCAGGCTTGGTCAGCCTGCAGGCCGGTTTCCAGTGCTGCTGGGCTGCAGCATGGGAGAAGGCGGCCAGCCAGGAGCCAGCTCTCGGAGCCACCCCAGGGCCTGTGCCCCTGCCCCTGCTCACTGTCGACATTCACACAGATGTCTCAAATCAGAGCACGGCTTGGGCACGGCTCACTCCGGCCCATCCGAAAGCAGGGTCCTGGGCCAACTCACCTGTAGCAGCAGCCCTCTGAGCACCTGATCCTCACTGGGTAGTGGGAATGGCACAGCCACGCACTGTGAGACCAAGAGCCAGAAGAAAGGCCCCTTCTGAGAAGATCCTCCATCATGTATGTACTCAGGTTTCCCCAAATGGAACAGCAACAAGAGTCACAGGAGGAAATGCCATCTCCTACCAGAGAGGCGATGGCTTGAGGCTTAGGTGTTAACGGGGAAAGGGACTTCCAAGCCAGTCAGCAGCAGCTGGGTGCCCCAATTCCACCCAAGAAGGCCTTGCCAGGACAGCCCACCCATCACAGACCACAGACAAGGCTTCTCTTCTGCCCAGGGAGCAAAGGGGGCAAGGGAAAGACGCCTGCACTTAGCCACAGACCAAGGTGAAAGAAACGACAGGAATTCCACAGGCCTGGCACCACACAAGCACTCACTTGGTTGGTCACGCAGCTCCAGTGCAGAGCAGGGCTGGAGCCGTTTGCTGAGTGCATAGCCCCCTTCTCAGGTGATGGAAAAGGGCAGACAATAAGCCCAGCAGGATGCAAAAGCAAAAATCTTATAAGTTGTTCAAAACCCAGTCTGAAAGCCAGGCCAGAACCTCCTCCTTGGCGAAAACAGGACACTAGGCATCAGGAGAGAGGTGCATGACCCACAGAGGTCACAGCTCAAGTCCTAAAGATGTTTTCTGTGGGGTCCCAGGAGTGGTCTCACTGGCTTCCCTCAGAGCTGTCCCTCAGCACCTGCCTTGCAGTCTGGGCGGCTGGGGTAGACTTGCCTTCCCAGGTTGGGAGGGACTCCTACTTTTTATAACAGGGACAGAGGCGATGATGCCAGCTGCAGGCCACATGAGAATGACCAGGACTGCTTGCCCTTGGACCCTCTGCTCCACAGCCGGGCACCTCCCATGCAAGACCTGCCTCCCATGTGAGACCCCAGCGGTGCACGCACCCCCACAGGGCCTCCTCCAGGTATGGGTTGGCGCGCACACGGAAGGCCTCTCAGGAAAGCCTCCGGAAGAACACCTACCTGCCGCCCCAGAGTGTACAGCACCTGACACTGAACATGCTTAAGGCCACACACGTGTGCACACACATTGATAAACACGTCCCCAAGATTACCAGGGACACACCTCCAAAATCACTAAGTTCCTCTTAGCTGGGACATACAGTAAAAGCCTGTATTTTGCAGTGACATCCATTTGCTTTCTTTTAACAACGGCTGACGTATTTTCTCTTCGTCCTAAGAACTATTCTGCTCTGAGCTCAGTTATCAGGGGAGGACCGTATCTGACTGAGCCAGCAGCCAGCAGGTTCTCCTAAGCCGCCTATTTTTAGCCCTGGCCCTTCCTGCTTACACCCCCTCCCACCACCCCTCCCTCTCTCCAGCAAGCTGCTGGGTGAGGACCGGCAGGAAGGTGGGGCTCAGGAGCCCTGTGCTGACTCTCCACGCTCCAGACCTGGAGCAGGGGCTACGTCCCAGGGGGAGGCAATAAATCTTTGAAATCACAAAGAAAGGAGAGAGATTTCAGAAAAACACTGTGCACAAACAGTGGTACATCCAGACTCGGGGCAAAGCCCTGGGTTAGCCTGGACGGCACACCGGCTCTGGTCTGCTCACTCATCCAGACTGACCACTGCCCAAATCTGCCGGGCAGCCCATGTCCCACAGGGGAGGCTGGGCCCGCTGAAGGGGTCACTGAGCCTGGGGGCCACGGCCGCTCACCACACAGCCACAACCCCACACGCAGGCCAGTCCGAGGAAGGAGACCCTTAGAGGCCAGGTGAACACCGGGCAGCCTGCCTCCTTCTCAGCTACAGGATGTGGCCCCCCTTCCACTGACCCTCACGGGAGGAGACCACGCAGCTGCTGCAAAACCACCAACAGTGCGGACCGGCGGGTTCTGTGAGACCTGGCACTTCGCTGACGTGGCACCATCACGTCGCAAGTCTGGAGTTACAAATGGTCACACGGCGCGTAATGAGGCTCAAGCATGGCAGGCAAAGCAGAAGCCACACAGGATGGGAAATGAAGGTCCAGCAGGTGAGCACACTGGTTCCCGCATTTAAAGACTCAAAGGTGCCTCTGTAAATTGACCCCCAGACCCCACAGCACCTGCCAACAGACATCATGCATCCGCAGAGACCATGACACACAGTCGGTCAGCGCTGACCCAGGAGGTCCCAGGCGGTCAGCCTTCGCTCCAGGACAACTTGTTGGCCCTCACTGACCTGCTGGGGCTAGTCCTCCCTCCCTCCTGCTGCCTGCCTCTCCCTGTCCAGGGCTGCACGAGCTTGGCGAGGAGACAGAACACTATTTCTGAGAGCTCCCAGGACACTTGTTTCAGTTGGGTCCACCATTCAGTGGTCTGTTTTGTGCACCTGTCCACAGGAATGCGGGTATGGGGGCAGCGCGGGGACACAGAATGGGCACAGTGCGCCATGGCAGGGCCGGGCCAGGTTTTCCCTCCGCCACACCCATCCACACACCGGAGGCAGCAGGCCCTCCTCCCGGAGATGGGTGTTCTGGGGAGAACTGAATCTGCACACGGAAGCTTAGGGCCCATCCCGCTGATACCGACACAGCATGGGGCAGATGCCGTGTGATTCTCAGAAAAATGGAAAACTCTCAAACAATAGCCCAGCTGAAGTAACTCAAGTCCTCGCTGCCACTGGGTCCCCAAACACGTTCCGTGTCCCATGCACCTACCTTCGCCGAGCGCATCTGTTCGTGCTGTACCTGCATCGTCTCCCTGTGTCTTTGGAGGGACACTGTCAGTGTAACTGAGGAACAAGCGCAAACTGGTCCAACCCTGTTTCTAGCGAGACCCAGAACCCACACCCGAACCTCAGACACAGCACTGTGAGCCCTTCCCTGCTCCCCGCCATGGACCCAAAGGACCAGGGCCTGGCCAGGGCCTGACTGGAACCAATGCAGGAACCCTTTCAGAAGCAGAGGGCCCGGGCCCACTGCCCAGGAAGATCTGGTGCTGAAACCCCGTAAATCTTGTCCTGAGCCCTGGATGGGAGACAGACGTGAGCCTCACCCGCGGGCCCCTTGCTGTGGGCTTCGCCATAAAACCCTTTCTCTTCTCCCAAAAGCAGGACCGTGGTGTTCACTTCTGCGGCTGCCCAGCGGCGAGCCCTCACGTGGTCACACAGGTGTGACGTTACCCCACTTCAGAGACCAGATAAATCCACAGCTTCCCGGTCACACACCTACAGTGAGCCACAGGCAGGGCGTCTTCCAGCCGAGGTCGGCTGGCTCCCACGCCTGCGTCCCACCCCCAGCAGAGCCTCACGGGGCAGACTCGAGTGGATCGCGTCCTCGAGTGCTCGTTCTTGCCCTTCAGCAGTAACTCTTGGGAGCACACATGTCAGCTTTCTCCTACCTTCCCTCCGTGCTCCAACACACTTTCAACAAATGGGGACTCGTGGCTGCCGGCTGGTCTGTGGCCAGGTTGTATCAGGATCCGCCCAGAGGGGAGGGGGAAAAGGGCAGCAGGTGAATATGCCCTGCATGCTCC
This sequence comes from Tonatia bakeri, assembly GCA_004024845.1. Taxonomy (NCBI): domain Eukaryota; kingdom Metazoa; phylum Chordata; class Mammalia; order Chiroptera; family Phyllostomidae; genus Tonatia; species Tonatia bakeri. The sequence goes on from PVIA01001863.1 coordinate 149,729, forward strand.
TGCACGTACACAGTGGCCGAGTCCTGGGGGGCTGTCTCCAGGTGGGGTCATTCCAGAGGCCGGGGAGGGGGGGCGGGTGGTGGCTGAGGTGCTGCCCTGGTAACAAGCGCCTGGACATGCCCACCTGACCGCTGATCGACAAGAGCCTGAGTCACACAGGACCATCCAGCCCAGGGCTGCAGAGAAGGTAAAGGCAGAATGAGAAACAGAGCCCCAGGGGGGTTGAGGGGAGCTGGAAGTAGGGGTGACAGGTTAGGACGAGAGAAACAGGGCCCGAGAGTGGGGGCACTCGGGCCTCGGGGTTGCACGAAAACCCAGGTCGCTCGGGTGGACTTGTCCTCGGCTGCCATTCCCGAGGGCCAGGGGCCACAGAGCTGTCTCACTTGTGCGCACAGCCTGTGTCCACCCCGCTGAGGCTCTGCTGGGGGTGGGACGCAGGCGTGGGAGCCAGCCCCACCACCTGCCAGCCCCACAGAACTAGCACCTGCCACTCAGCTGCAGGGATGCTCCCAGCCACACTTCGTGACTCCTGGACCACTCAGCCACTGGCAGAGGGATGTTTCCCGAGGCCTTTTTTTTTTTTAAATCCTCGCTGTCCCATGATGGACAGGAGAGAACACCTCAGTACCACCCTGAGCTGGCCTCCCAGAGCAGGCCCGGGACGGCAGCCTCTGTGACGGGCCGTCTGGCGACATGGCCCCGCTTCCTGGAGACAAGGTTCCCAATCAGGGCGGATCCTGGATGGGTCACTTCCACCGTGGCCTCAGACAGAGTGGTACTGGCGCTTCCCAGGAGGCCCCTTTGCAAAAGGAAATGCGTGCCCGGGGCATGGCCCCAGTGTGTGCATTGTGTGTGCTCAAGGAGGCAGGTCGCGAGGCACTGGGTTCCCAATCAGGGCGGAACCTGGACAAGAAGGACAGGCTCTGTCCTTCCATGAGTCACGTCGCCTCTCCAGTCCAAGGCCATTGCACCAAGTAAACACCCGACCCGAGCTTGAACTGCCTCGAGATAGAGGGTGGGAGTGATGCCCAAAGGGGCTGGAGATGAGGGAGGCCTGTCTCCATGTGCCCCTACCTGCCAGCACCCCATTGCATGTGCCTGGCATTTACAACCCCTTTCATGAAAGGAAGACTCAGAGCACCAGCAAGGAAGCATGGAGTCATTCAAGGTCCAAAAGGGCTTGGGAGGGGTGAAGTGACTGTCACCGGCTGCCATGAAGCCTGAAGCCAAGTATCTTCTTGCTCTGGGATGTCAGGAGAGGAATCTGTTGACTCACGCGTGGGGTATCAGTGTGTCTGCACCTCTGAAGGGGCCACAGGAGTCCAGTTGCTCAGAGCTGCTCCCCGGTCCCCAAACAGGGGACGGAACTGAAGGCAGAGTGCACCTGAGCAGGGGACAGGGGTCCCGCACTGACTCGGGGCCCCTGGGACCCTCCGGCCCCAACTGGATCAGCTGAGTGGCTCCGCTTTTGTTAGCACCCAGTCCCCACCACTGAGGACAGAGAAAAGCTGCTTTGACCAACATGGGGGGGGTGGCTTTCAGCCTCCCTGGCACCCCACTTCCCGCTCCCCAGACCTTCCACATTGGTGCTCTCATCCTCTGAGGCAGCACCGAGGCCCCACCAGCATCCACCCCGTGAGGTTCTGCAGTCAGTGGTCAGTTCTGACCCCAAGGCAGTCGCGCCCCCCCGCCCCCTCCCACAAATCTCCCACCACATCATCCTCTCCAGGCCCCTACAGCAGCTACAGTGCTGGCGGGGAGGAGGCAGCACCAGGCCAGCCAACGGTTCCCTGAAGTCTCTCTGGCCACCTCAGAAGCAACTTGGGGGAGGGGAAAAACCATGTGAGCAGGAGCGCCCTTCCCGGGGAGCTGCCACTGAGGTCTCTACACGGGAAGAGTGGTGAGACCGCAGCCGGGTCTCAAGGGCCACTCTGCTGCTGCACGGGCCACGCACCTGGGGCACAAGGGCAGGAAGTGGTTGGAGGTTTCCAGAAACACCCGGAGGTGGGCGGTGGTAGGGAGAACTCTAGATCAGATGTGGAGTGGAGGTGACGCGACGTGCTCATGAGTGAAGCACAAGGAGGGAGAGCAAGAGACAGTGGCCCCGAGATTTGTGACTTGAGGAACCGAGAGGACCAGTGGAGAAGAATTCGAGACAGAAGCGCACACAGCAGCCCTCCCTGCTGGCCGTCTCCAGGGCCAGCCTCCTGGCCCCACTCGGCCCCACGACGGACGTGTGCCTTCACATGCGCAGGCCCTGCTCCCGGGGCCCCTTATCAATGCCCAGCTGGTCCTGCACAGCCCAGCGGGCTCCCGGTAGAGGGAAAGCCCACACGCCAGCTCCGAGACCTCCCTCCCCACGCTTGGTGCACCAGTATCTCCAACATGGCAGGAGGCTGGCCAGACTTGGGGTGGAGATGGGAAACAGGAGATAAGAAAGGGGAAGCCAGGGCGGCTGCAGGGTCTCTGCCCCCCACCCAGCTGCGCCTGCCCTCACACAGGTGTGACTGGTGGCGGCGGAGTGTGGGTTGGCTCCTGCTCGGAGGAAGGTCTCCCCACCCCAGGCCACAGCTGCTGTGGCCCCTACTCGTACCTGTTACGGCGGCTCCTCTCCTTGACTGCCTCACCTCCCGTGAGATTCAGCTTTTAAAACTGGTTTTTTTTTCCTTAGCCAAATGCACAAAACCTGTGTCCTGAGCACATAGCCCCAAACAGAAAATGAGACCTACAGAAAAAGGATTCAAAATGGGGTCATGGTAGGAAAAGGCTCATCAGTGAATATCCTCTAGGACGTGGACTGTAGGAGCAGCCGGTGTGCGAACCAAGGGTTCTCTCGCTGTGCACAAAGTGACTGATGGGGGATGACCACTGGCAAGGCCAGAGGAGCCTCTCACAACCCAGTCAAGGGAGAAACTGGCCCCACAGGAAAGAGGCAAACGTGTCCTGAGCTGTGTGGCCAGGCTGCCAGACTGGAAGGGAGGGCACAGCTAGGACTGGGCAAGCAGAGAGCAGGCCAGAGCAACACTCGGCCAGGGCCACGCACGGCTGGGTGGGCGGGGGCTCCCTGGGGCAGCAGTAGGACACCCAAGACTGCAGCCTGGAGGCTGGGACAAGGAAGGTGATCTGCAGAGAGGCATGTCCAGGGGGCCCACCCAGATTCGAGCTGTGGCAATGGGAACAGGCCTTTTAAAAGAAAAAGTCATTTAACAAACACTAAGCAGCAATTTTGGCAGGTGCAGTTTTAGGTGCTGGGGACAAGCAACTTTCAAAGACATTTTGAAGAAAGAAAACAAAGCAGATTAGATATAGAGGGCATACAAACCAAATGTTAACTTTACTTACTACCTGCATCCTGTACAGGAAAGGAAGACGGATAAACGCTTCTGATACTCCAACCCACGGCCTAACTTGACCCACAACTGTCCCCCCCACACAGACGGCTCCGAGGAATGCTGTCAGGCACCCACATGTAAGAAGGGAAATGGCAGCTACCTCTCTGCTCCTTCAGGGCACTTACGTTGCTCCTGTCTGTTTTACAGAAACTCGGGGAAAGACCCAAGAAGCATAATGGCCCCAAACAGTAAGGCAAGCAGCGGTCAGCAAGCAGCGGTCAGCATGCAGCGGGCCCACTGTCCTCGCCTGCTTGCCAAGTGGTGGGGAAGTGGGTGAGGTGGGAGTGGGGGCTGACACCCCTTGGACCAAGGAAGACGGCACTCACCTGAGCCCCTCCCAACCTCGAGGGCCCCATTGCCCTCAGGAGCCACCGCACACCTGCAAGTCAGGCTCCAGGGAAGATGGAGCGGCACCCTGAGGGAGCCACTCCAACCCTGACCCCCTGAGGGAGCCACTCCTGGCTTCAGGCAGGAAGCCTCTCCGCCCACCGGGCAGCAGGTCAGACGGAGCCTGAACAGGGAGGACACGGCCCCATCCTTACTGCATCTATCACCCACGGCAGAACCAAAGCCCCTCTCAGACGTGCAGCTGTGCTAGCGACAGCAAGCGAGGCTCTAGCAGAGAGAGGTCCTCCTCAGTCCTTCCAAAGGAGGCGGGGCCTGTTTCATTCTAACCCCATGTCGAGGGCACTGACAGTGGACTGCTCCACACGGTGGTCCCCCTGGAGTTGGGACCCTGTGCTCTAACAGGGAGGAGACGGGCCCATGCTGCTCAGACCCAGCGCGAGGAGGCCCGGAGAGACAGAGCTGGAGGGAGGCCAGCCTGTGGCCTCCCTTGTCACCCTGCACTCCTCAGCGCCTGTCCGCCCTCCAGCAGGCTGTCCTCTCACTGCCCCCGACTGCGTTTTCATCTTGCATGGCAGAGGCCAAATGTGCATGGCCCTGTCTCCCAGCCGTGTACAAAGTGACTGCTCAGTGGCCACTGTCCAACAAGACACGCTGCCAACACCAGAGGCACCGAGTGACCAGGCTGCACTGCTGTCTGATCGTCTGCCCGTGCGGCGAGTGTGTGCCTTTGGGTTCGCTTCACCACCCTGCACACAGCACACGTCCACTGACCACGGGGTCGCATGGGCGGGGTGAAAGGGGCTGGTGCCACCAGACCGACCCTGCGGGGGGAAAGCCTTGATACCAACCCCATGTGCCCCTTCCAGGTGTTGCCCACCTGGACTCGAGCATGGCCTGCACCGGAATCCTGCAGACTACACGGTTCTGCGGGGAGGGAACTGGGTCCACACACCAACGACCCCTTTAAAGGTTGCAGCAAGCCCTGGCTGGCGTAGCTCAGTGGATTGAGCGCGGGCTGTGAACCAAAGGGTAGCCAGCTCAATTCCTAGTCAGGGCACTTGCCTGGGTTGAGGGCCACGTCCCCAGGGGGGTCCATGTGAGAGGCAACCACGCACTGATAGTTCTCTCCCTCTCTTTCTCCTTCCCTTCCCTGTCTCTAAGAATAAATAAAAATCTTTAAAAAAAAAAGAAAAGAAAAAGGTCATGGCAATTTCAAGGCAGCTGGTTTCTGGTTTGAGCCAGTCCTGTGAAAGCAACTCTCACTTCATCTACGGAGGACAAGATTCGATGATTGAGTTTTGTTTTAAAAGGGGGAGTGCGGGAGGAGTGCTCCAAACAGATAAATTCAGGACTCAGACCCAATTTTGGGGGAAGAGCAGGGGTTGGAGGCTTCTGGAAGGAGGAGCCAGAAGGCACTGCTGAGGCCAGCCGGCCTGGTCTGGCCCTGGAACGGGGGAGGAGAACATTCCTGAACAGAAACTCCGCAACAGCTCGGGGGTACCAGGCAGACAGGCAGCTCACAGGAGGGGCCTCAGGCCACGTGGCCCCAGGCCACATCCAGCCTACGTGGCTGACCTGGCCTGAGCAGGCAAGTGGCCCCTGCTCAGGGAAGGAGGAAGTCCTCAGACAGAGGTAGAAACTGTGGCTGAAGGAAATCTAGACATTCTCCTCCCTTCACTCCCTCCCCCTTTTTATTTAAAAAAGAAGGGAAATGTTTCTGTGCCTAAGAAAAGCTGTGATGCAAGAGCCCTTTTGTATCCCAAGACAATGACTGACTTTCTTTAAGAATTGCAGTAACACCTGGAATCTCAGAAAGATCCTGGAAGTGGTCATTTCAGTGCTGCAGAGAAGTGCAGAGCACGCAGCCTCCACACTGGCATGGGGGCAGTGTCTTGCCATGAAGTCCAAAGGCTTTGGTCTCCGGTCTCCACACCTGTGAGACCAGAACGCTGCTAATCACAGCCTCGGGGACTTACTCACCACGTGACCACATTTAATACTCACTGTGAGGACCACACCGTGACAGCGTCAACCTGATTCTGCAGATAACAAAAAGGTGTGGCAGTAAGTTGCCCAAAGTCCCACAGCGCAGAGAGCTGGCCCTTGATCTCAGGAAGTCGGGAAGCACTAGATTAAACAGCCTCTGTACTGATAAATCTGTTCCTAGCGTCATCCCGAAACTACCCTAGGGTCTGTCATCATTACCTGCAAATTACAGGTGGAGGCAGGTAAGAATGAAGGTTAGATCACCTGTTTAGCTACAGGGCCGGGCTCAAGTCCAGTCTCTGGCCTCCTCTCTGCACCTGTTGGTTTCACCACATTCCATGATGGTCTGACCCATGGACGTGGGCTGCTACACTGACAGGTGGTCCCCTAGGGTCCACCAGAACAGGTGATGGTAGGTCCCCAAGGCTCACAGGGAAAGAATAATGAAGAACCAGACAGATCTGATGGCAGCCAGAGTCCAGAGGAATCTCATCCACTGCCAACCTCATGGCTAGAAAGCAGAAATCTCGCCCTGCCCCAGACCACACAGATGCACTCAGCATCTCTGGCCCCGCCGACTCCTGTGTGATTTCAAGTCCTTCTGGCTCTAGTGACCCAATCTCATCTCCCACCCACCCTGAGATCCTCTGCCCCCAGCTGAGCTCCGTCCCTACCCCCACAAGCATGTCCTTCTTACACAGGCCCCTTTGGTACTGCTCCCCACAAGTGGGACTTTGCTTCCTCTCCTCTCTGCCTCGCTTCACAGCCCAGCAGATGGCGGCTTCCTGCCCAGCCCCTTACCTCCTCCATTTTTCCTGAGTCCCTCGGCCCCTGAGCTCCCTACAATACCAAACTACTTGATACTGGTCCCTGCCGGGCACTGCCGAGTGCCAGTCTCTACCTCCCCAGTGGAAAGTTCCGGGGGAGACCAACACCACACAGACCTGCCAGGTGCGCTGCACGCTCAGCGGGGTGACGCCCAAGTGTGTCATCTCCAAGACGGAGTTAAAACAGTACCTGCCTCACAGGGTGTTTCCAAGAAATAAGTGAGAGAACCCAGTTCTAAAGCATTTTCCAAACGCCTGGCAAAAATGCTCAATAAACAATTACTTAAACAATAAAGTCCGGCCCGCATCCCAGCCCAATGCTGCTGAAATTGTGGCTGGAGCCCGACAAGTCACTGCCACACACCGGTGAGACAGCGGGAGGTCAGGGGTCTACGAAAGCTGCACGGAGGAGGAGGAGATGGGAGGGCTCCAGGAAGCAAGCTCAGGGGTGGGGGCAGGAGGTGACACAGGATCCTGAATGGAACCGCAGCCTTCCCCTGGGGCCACCTCTGCTTGAAGACAGATGTCCCACCCTCACAGGGCTCACAGTCAAGGCGAGCAGTGAAGACAACACACAAAACAACTGTAAATGCACACAGTACATAAACGCCAAATGCATGGTACAGCCAGCGGTCCCCAGGGGTTTTTTTGTTTTTGTTTTTTTTTGCAGGAGAGTGAGGTGATGACTCCTTTCTACCATCGACTATTTTTTAAAGGCATTTTTAAAATGCTTTAAAAAAATCCTCACCTGAGGATATGTTGATTTTTAGAGAGAGCGAGGAAGAGGGGGAGAGAGAAACATCGATGTGAGAAACATCCCATACACACCCGACTGGGGACTGAACCCAAAACCTGTGCTCTGACCAGGGGTTGAACCCGCAACCTTTGGGTGCTCGGGCAATGCCCCAACCCACTGAACCAGCTGGCCAGGGCCCATCAACTATTTTTTAATCATTACATGACATAGGCTGTTTCTTATAACCTGTTGGCTGAAACATGCCTATCAAAAAGTTATGAATTCAACATTTTCCAATGAATTCCCACATACACTGCAAAAAAAGTAGAACACACGTGTTCAAAATGTCACTAGCCCCCATTGAGATACCTGATGACTCAGGATTCACAACCTGACACACACACATGCACACACATGCACACACACACGCACACACACGAGTCGCTGGCTGCTATTGATAGGAGGCACTCAACTCAGGAGCCAGGAAGAGATTAGCTGCAAACTTCTAACAGACTCAATTCAATAAACACCCAACAAATTTAATTATAATAAGCATTTCACTATTTAAGGAAAGACAAAGCTTATAAAAATAGGTTCACAGACAGGGCCAGACAAGTCTCACAGGAGACAGGGGACCGGGCAGACCCTGTGGGATGAGTGGGATGGATCAGGCACAGCGGCTCAGAGAGAAGGCGTCCGGGAAGCCTGCATGCTGGGGGCGGGGGTGGGGGGTTGGGGGGCAGGGTGGTGGCCTTGGCCCAAGGTTCAGACCAGCAGCACTGCAAGGACACGGCTCCCCAAAGCTGCATCGCACAGACGCCAGGACTAGCAGTGCACAGAGCACGGTCTCCAAAGCCCCAGGGACCCAGAGCCGAAGCTGGGACTGACACACACTAGACCCGGGGTGTGCCACAGCTCCCCGAGCCTCCATGTCCCCAGTGGGAACACACACATTAACAGAGTCTAACTCGGGAACAGGATGACTTTGAGGGTGTGTCATCCCCTCAAGGTAAGTAACTCTCAGAAGCATCAGGACAGTGCCCACGCAGCAGGCGCCTGCTCACAGTCCACGGTGGGGGGGGCGGGGCCGCAGCCCTTCATTCAGCATGGCTTCCCTCTGATGCTGAGGAGGGAAAACCCAACTCCCGGATGGGGCCACTGGCCACGTGGGTTTCCTCCCACGTTCCAAAGACACACATCAGGTTCACTGGAGAGTCCACGCCGTCCCGTCGGCGTGAGTGTGGGCACGGGCGGCCCTGCGACGTGAGGGCATCCTGTCCAGCATGGGTGCCGCCCACGCTCTGAGCTGCTGGGAGAGGCTCTGGCCACTGTGACCCTGAACTGGAATAACTGGTTCAAAAACAATTCTCTGGTTTTTATTAACAGTTCTTAGATATATTCATAGTTCACATTTATTTTACTGTTTAATATTAGGAATGTTTTGGGTCTTTATTAGAAGCTTGGTGATGCTTCTGTGACCAGTGAAAATGTTTTTGTTGTAGTAACTTAACTCTTGTTGATACGACATCATTTCACTTAAAGTTGCAATTTCCGAGAATCTATTGATGTTAAGGGAGGACTTGCTGTCCTCTTAAAGGTAAGACTGATTCCACACTAGCCCAGCACTCCCCCCATGGATCTGACCACAAAAGCTTTCAAAGAAAACTTCTGAAAAGAAGACTGAAAAGCTCAAGAGGTATTAGGTGTACTTAGATTAGCATGGGATGACAAAAAACCCTAGTTCCAAACTATGAATTGAACAACATTTTGGATACATTTGTATTTCATCAATCACAAATCAAATGGTCTCTTGGACAAATTAACTGTTGCAGAAGATAATCAGTTTTTAAAAGCTTTATAAACAGCCCTGGCGGGTGTAGCTCAGTAGATTGAGCGCGGGCTGCGAACCAGGCATCACAGGTTCGATTCCCAGTCAGGGCACATGCCTAGGTTGCAGGCCATGTCCCCCAGCAAATGCAAATTGATGTCTGTCTGTCTGTCTCTCTCTCTCTCTCTCTCTCCTTCCCTTCCCTCTCTAAAAATAAATAAAATCTTAAAAAAAAAAAAGCTTTATAAACAAATCCTCCCCCTTATGTAAAGAAAAAGTAAAATTCAATTATTTTATTAACATGTTTTAATTTTCTCCATAATACCTTTAACAGTCCATAGAACACAGTTTAGGAAGTACTGCCCCAAAGTGGGGTGGGGCGCTGAAATAGAGGACAAGATAAAAATAAAACATTTTTCTACATTTTTGTGAATCCTGCTAAATTATATGGCTTAGGCCAGCGGTTTTCACCCGGTGCACCACAAGAATTTCTAAAACATGCCAACACCTGACTCTTTAGTCAGGGGCACTGACCTCTTTTCCTGTAGATTGTCAAAGTAAAAAATGACAATAGCCAACAACAATAGCTGTCTGGTGCAAAGGAATCAAAATTATACCAATTTTTTTGGTCAGACTGGCAAAAAATACATTTTTGGTGTGGTGCAGAGTGTAATTACTTTACGTGTCACCAGATGAAAGGGTTGGGAATTGCTGGCTCTGTGAGCTGAGCTTCCCTCCAGCCCATGTCTCTGCGCAGGAGGGCTGGGCGAGGCCGGCCAGTGCCTCCCGGTGCCGTCGCCGCAGCGCAGCGAGGAAGGCAGACCCCAGGGCCGAGGAGAGGAAAGGAAGGTCTGACTAATAATTACATTCTGGGTCTGCAGAGCACCGCTTCCCCCCGACCAGCTGGAAGTGTCTGAGAGACAACACTGCAGGTTCTTTACGCAGACATTTCACAGTGGGGCATGGGCAGCCTCCAGCCCACGGCAGAGTGGAGATACTAAGTCCCCTTTCAAAGATCAGGAAGAACACACACACCCGTATCAGTTTCCTCTGGGGAAGTAAGCAAAGAGGAAAAACAAAGACCTCCGCTTCTCAGAAATGACTCAGAGTCTGGGCAAAACTGAGTCTCCCAAAGGTTCTGAAATCAGTGTCTCCAATTGCTCAGACAGGAACAGCAGTCCCGCCTCACCCTGCCCTCTGTCCAGCACAGGGCAGAGCCTGGGCTGCCTGAGGCTATTTCTAGGGCCAGCCAACAGAGGCACGCAGAGGAGGGAAGAGGGGACCGGAAGCACATATGTTCTGCCTGGATCAAAGAAGTCCCCATTTCCACCTCAACAGCAGGACCCTGGTGGCCCCACATGCCTGTCAACCACAAACAGCCACGGCAGCGTAACTGCAGGACACGTCACCACTCTATGCTTCTTTCTTGTCCCTTAAAAAAGAAAGTGCACACGTTTCTACAAGAACACTTGATCGTTTGGCATCTACTGTGACCCTACTAAACTCCAGGCACCGGGGTCCGAGCACAGAGTGTGGACACAATGCTGCCCTGACGTCCCAGGAGTGGGAAGACAGCTGGGGCCGTAACCATCACCGTGAAAACGTCGATGCACAAACAGACGAGCGAGTGCCCCCCGGACTGCGGAGCGGCCGTGGGGAAAGAAGAGCAGGACACGGGGTGGCCCTGGCCGCGCTGGTCAGCAGAGGCCTTGGCCAGGAAGCAGTGTCTCGCCGGGACCAGAGGAACAGTGCTGACTGGAGGAGATGTCCTGGGGGCAGGAGGAAGCTCCATGCTCAGGCCGCCAGGTAATCAAGAGGCGGGGTAGTTTCCAGGGAGAGGAAGAGGCTGGCAGGGAGGGTGAGCTCACGGCATGCAAGGCCAGGAGAGGCATCCTAAGGAATTTGACCAAAGGCCTGTGTCTGCCCCACAGCTGTCACAGCCCCAAGCTCGGGGCCTTCCTCAGAGCAGAAACTAGGAGAACACATGTTTAATCCAGCAAATCCAGTGACCACTGAGCAAGCAACTCAACGACTTCAACTCTTGGCCCGCAAGACTCTTAGAATCTGGTTTGTAGAAAAAAGAAACCAGACCATCCGTCCATCCCAAATGACAAATATTCTCAAGACAAGAAAAATATCCCAAGGCAACAGCGGATGAAATGCCAAATGAAACTTTCTGGTTATGTGGAGTTCACTGGAAGGGGGACACAGGTTTTCAGAGAGGACACTGCACACACAGCAGCCGACCTGCAGGCCCAGAAGGGTGGCTCGGCCCACCCTGAACCTCACCTCCATCCACCCGGAGGCAGCTCCCAGTGAGTGGGCTCACCCAGCCTCCGGCCTGGCCTAGGGAACAGAGGGAGAAGCCCCAGGCCAGTGCCCTGGCTGGCCTCCTGCCCAAGGGCTGAGGGAGCTGGAGAAGGAAAGGGAGGCCCTCGGCCCCCAGAAGAAGAGGAGAGACCAAGAGCTGTGGGCCTAATTCACTGAGATAAAAATTAAATGCCAAGAAGGAGGGCTAGAAGGGGCAAGGCTCCAAGTTGCTGTAGTATTATGCAACTAAAATTCCAGGCACACGCCAGGAAATTCAAAGGTCATGGTTCCCACAGCAACCGCAACTTGACCCGTCCCGCATGTGTAGTCTCTGGCACTGCTGGACCCACAGCAGCCCCCACACTCAGTGCCTGCCTGGGTGCCCACCTCAGACGGCACCGGACCTTAGCGTTCTCTGCATCTCCAAGTCCCTCAGGTGGAGCTTCACCGTGGCTCTGGGCCTCCTGAACTGCACGTCTTTCATCGTAAACCTCCGTGGGCTGATTACCTTCGAGGGACAAGGGGAGTGTGTGCGGGGAGGCGGGGAGGGCACTATATCCCTCTTCTCTGACATCTGGCGGCACCACAAGCCTCCTCGGGTGGGACACAGGACTGGCAGCAGAAGCACGGGAGGGGTGGCGTGGGAATGTTAGGCTTCCAAAAACACCATCAAAGGGTGAAAATACAACCCACAGGACGGGAGATTTCTACAAATCATGTTATCTGATCAGGGACATTTTTTTGGAGAACTTGTCGCTGGGCACATATTCCTTCCCAAGAGGGTCCCCCCCACCCTGCCTGGAGGCAGCCTGCATGGGGACAGCGAGGAGACACAGGCTCAAGCCCTCATGCCCCAGCCTGGGGCAACTGGTGAGGCTGTGGGGGAAGACGAATCAGTAGGACAGGCGATTACTGACCTTTTTGAAAGACAGGTCCCCTGAAGACTTCCACATCACTGTTCAAGCACTGCAACAGAAAGACTCACCCCAAAAGGTGTAGTTCTGGAATTCCTAGCTCCGTGAGGGCATGGCTTTACGTGAGTCGCTGCAACAACAGGCTCAGGGCAAAAAAGGACCCTCCTGTTGCACTGGCTCCCAAGACAGACACAGACAAGGCGAGCAGTGAGGGAGTCAAGAGAACGCCCAGCTCCTGGGAGATGTGTGGCGAGGACCAGCCCCCGAGCATGGCCCCCCCGGCACTCAGACCGCCGTGCGAGCACCAGAACCACACACGTGCGCCCACACTCGAGTGCACGACAGGCCTACCACACGGGAGTAATAAATAAGAATGAACAGCATCGTCTTTTCCTTCACACTTCACGGCTCACTAAAGACACCGCTACCCAACTTGGTCGCCGACCTCACTTCCAAGAGCCGGGTGGAAACTAACGCTTGGCTGCTTCGGAGCAACACCAGCTCAGCCGCCGCTTACTGTGTGCTCGCCACACGATGAGCACTGTGCTGGGCGCTGGCCTTTGAACTCCACACGGGAATTCGCTTAATCCTCACAATACATGGGTAAAAGAGGAGTTATTATCTACATTTTATGCATGAAAAACCACGTATTAATGTACTTAAGGCCACATGGCTTTAAGTGGCAGAAGACAGAACTGAACCCAGGCAGGATGACTTCACAGCCTCCACATTTAACCACATCGCACCCATCTTCAAAGCATGGAAACCTGTCCCCAGCAAGAAGGCAGGCAGAGACGCCCAAGCCTCAGATTCCAGAAAGTCTGAGTGACTGGCCGCTCTGGAAGCACGGTCAGTCTCAGGTTGGCTTATGGTCACAAATCCGCACAGGATGGTCCTGAGTTCTGCAGCAGAGAACGGCCAGAGCCATCCAAGATGCCACCAGCACCCACCTGATCCCAGGTAACCTGCCCCACAATGGGACTGTGAGACCAGGCTCCATCACAGAACTCAAGAGTCGTTCAAGCACTTTGATGCCCGATGAGTAACACTTTTAAAAAAATTTTTAATTGACTTTAGAGCCCTGGCTGGCTTGGCTCAGTGGATTGAGTGCAGGCCTATGAACCAAAGCGTCACTGGTTCCATTCCCAGTCAGGGCACATGCCTGGATTGTGGGCCAGGTCCCCAGTAGGGGGCGCATGAGAAGCAGCAACACTGGATGTTTCTCTCCTTTTCTCCCTCCCTCGCCCTCTAACAATGAGTAAAATCTTAAAAAAAAAAAAAAAAAGACTTTAGCGAGCGAGAGAAAGGGAGAGAGAGAGTGGGAAGCAACAACCTGCTCCACTTAAACAGTATTTATGCATTCATTGGTTGCTTCTTGTATGTGCCCTGACCAGAGATTGAACCCACAACCTTGTGCATCTAGACAATGCTCTAACCAACTGAACTACCTGGCCAGTGTGGGAATTTTTTAAATTGTATTGTGCCTATTTGATTCACTTCTTATTTAATAAATTCACACAGCTTCCTTGCATTTGGAAAAAAGGCACTTCTCATCTTCACCACTTCTCTGTAGCAAGGTTCCTCTCCTTCTCACATTCATGTTGCTGTGCCCTGCCACCCACCGCCAGCTACATGGTTTATGTCCACTTGTTCACATTACACGCAAAGAAAAAACCCACACATTCGTTCACCCCAACTCAGGAGCACCAACACTCGATAAAAGGGGCCCAGAACAAAGGAGGCTCTGGAAGAGCACCCGGCCCTCCCACCTCACAGTAGAACATGGTTCTGCCGCGCCGCTCCGGAGCTCGCACCACCCCGCCGACCGAGGCAGTGCATCCTGTCACACAGGTGTCTGCCAGGTGTCAGCAGAGGGTCTCGCTTGTCCCCAGATTTGCTTGAACAGCAGGGGGGCGGGCGGACTGCCAAGGCAACTGCAGGCCTCGGCACGGGGACAGTGTATGCTTCCCCTTCTGACCACTCAACGGCATGGCCCAGGCGCACTTCTTGTTGCTGAGCCCGCGCCTCCTATTGGAGTGAGCAGAGCTGAGCAACCTCCTGAGGCCGCACGAGGAGCTGACGTGCCCGCGGCCTGTGCGGCGGTGCCCCGATACCTGTGTGTCCAGCTGCCAGCAGGAGTCCGGCCCCCGTCAGTGTGTCCAGTGGTCGTGGCTCATGGTCGTTCTCACCAGTGACATGGTGAGTGAATGCTGTGAAGAACCTGACAGGCCTTCGTCTCTGCTGTCATGGGGTTTGAAGTTTCTAGAGGCTGAAACGACGTCACCAACATGAGAGGTCCCGAGGATTAAAAGTTATGAGACTGGTTACATACTACTCAGCTCTAGAGACTTTTCCAATGCAACAGAAACACTTGAAAACTCAGAAGCCTGGGTTTATTCAAGAACCGAGGGAAAATTTGACTCATCAGAACGAAAAGCTGTTATGCTTCAAAGCATAAAGACACTATCAAAAAAATGAAAAGACAACCACAGAATGGGTAAAACTGTTGCAAATCATGTACCCAACGGGGAACTTATATCCAGAATATTCAAAGAAATGTTACAACTCAATCGTAAAAAGTAACCCAAATTTTTAATGAGCTAGAGATTTGATAAGAGTTTCTCCAAAGATGACACACAAATGGCCAATAATCACACGAGAAGTCGCTCAGCATCATCAGTCACTGGGGAAACGCCCACCAAAACCACAGTGAGACGCCACCTCACATCACTGGCATCAAAAGGACAGACTGTGAGCAGTGTGGCCGAGGAGGTGGGCGTGGGAAACGGTCTGGCAGGTCCTCAAGGTGTTAGACCCACAGCCACTGTGACCCAGCAATGCCACGTCTAGTTGTCCGTGTGCACAAGAGAAGCAACAACACAGTTCCCCACAAAACGTGCACATGAGTGTTCAGAGCGGCACTATTCAAAACAGCCAAACGTAGAATGCCTACCACCTGTGCAGCGCAAACACGGCATGCCCAGAAAACGGGGTCCCATTTGGCCACAGTAAAGACGTCCTGATGCATGCCAGGGACAAACGGCATGCTAAGTGAACAAAGCCGACACACCACATACGGTGTGCTTCCCTTCGTGAAAAACGTCCAGAAGAACAAATCTGCAGAGACAGAGGAGAGTGGTGGTTGCCTAGGGCTGGGGGCAGAGGCTGAAGAGAAGTAAAAACTTACTGCTGTGGGTACAGGGTTTCTTTTGGGGAGGGCGAAAATGTTCTACAACTAATTATGGTAATGGTGGCACCACTCTGAACACACTGAAGCCCAGTGAGGTGCACACGCCGTGGGAGGGAACGGTACTGTATGTGCATTACACAATGAAGCTACTAAAAGAAAACTGAGAGCAGCACCCATGTCTTATGTGTCACTGTATTATCCTAAGCAACACAGGGCCTGGCACACTGCAGGCAGGCAATGAATGGGGTAAAATGAGAAGACCAAGTCTCTTTACTGAAGACCTCGCTGGAAGGGCGCTGTGCTGCATAGGGGTCCTGGCCCGGGGGGACAGAGCCCCTCCCCACACTTCCTTCTAGCCCAGCACCGCTCCTCCAGCTCAGGCGGAGGCTCCGTGTCAGTTTCATCTCTGCCTCTTCCCAGAAGCCTTCCTGGGAGACATAAAGCACCAGCACAGTGTTCTGAAAGCACGTCCCCAAGGGTGGGAAGATGGCAGGAAGTGTCCCACCCCAGCAGTCTGGTCACTCAATAATTGGTCAGAGATGGCAGGGCAGTGAGTGCCGGGGATCAATCAGGAACTGAGACACAAAACGCTTTTGGTCAAAAGCGGGATCCTTGGGGACTCACGACGGCAGAGGAGTGGGAGCCACACCCATGTCTTCCCAAGACCAATCAAGAACTGCAACCTCACTGGAGAAAAACGGTCCTGAATCACCAGCTGAACACTAGCTGGAGAGGAGCCTTACAACCACAGACAGAGAAGAAACCACTTCACCACAGCGAGACTGAAGGAACCTCAGTTTACAACCTTTGTGATCTTCAAGTGTTGCTGGCAGGAGGGACACCCGGGCTGTAACCTCGAGAGGGAGGTGGTCATTAGTGGTCGTCAGCCCCCAGGTTCCCTGTTTGAGTGTGGAGGCCATCTCCCTCCCAGACTTTGGGTTAATGATTTCCATCTGGCTCCTAGAGTGTCCTTCTCCACATTCTTGGGCACATGAAAGAAAACTCCTGCAGCCTTTGGTAGCCTCTAGTCTAGAGCAGGAGTCTGCAATTATGGTCCAAGCTAAGAATGGTCCCTACATTTTTAAATGGTTGGAAAAAAAACAAAAGGATAACATTTAAAATTTCGAAACATGTGAAAATGACATTAACTTTTAAATTACCTGGTCTATAAATAATGCTTCACTGGAACACACACAGTGGAAGTGGGATACTCTCCCGGGGTCCCGCAAGGGAAGCATTACACTCTACTACCACCCCTGTCCATGTGGCCTTCCGCACCCAGTCAGCATTACTGCCCCCCCACAGCACTCTGTCCACGTAGACAGCTCCCTGGGCATCCACGTGGCTCCCCGACCATGAGACCACAAAACACACTCCTCGGGGGTGAAGGACAATGTTTACCATTTGTCTCCTTGGAAACCAGCACCAAGTCCTACATGCACCAAGTCCTGCACACAGCAAGTGGGGGATTCCTATTTGTCCCATCTAACTACTTACTTCACAAGAAATTCTATCAACACCTCTTTTCTGTAGCCACATATGGTCAGCCACACGGAGAACTGCCTGTGAATGTCTGTGGCAACTGCATGGCCGACCGCCTAAAGCAGAATCCTGAGGCTGCTAGCATGCCTTTCACGTGACCTACAGCTAGCAGCCCCACAGCCTGCTCCACATCCACCTCCCTCTCCAGAACATCTGCCTCCTTCCCTCTAAGCCTCACACTCCAACCTCGCCCGGAGCTGTGCCCCTAGGTGCCCCGACACCCTGTCACCCCCAGTCTCTGCTTTATTGAAATCAGATCACTTCCTTGAGGCCTTCCCAGTTCCCCGTGGCCTAAGCACCTGGTCACACACTTTCAGAGACCCTCACTGGTCTTTGCCCCATGCCTGTCACACTAAGCTGTCTGTGATGATTTACTGACTTCTCCCCACTACACTGGGGACTCCCAAATGTCTGGCGGCACGCTGGTCAATGCTTAACCTGGTTTCCAAAAACATGTTCCTGCTTTGATGTGCATAAATTATACATTCATTATACATTTTACTGACATGAACGATGTGTACCATGCAACAGTAATAAAATATGCAATACAGTGATAAACATGCACTGGCATTGGATAGTAATGTAGCAATAAAATACATGATGCCTTTCCTGTAACCTCCACACTCCAACTGGGTCTCATAGAAGGCCGTCCTGGATTAAGTTATGAATGAATGCTGGCAGGTAGTTTTATTTACTGTAAGGGTAAAACAAAAGTGGAACAAGAAAGATGCATATCAAACGTGACCTGAGCACTTCGTTGCTGAACTGCACCCTACTTTTCAAATACTAGGAGGGTACTTCCCCAATTATTTGGGTGCTGTTCGTAATGTAACGGCAACAGACACAACAAACACTTTAAGTGTGAACTGCAAATGGTCACATTTTCCCCATCACCTGCTGAGCCACAGACCAGCTGGAAGGAGATGCGCCGCCCCCACCCCAGAACTTCTGATACGTGGCTCAGGGGATGGGGAGGCATAGCCAATGCCAAAATAACTAGGATGTGGTGAGATGGGCATTTCTATTACCCTTGTTTTTAAATAACTTAATTATATGTTTATAGGATTCACTTTTAATAATGTCTGTTTTTAACAACCAACTTGCAAAATTCCTGAAAATGCGACCCTGAGGTCTGATTGGGCACCACCCCCGCACTGCCTGAGTTCAGGCCGCAAAGTTGCTGGATGCACACGTGTAAGGGACCCACAGCAACTTTCCTGCAGGAAGATTCCCCTACCGCTGGAAACTCTGAAAGCTACAGAGAATACCAACCTTCCACTAACATGTTACCTTTGAAGGGAGGGGCATTTCAATGCTTAGTATCAGCTCAAATGTAAGACCCCTTTTCTGATGATAAATTTGTTCCACAAAACACTTGGGCCCTAGGAGGTCACTTGTACACCCTTCAACAGTCTGATTGGGTGCGGCACCCTGGGCGGCATTACCCCCGGGGTGTTCCTTAGTTGCGGCCACAGCTCTGGGAAAACAGAGCCCAAGCAGGACCTCCGGGCCCGGCGGGCCCTGGCCTGGCACCAAAACGCTGGAGCTCACTCACTCGGTCTACTCTGACTCTGGCTCCGTGTGGGTCCTTTCTCAACCCTACTTCCTTTTACATCACTAATGCCACCCTCCCTTTCAGCTTCTTCCTCTGCACCTCACCCCTCTTGGGTCCCAAAGGTCTCCACTGAAGCACTGATGATCCCAAGACCTGTATCAGACTCTGTCCCTGCAGACTAGCTCCCCCGCCAGCAGCAACTGCAGTGCCTCCTGCAGACAACGCTACATCTCGTCCCCCACGCCCTCCACACCCTGCACACCTCTGCCAGAAAGCAGGCCCCCGCTGCTCCCTTAAGAGCGCAAGAGCCCTGCAGGTGGCTTAGCTGGCTGCAGCAGCACCCAATCCCACACCCCAGAAGGTTAAGGGTTCGATCCCTGATCAGGGCTTGTGCAGGAGGCAACCGACTAACATTTACACCTCTCCCCTCTCCGCCCTTCCTCTCTCTCCAAAATCAACAGACGCATCCTCGGCTGAGGATTAAATATACGTGGGAAAAGAAACAATGCAGAACACGTTTATCTTTGTATGCAGTTGCAGGAGTGAAAGCACAGAGTGGTGTCTCATTTCCCCATGTACAAAACAAAGTCAAGTTTGCTTTTTCAGACCCTGCACACTGCTGTCATCCCCAGAGAGCAGGGCTGCTTTTAATGGCAGATAAGGCCCCTCCTTCCTGGTCCTGAGCTGTCCCCAGCAGGACACACCCAGGGCCCCGCTAGGCCCCTCCTGGGTCTGACCCTCTTGTTTATCTCTATCACTGATGTCCTCATTACCCTCCAGAAGAAATTACTCCAAACTACCACCCACAGGCCCGCCATCTCCCTAAGCACTTTTCCCTTTGCACCACTTCCTTAAGAACCTAAGGCTGCCTGTCAAGATCTAAGAGTATATTCCAGTTCCTAGGAACAAATACAAGTACCTATTTCACACAGAGAGAAGGAGAAATACATGAAGAAGCACACAGGGAAAATGTAAACAACGAGTGGTTCTGGGGAAGGGTAAACACAAGAGTTCCTGGCGTTATTCTTACATTTCCCTGAAATAATATCAAAATAAAGTATCAAAAAAAAACCCCTCAACCTTTCACCTTAACATTAAGTCTGATCATAAAGAGCTCCTTTTATTAACCGCCCCAGCCAGCCTTGCCTGCGAGGATCGCACCTCGATGCACTACCTTGGTTGGTTCTGTTCCTCTCCCTTCGCCATGCCCCCCACCCCCTGAACCAACCTGCTTCCTTCATGACTCACTTCTCCCTGTGGAGCTGAGGAAGGAAAAGCATCAACATTCACCACCTGCCACCAGCCAGGCCGCTATCATGCCTGGTGCTCAGTGCACCACATTTTATCTGACTCTGCTCACCGCTCAGACCAGGGAGGAGTGAGCCCCGGACAGGGGAGGAGCAGTGCAGAGAAGCGTCTCTGCACTGGTCAGGGCTTCGAGAGATGAATCAAAATAAAGTCATCGAAAACAGAAAAGCCAGAATAAAATAATCAGAAATTACCACTGAATCCCACAGGACCTATGCTATAAAGTTGACTGTAAATGTTTGACAAGGCAAAATTAATATGATCTAAGTTCAGTAGTATTACAAGGGGAGTTGGAAACGAGCTATGCATATAAACTAGGGAGGCAAAATATCTCGTCTGAAAATGAAACAGCTGTTTAAAAAGACCCTGTGTGACTGCAGAGCCACTAGTGTGGAGCCGGCCCCGGAACCCAGGCCGGCCCCCGCTGCCCGCAGGTGAGCCCGGCTCCCCCACACCTGCGCTCTTGCTCAGCACGCTCGCTGTGTGCCAGGCCCTGTTCCGGATGCAGGGACACGTTACAGGACCAGAGATAAAGCTCTACAACTTCACGGAGCTTCCATTCAGTGGGAGGAAAGAGTAAAAGCTATAGTTATCAATCATGCATACAGCACTTACTCCACTTTATAAATATCAATCCATTTACTCTTCATGAAAATCCTGAGTTAGGGACCATTCTTTCGAATGAGGAAACTGAGCTACAGGGGTTAAGACATCTAGGTGCAGTGACGTGAGTCTTGGCCCAGATGAAGCTGGGAAGTACACCCAGACACCTGGACCCTGCTGCCCAGACTGTGAAGCACCCATGAACTTCAATGGTGCACGCTACAGGGTGGGGAGTGCCCTGGGAGAAAGGGAACTACAAGCAGGATGAAAAAGTTTGGAAGACGAGGTGGAAAGACCATGCTAGGACTTAAACTGGGTGTCATGAGAAGCTTCCATGGAGAAAGTGGCGTGGGGCTAAGGGAACTGACCATGTGATCTCCTGGGAACAGCCTGTGCAGAGGCCACAGGCTGGGGTGCACCTGGACTGCTTCAGTACAGGGAGGCCTGGGAAGCTGAGCAGGAGTGGAGGGCAGTGCCACTGGGCTTTGAGCAGCACAAGCAAGGCCTTGCAGGGCCGCTTCTCTGGGTCTCTCAGTGCTTCCTAGCTCACAGGTGGCAAGCACCAAGGCCCACGGGCCAAATTTGGCCCTCCACCTTGTTTCTACCCAGAGGCAGCGCTGAGTTCTCCCTTAACTGTTAAGGACTATTTACACCCATACAGTCCTAAAATTACATTCAGCCCTTTGAAGACAACTGCGAGGCTGACTGGCCCCCGGTGAAAATGAATTTGACACCCCTGTCCTAGGTGCTCTTTTCTCACTTATCTGGATGCCCAGAGTGAACTTCGAGCTTGCTCCCTACATCCCTGGTGCTTTCCAGATGAAGTAGATTGAATACTGCCTAGCCTGGCAGAGTCCACGAAGCACACAGCTGACAAGGACAGCAGACCCTGTCCAGGCAGCTTCAGACACCATGTACCCATGAAGAGCAGGGCCCTGCTATGGAAACATCGAATGTGCATGGTGCTCGTATCTGTTTCCAAGCAACCGGCCAACCTCATGTTCAGATTGTATCTCCAGGACATCCCCTTACACTGGTGACAGCCAACATCTCTCTGCTTGACAGTCAGGGACTCAGGGAGTGCAGAGCCCAGACACCCCTCCACGCCAGCACGGGGCCTTACAGACTCAAGACACGAGGACTCAACTCTCATAACTCAGGTGTCTCACTCGGGTCACAAGGCAGCAGCAACTGAGAGCAGGGAGTGGCTGCAGTCTGGTCAGCACATCGAAGGCCAAGACCAAGCCTCCTGACCCGACCCATAGAGCTCAGCTGAATGCAGCGAGTCCTCCGTCACATGCACAACCTCCAGGCTCCTCTTCCACAGGTGCTCGTGGAGCCAAGCAAGCTCCAGCTCCTCATGAGGAACAACACAACAGGCATCAGACACTGCCCTGCTTCTGATTTCAGTCTTTTTTAAAGATGTTATTTATTTACCTATTTATTTTTAGATAGAAGGGAAGGGAGGGAGAAAGAAAGGGAGAGAAATATCATTGTGTGGTTGCCTCTCGCAGGCCCCTCAATGGGGACCTGGCCCACAACCCAGGCCTGTGTCCTGACCGAATCAAACCAGGGACCCTTTGGTTTGCAGGCAGGTGCTCAATCCACTGAGCCACACCAGCCAGGGCATGGTTTGTCTTTTAAAGCAGCAAAAAGAAAACCCCTTTTGCTCTAAGTCAGAAAGGGTAATTTCCAAAATAAATCCATCCAACCTAACCTACTTTCTAGAGCAAACCTGGGAAAAAACCCCCTCTGCATGGACTGAGATGCAGGGGGGAGAGGAAAGCTGGAAGGAAGGGCAGGCCTGCATCGGCACTGAGATCTCTGGGCAGGGCGGTGGGCGCCCTTCCATTTGGAGACTGACTTGCTCACGAAGGCAGCAGGGAGAGCAAGGGCCACGTGAGCACACGGCTTCTGTCCCCTGGAGACTCAGATAACACGGGAGCCTTCAGCGCCCAAACTCCTTTTCCTTTCTGGCAGTCAGTTGCTGGCCTTGCCACACCCCACTGAGAGCCCCGAGTGGGTGTTGGGGAGCCAACACTGCTGGGGGTGTGGGCTCCAGAGCCGAGCAGGTACCCACCTGTGTCCATCACACTGCTAAAGGGACACTGCATCCTTTTTTGCACGACAGGTAATCTCAGAGTAACAGCTGTGGAGGGTGCTAGAGTCCAAAATACCCTTAGGTAACAGCAGTGTCTCAGTGTTCAGTTTCTTGATGCCGATCACCCTGCTATGGTTGTGGAAAGACACACTTATTCTTGATAAACCTGCACTGAAGTGTCTCCAACTTTCAAATGGTTCAGGGCAAATGCATGTAGAATATATGGGTGGAGGCAGAATGATAAAGCAAACAGGGCAAAATGTAAACAATTGATAAAATCCAAAAAAATGCAGATAATAGGTACAAAGAGCTCCTAGTATTGCTCTTGCAACTTCTCTATAAATTTAAAATCTTATCAAAAGAAAGAATTATTCAAAAAATAAACTTTATCTATGGCCTAGCAAGTAGGCCACCTCCTAAGGCACCTGGAGGCCCAGATGCAAGGTGGCAGCCCAGTGACACTCACAGGGAGTTGATCGGAACAAGTAACCGTGCTGACAGAGTCCAGGAACACCTGAGACCTCGGCTCTTTCTGGGTTTTCCTCCAGAATCAAGTCATATTCCTGGCACAGGGAAAACAAGATGAGGTGTCCCCTGCCGGGCTGGGTGGGCAGCAACCTTAGAGGCACATTGCTGTCTGGAGCTCCTCCCCCTCCTCCAGCTCCTCCCCCTCCCCACTCCTCAGCTGGAGCTCCTCCCCCTCCTCCAAGCCAGAGTCTCCTCAGCCGGGGCTCCTCCCTTTCTTGACGCCTGAGTCTCCTCAGCAGGGGCTCCTCCTGTTCCTCCTGCTCCTGGCCTGGAGCAACTCCACTCCAAGCCCGGAGCTCCTCCCACTCACCCAGCTCCTCCCCTTCTCGACGCCTGAGTCTCCTCAGCCCGGGCTCCTCCCCTCCTTGCTCCTGGGTCTCCTGGGCACGGCCCCCTCCTCTCCGTTTCCACCCCCAGCACCTGGCTGCAGTTCCCCAGTTCCCGGTCAGGCCGCGCCTGAGCACCACCCGTCACCTCCCGCAACTCAGGGTGAGCAAACCTCGAGCTGGGGGCCAAAACCAACCTGCAAGTGAAGGAGGCTTTTACACTTTTAAATGGGGGAGGGTTCGGTATTAAAAGACTGTTTCTGACACGCGGGAATTATACGGAGTTCAAACGCGGGACCAGGAGGTGCAGTGTTGCTGGCCCAGTCGCTGCCCAGCTGTCTGTGGCCGGAGGCCATGTGGCCACCGGAACCCCAAGGCCTCACTTTCCCCCCTTCACAGTAAAACGTGGCGGCTCCTCCCACCGCGGGGCTGGCTGGACGCTCCCACCTCCACCCAACGCACCGACAGGGACGTGCTTCTGCGGCCACCACAGCGCCCACCAGACCCGGAGAGTCACCTGCTGCCAGCACTAGAGGCCCACAGGCTCCAGGTCGGCGCGGCTGCGCTCACCCCGCGCTCACCGACCGAGACTCTCACCACCCGCTCTCACCACACTACAAAAAGCATTTGCGTGTCTGTCTGTCTCCCCAGCCCCAGGGAGACCCCAGGAGGCAAGGAGCACGCCTTGCCCGCCTCCCAGCACCCCGGGGAACCTGGCTCGGCTGTGCAGACGCTGCCCCCGCCCCGCCGGCCCAGCGGGCCCCTCGCTGCTCCGGAGGCGTCCTGCCCACGGGCAGCCCTCGTCCTGGCTCCCGCCGGCTCCCCTGCCTCTCACGCAGGCAGTCCTGCCAGCGGTTGGGGACACAGGACACGTTGGGGGCGGGGGGGGGGGCACTACAGTCATGTGGACCGGGGTTCCAACCCCAGGCTCCTCCCCTCCAGGCTGTGTGACCGCGGACTAGATGCGCACACCTGCGGGACCCCATCAGTCAGGTGGAATGTGGCGGCCTCACCTCCCCTGCAGGGCTGATAGTGCCCGGGAAGTCTACATCAGCGCCGGTGTACAGTAAAGGCTCTCGGACATCACCGGCTTCGTTGCTCCCCCTCTCCTGTACCCTCCTGCTCTGCACAGGCACGTGCACCTTCCGGAACAGCGAAGCACACGCATAGGGACAGGTCACGTGCTCCCGCATGCAGGTCACGTGCTCCCGCCCTGCCCTCACACCCAGCACGGCACGTGGGGGAGGAGCCCCAGAGCCATGAGCCAATGAACGAATTATTCCAGGAACCCTAACAAGTTGGTAAGGAGAAAAGTAACGCAGAGCCCGGGAGAGGCAGAGAATAATGAGGCAGAGAGCAGGAGCTGGGGCTGGGGGCTCCTAATAAGCATGAGCCCACATGTGCTCACTGGAGGCTGCTGCATGACAGCAAGCTGAAGTCTCAGAATTCCACCCCCCAGTTCCCTACACACAGGTCCACACCTGCATGAGCCCACAGGCTGTGTGCTCACCCTGCACCTGCAGAATGCTCAGTGCAGGCACCCACTGCACAGATGAGTAGACAGAGGCGGGGGCGGTTAGGAATGCACCCAAGGTCACACCCCCAGTGAACAGTGCAGCACAGATCACTTCCCAAGTTCATACTCTCAGCCAAGACACGTCTGGGGTTTTCTACTCTTAATGTATTGTTCACCAGGTGAGGGACCTCTGGCAAGGTGTTTGACTGCACTGGGCCCCACGTCCCCCTACCTCCATGGCTGTCATTCACTTTGCCTGCTACACCTGTTGTAACAGTCAAAGGAGAGCCTGTCATCCGCTGTATTTATGAAACAGACCCCTCATAACCCAATTCCTTTCCAATCTGCCCACCTCCGTGTGATCCTTACTCAATGTAGGTAAGGGTTTGGGCCAATTTCCTTGACCTCCTTTACTGGGGAACAGTTTTTGCTCTGCCTGGGCCTCCTGAAACAGCCTGAAGACCCTGAAGACCAGTGAGCACAGGAAATGGGGGGTGGGCAGCTAAGCACAGCCATCTGCATTACAGAAGGACCCTGACGCACAGTGAATTCCACATGAGCAACTGGCTGCTGGCCAGGCACTGCTGGGACTGGGATGCATCCTGACCCATGGCCACAACGCACCTGGTTCCGCCTGCCACACTTGCACGTGCAGATGACAGGCCTGGGAGCTGGGTGACAGGCCTGGGAGCTGGGTGACACCTGTGGCTCCCAGACTGCATGTGTGGTGGGGACAGAGAGGGCAAGGTGTATGAAAGTGACCAGCAGCCATTCCCACCAACAGTGGAAGGTTAGACTGCCTTAAAAAGCTGTATATGGAAAGGTAAAATTTTAAATTCCTAGAGAACAAATTTTGTTGCAAAATTACTTTATGTGAAGAATTAAATTTAAAGCCAAGAAGTACAGACACAGCATTATATTTTGGGAGTCAATCCACAAGTCCATACATCAAGTTTTCTTAAAGTAAGGGATACCTGTAAGCTGACGAACCTTCCCAGGGGTCATGGTCATGGACAGAGAGAACTTTTCATTTGAGCAGCATGTAAAAAGATCCTACAGCAGGGGTGTCAAACTCATTTTCACCGGGGGCCACATCAGCCTCACAGTTGCCTTCAGAGGGCCTAATGTAATTTTAAGACTTTATAAATGTAACTACACCTCAACAGTTAGGGAGAGCTCAGCACTGCTGCCGTGTAGACAGAAGGTGCTGGGCTGGATAAAACAAGGTGGAGGGCCGGATTTGCCCCTTGGGCCTTGTGTTAGCCACCTGTGTCCTATGAATTATTACCAAACTGAGCCAACTCAGTCAATACAGCAGGGATGAGTACCTCATTTCCAGAAGACATGAGTAATTTCTATTTGAACAGACTGATCAAAATGACCCAAAGGTCTCCTAAGAGATTAAAACACATGCAAAGACTGTCTCTGACTAAGAATCTCCAGCAGTTAGAATCCCATCAGGCCTTTTCCCACAATGTATCAGCTTCTAAAATTGGCGCATGACGAAGAGACGTTCAAGGAAGCAGAAGGAGTGGGAGCCTGGCAGACGCCACCCCAAGGCCACCCCCAGTTCCAGGTCCCTGAGTGAGAAGAGCCTTGGCAGTAACAGGGTCACCACTACTCTCTAAGCACCAATTAAGGACCTCCGTGCCCAGATGACTCCCACCCCTGTGGAAATGCCTGGGAAAGGGCCCCCCTGAGAGCAGTCTCCTTGCCAATGTACTGCCCACACCACACCCCCCTTCCCCCACCCCCACCTCAAGGCACACAGGGACTGCAAGGACAGCCTGCTGAGCCCCAGGCCCTCAGTGGGGACAGGACACAGGGGAGGGGATGTGGCCCCAGCCTTTCCTGCCACCCAGGTACAGTGCTGGTCCTCAGAGAGGAATCTGCAAAGATGCAAACATGCCAGAAAGAACAGCCACAGGGTTAGGCGAAGTCTAGGAATTCTCTATCTCACATGCACAAAATTAGCAAAACCTAACCAAGAATTACTTTGCCAGTTAGTATAAACTTTCTTACCACTTCATGTTCAGGGCTCCCTGGCCATTTAAGTCCCTCATCACAACTCTGTTTTATGCATGTGTCCTCGCCCACCCTGCCCCCACCCCCAACGTGGTGACCTCTCAAGGTGAACATCATCGTTCACCCGACACCTGCCTTATCCGCACACAACAGCTGCTCAGTGAATGTGCCGGGAGAAGGTCCCACTGTGGGACCTGAAGCTCCCACATTCCCGGGTTCCCGTGCCCCACTTTGCCCAGGCAGGCTGCGCACGCCATGTGCAGCGCACGCCATGTGCAACACATGCTGCGGCCTGTGCGAGGTGCGGTCTCACGTGTTTCTTCCCATTTCCTCTTCCATCACTCCCTCCGCAGTTCACCTTTTCAGCAAGGTGACTAAACACGCAGGACTCGGGAGTCGTCCAGCCTCTGCAACTGAGTGGGTGTAGGACCTGCTGCTCTCTGGAAGAGCTCTCCCGTAGGATAGCGTGGTGATGCCTGTCTGAACGCTAGACACACTGTGTGCACACAAAGCACTGGGCGTGGTGTGTAGCCCACAGCAACGCTCAGTGAGTGACAGCTATTACTACAGAATTGTCCATAGGAACCACTTATCTAAAAGTGCTTAAAATGCTAAAGGCAGATTGATTTTTTTTCCCCTATCTCTCACTAGTTAGAATCCTTCCCTTTTCCATAGGTAAATAAGTGACTGACCAGTCATGACCAGACTGGGTAAAAGATTCTGTTCCCAGCAGTGGTTAGGATCCCAGATGAGCTTGGGTAAAAACACTAAAGATGTAAAATAAAAACTGTCCCCAAAAGGCTGAGCTGGGGCAGTCCCAAGGTCTGTGGAAGACTGGGGTGGGAGGGGAAGGGCCTCCTCCCCTTCTCTGGGAACAGAGCTGTCACCCACCCTCCTCTCAGGTCCGGGGGCCTAACCCTGAGGTCCCGAGACCCTCACATATCCCAAGTGGCCCTGCTGGGAAGTCCACGCCTGTGCTCTCCTCTAAATGCATCAAAATCACCTCCTGACTCTGCCCCAGTTTTAAGGGACATGATGCTTAACCTAAATGCATCTCTCCTGAGGCTTCCAGAGAGAAAACCCGGAGCAAAGGGAAGGAAACGAGAAAGGGCAGAGGGGAGGCCTAGGGTGCCTCACTGGTCTCTGTGCGCTGCTGGCCTGCCTGGACAATCCCCTGCTAAGGCCACTAGCATCCTGACGCAGCCCCTCTGCCTTTCCTCTCCCCCCAAAAAACCCACAATTCTCACTCAGAGAATTGGGCAGCACTGGTGGTACCGGCCAGATCTTGTTGGCCAGCTTTCTGTGGGCCAGGGACAGCCTGTGCGACCGGTCTGTTGGAACCAGGGGCTGCAGGTGGGTGCTGGGAGCAGGTCCTGCCCCCTCGCCATCTCCCCTCTGCATGGCAGGGTCCTTCTCTCTCCTGACGCCAGGGCACCCATTCGGGCAAGGTGAATCAGCAACAGGAGAGAAGCGGACCAGAGAGAGGACAAGGCTTGGACCAATCAAAGTTTCACTCTGCCTTCCACGTAGTTATTCCTTATTTTAAGGCAGCAAGGAAAACTCAATAAAAGCTACTAGTTACCCAAGTGCCCGCATTGTCTCTCCGCTTGCTGAGCTAACCAGATCAGATCCTTCACCAGATACACAATGAACAGACCTCTGCAAGACCATCTGAGTGAAGAGACTCCTTTTTTTGTTTTCATTCACACACCAACACACGCTGGCTCTTCATTCCACGTGACAGACACAGAGCCGGCGCTGCTGGGGGATGCAGGCTTCCTCGGCTTCCTCACCGAGGAGCAAACTGGCTGCTCAGCAGGAGCCCCGCCCTCCGCACCCACTTCATGAGGCACCGCACAGTCCCGCTTCTCCATCCTTCCATCTGATTATCACCGCCATTTCTGCTGTGGTTCTAAGTTACCGAGACTTCTTCTCCTCTCTGGGACTCTGACTTGCCAATGACAAAAAGTCATGAACTGCAGGGTTTAGGACGACGGTTGGCCTGTTCCCCACCCCCCAGTGTCTGGACAATAACGTTAAGTCAGCTAAACCCCACGCCGAGAAAACAGCAGGCCTCAAGCAGCTGAGCTGCAGCGGGCAGGCGGGCGCTGTCCTGTCCGTGGATGCATCCCAAGCAGGGGCCAGTCGCCCTCTACCACCCCACCCAATGGCACAGGGTTAGCGCTGAACTCCAAAAAGCAGAGCCGAAGGGCACGAGGGTCCAGAGGGAAGGGGAAGTCCACAAAGATTTTAGGTAAATTTCCAAACACTAACTCCACCATTCCCACAATTCTGTGAAGCTAAAGACCAAAGTGGAGTCGGATTTTCAAGCCTGCCACCTAAAGAAACCGAGAGCCTCACTTACTCCACAGATTTTAGCTCAGGTGCCATGCCTCCAGGTTTACCATTTCAATCCACAGCTTAAGTTAAAAAGCCTGGCTTCTCGATACGTCCCCTGGGTGAGAACAGCACAGACGTCCTCTGTCCACAACCCACCTCCACTCTCTCGCCCCTATTCTCCCTATCTGGTCCTGTTAAATACTTCAAGCCTCCAAATACAGATTTTTTTCAACTGTGGTTATTGTTTCTAAAGTAATAACCCTCCACCTGGCTAGAGGAATGCTTCTGGCACAAGGAAAATCCAGGGTGTCAAAACTCCACTTCACGGAAAAATAAAGCCCAGCTCTGGCCATTTGGCCCAGTTGGTTAGAGCATCTTCCTGATGTGCCAAGGTCGTGGGTTCAATCCTTGGTCAAGGCACATGCAAGAGTCAACCAATGAATGCATGGATGGGTGAGCAACAGGTTGATGTTTCTCTCTCTCTTCCTCTGTAAAAATCAGTAAGTTGAAAAAAAATTAACAAAAATAAAAAGCAGAGCCAAGCACAACCAAGAGCCCCTCACACCAGGGAGCCAACACAACAGTACAGGGCTCTGTTGGCTCCTCAGCCACCAGTGGACAGGGTCCACGGGCCACCTCCCGGACTCAGGCAGCCCTGATCTAAGGGCCTGCCCTGCTTTCTGTCACTCCTTTGTCCTGGGCTCTCATCAAACTCTAGTTCATCACCTGCAGAACAGAACCAATAAGGAGTCCTGCCTTGCACGTGAGGGAGAAACGGGCTAGGTGCAGGAAGCGCCAGCCCAGCTCCCACACACCACCAGCGCGCGATACAAATGGCGACTATTCTTAGCTCTCTCGTCATCAGAAAAACACAATGGTCTGGTGTCTTTAGTCCTTCATATTCTCAAGAAAGAGGGTTTTATTTTCTCCTGTAAGAGTATCAATGAAATGTAAGATAAGAAGAAAAACCCAATTCAAGTCCAACTCAGACATCAAGTCACTGGCAACTTGGAGCAAACCACGTCATCGCCACTTCTTCTAGAGAACGGGAATAACGCAGGGCTCCTCACCAGCCCAGGCTGCAGGCAGGGCCCAGTGAACCTGAGACTCCCCCACCTGCTGCTCGGGCCCCCCCACCCAGGGCCACTTCCCAGACGCCAGCGTAGGAGAAATTTGGGAAGGCTTAGGGTGCCACTTGGACATGTCAAACCAACAACCACCCAATTCCTCACCCACAAGACTACTCAACAGACCCAGGTGAGGGTCCATTCTGAGCACGCAGCTTCCTGCAGAGCGGTGTAGACCTCCGGCCCCCGGAGAGCACCATCCTCTCCGGAACCGCGTGACACGCAAGCCAGGAGGGAAAGCTCGATTTCTCTTGTTGGATTTTTACTTCTGGGTCCAGAGGTTTGAGTTTCATTTATAACCTACCATAAAAGTTCCCAAGTGAGAGCTACGGGTTGGGGTGGGAAGAAGGCTGCCCACCTCCCCCAATTCAGAAGGGAGTGTGAAATCCCACAGCATCCGATTTCATCACCCACAGGCCTCCAGAGAGGAAAGAAAAGAATGCACTCACATCTACTAAATGTCTACCATCTCTAGGCATTGCCCTGAGTACTTTACATACATTATCCCAGGGCCTGTTTTCACTCCCACACTTAGAAACAGCCTCACTGGGTGGGAACCACACCAGGTGGGGGAAAAAAATCACAACCTGGTCATCATGCCCTAGGCATTTCAAAGGTTAGTGCTGCGAACACAAGGAGTCTTGGCTAGGAACTAAGTTCAACTTCCTCAAGATCCTTTGCAAGAGGAACTCCAAACTATGTTTTCCCTATAACTCTGGAATAAGCTCATGCTATT
Organism: Tonatia bakeri; assembly: GCA_004024845.1. NCBI lineage: Eukaryota > Metazoa > Chordata > Mammalia > Chiroptera > Phyllostomidae > Tonatia > Tonatia bakeri. Next base: position 180,967 of record PVIA01001863.1, read on the forward strand.
TAATACACTATCAAAGTTTTTACAATTTTAAAACCTGATGCACATAAAGAATTCAGTGCAGGGCTAAAACAACCTGAGCCGGACTTCTGACACAAGTACACGTGACAACAGAACATGGAATTTTTAAGATCCTGCTGAAGGTCCTTTACAGACATGCTCAGAGGAGAAGGCAACCCCAGTCGTGACCTGGCACCTGTGTGCCCAGGTAATGAGAGGGCAAAGCCTTCCTGGGGGCAGCTATAGTTCCATGTGAGGAGCCTCTCCTCCTACAAAACCCAGCTCCTCAGCCCTGGGGGACACGCTGTCAACCTAAGAACAGTCTACATTGCACACGATCGGATGGGACCAAATACACACTGATGTGCTGCTGTTTAAACGCCATTCTCTTCATCCACATGCCACTAAAAAAAAGTCACAAGCCTTAAAAAAAAGACGCTGTTTACAATTCACCTGCATTCCTCTGCATGAACGCACTTGGCACACACCGTAATTAACGTTTGGGTTAAACACCAACGTGAAAGGACGTAAACGTGGTTTGTATTCGTGGAAACGCTTCCCGAGTTCGGGCTGTGCGGATGCACAGCGGAGACAGAGGACCAGTCCCTGCCCCACCAGAGGGAGGTTGGGGCCCTATCCTGTGACTGGCAGCTCGGCGGCCCCCGCGTTGGCTCCCCTCGCGCCCCGGGGCCCCGGGGCCTCTGACTTGGTACGTTACTCCTCCAGGTGACAGTCCCAGCAGGAATTCCCAGGGGGCTGCGCATACCTCCGAGGTGGTTAGGGTGGAGAGGAGGAGGGGAGGCTCCTAGATAGCATTGCGTGTGGCTGCCATCGCCTCACCCTGTGCGCCACTATCACAACAAAAGAACGGGAAATGGGACTGGAGGGTGCTGTTCTGGCCACCTGCCACGTAGACCCCAGAGAGCACGCAGCCCGGCCGGACCGCAGACCAGAGCTCTCAGGGCAGGACTCAGCAACGCCCGGAGGCCAGGCAGCGGGCAGCGAGCAGCCGGCAGCGGGCAGGCCCCACCCGCCCCCGGCCTCTGGCCCCCGCACCCAACGCCTCCCAGACCCTCCATCCGCACCCTGCTCCACTCCTACCAGGCGCCAAGACCTCCCCGGACTCGGGGCCCACGCGGCCGCCACTTCTGGGGGTCACGGGCAGGGGCCGGGGGGCCGCGCCCGCCGAAGAAGGGCTGGAAGGGCCGCCAGAAGGCGGCGCCATCCACGCGGCGAGCCTCGCGCCCCCGGGCGGCCCGGGCGCAGCGCCCCGGCCACCCGTCGGAAGCCTCGGGTCACCTGGCCCAAGCGTCCGGCAGCGTCCGCGGAAACCCAAGCTCGGGGCTGGTGGTCCTCACCTGCGCCTCATATTGCTGTGTCCCCCGGCGCGGCGTCCCCCGCCGCCCGGCCGCCGCCCCGCGCTCCGCAACCCCTGGCGCGGGCGACTGCACCCAGCGCGCAGCGGAGTGCGCTTGGCGGCCGCCGGCGGGGCGGACACATGGAAGGGTGGGGGCTGCGGCCCTCCAGCCCCACCACGGGGCCGCAGCCTGGGGGTAGCAGCTCTAAGTGCACCCTGGGCGCTGCAGCGTGGCTCCCCACCCCAGGTAGCTATTGCTACCTATGGGCTCCAGTGGTGCAGGAATGCCATAGTGACAGACAAAAGTAAAGAAAGGCGACGTCGCCAGGCCCGTCCCTTCCCGCTCCCCCCGCACGGTCTGCATGGTACATTCCTCAAAGCCCGCCCCGGCGCCAGAGGGAGCAGTGGATTGGTTGGGAATCTTGGAAGGGGCCGAGGAGCCGCACAAAATGACCAATGGGAAGGCACGGTGGGCGCATCAAAGCCTGCCAGCCAGGGAGCAAAGAGGATGCGCTTAAAGGGGACTCGCTCGTGGCTCCCCGAGCCACGACAACAAAACGGGAATTTTCTTCCTGATCCTATCCAAACGGGAAACAAAGAGACTAGCGGAATCCTGAAGTACTTGGATTAGAGACTTTGGGTGGGTTGCCCCATTCTCTCAGCCTCAGTTTCCTCCTCTAATACAGGGAGGACATCAGGCAAGAACTGATCCCTGATGGTCCTTCTGTTTCTTGACCCCATCCACGGTCCTTTGTATGTGATTAACAGTATTTACTCTCCAGTATTCCTCCGATTTGGGCCTGCTACGCCATCCTAAATAACTGGAAGTTGGTAGACTTTCAGACACCGAATCCTTTACACAGGCAATATCAACCACACCTCTTATAAAAACGAATTATATATTATTTCTGCGTTCCTGCTCTTTTAGAACAGAGCCTTTTTCTTCTTATTCTCAGATGCGGAGAGCCCCCCAGTCCCCGAATATCCCAGAGTTTGTGCTCTTCCAACAGTCACCTCTTTCTCCTCTCACTTCTGCCACATGATTAGACAAAACTGCAATTAATATGCATTTGCCTGTTGAGCCACCCGTCTATCTGAAGTCTGGGGAGCGCCTTCTGCGCGCACAGCCCAGGGTGCTGCTGAAGCACAATTGTCAAGTTCAAGATTTTGAAAGCAGCCCTTGGGGGGCCTAGTCTGCTCTATTTTAGAGTTTTCTACAGGTGGTCAAGCCTACGTTTTGGCTGCCAAGTTTCTTTTTTTAGAGCTTTTCAACCTCCCATCAATCTGGTAACCCTACACCCTCTGAAACTTCTTCCAAATTTTATCAGGAGTTTGGATACAGTTTCTCCTCCCTAGACAGACAACTAATCTTCTGACTTATTCAAAGAGCTCCTGCAAGTCCAGCTCCTTCATGAAGCCTTCCTGGATTGATCACAGAAGATGCTGGATCACAGAGCTCCCATTTCTACTCTGTGCCACCATCACTCTGATTTTGGGCCCCAATATGCAATTTTTTACAGACATATTGACCTTTCTCATTCATTTACAGCAGCAGCTTACATTTATTGAATGCTTACTATGAAGGAGGGACCCCCCAAAACGGAATGTATTCCTAAAAAACAGTATATTTATTCTTACATATTTAAATCCCAGTCACCTTCAAATGCAATACTGTCACAATGTTTTTCCCACTGCTCAAAACAGTTTTGAACTCGTCGATGTTGATGTCTTTTAGTGCTTCTGCTGTTTTTTGTTTCACCTCTTCCACATCGGCAATACATTTCCCTTTGAGGACTTTCTTCATCCTGGAAAAAAAAGTCTCTGGGGCAAGATCAGGTGACTAGGGAGAGGGGAACACGGGAGGCATGCTGCTTTGGGTCAAAAGCTGCTGAACACTCAGCATGCAGTGTGGGCAGGGGCACTCGTAAACCACCCATCATGAAATGGGCAAACACATTGAAAGAGTTTTCAAACAAAATTCACTGAAGTTGAATGCAGCCTCTCACAACAATACCAGCTGCTGCACTGATACAGATGTGTTCCTAGGACACTCACCTAGCTGGGAAAGCCCGTACTACAATTGGCCCACCCTCCAGAGGATAATTCCAGTTTTGGGGGGGGTTACCCACTTCACAGGTGCTAGGTACTGTTTAGAAGCACTTTGCATGTATTATTTCATTTCACCTTCATGTCAACTCTATGAAGTATTGTTATTCTTCCCGTTTACAGAAGGAAAACCAGGCACACAGAAGCTGATTTGTCCAAGTGAACACAGTGAGGGTCTAACTCTGTACCCGCCTTCATAACGCCACAATGCAATTCTATCTCTTATTTCTTAGGACCTACTGCATTCCATATAAAAGATAATGTCATATAAGTATAACACGTTTTACACTCATTTCTATACTGATAATAGCATTCCAGCTTCAAAACAATCACATGAGGAGGGTTGGGAGCCGTCACTTTGCAGATGAGGAAGAGAGGTACAGCTCCACGTGGCTGACCGGGTGGGCAAAGATAACAAGGTTGGTGCACAATGGAGTCTGGTTTTCCAAGCTGCATATTTTCCCCACTGAAATCCCTGCACCCTGAGCAAGCACAACCTTGTCTATGTATCAAATAGAGAACAGAGATAGCAACACTTGAACAAACACAACACAGTGAACCCCACGCCTGGCATCCAGGGGGTGGAACCTGAGTCAAGAAAGGCTTCTGCAGAGGGATAAGGACTGTGTGTTTCTTTTTATTGGTGCATTATGTTCTGTCAGTGAGCTTAGACCTTTGACACATCTGGCAAGTTCAATAGCAAAGGGCAATGAAAACTGTTCCCACTGTCTAGACACAGGATAAGTCCCATGCCGGTGAGGAAGGGACTTCTCTGTGGGGCGATGTGGCTCACCAATTTGGGTAAGTGTCCAACTTGCTGTTTAGTAAAATATTCTGCTCCACTGACCAGTGTAACACAGCCCTGAAATATAAGCTGGGCTAATGATTTCATTTTTAAAAACTGTTGAAATCCTCACAGGGGTAGACACCCTAGCATAATACAAAATGTGGGAGCCAGTAAGCTTTTAATATCGATTAAGAGGCCTGAGCACAGTATCTTAAAGCCAATACTCCTGAGTTGCTCTTGGCCTGGCTGGCCCATACCTCTCCTGTCTTCTTGTCCCCAGAGAGCCCTAAAACGTCTCTGCTGATTTGAGTGCTTTATTTATGCATCCACACACCTACTGGGCACCTATTATGAACAAAGAGCCGTCAGGTTGCCTGGGTTTATCCTGATGGATCTCACTCACAGCCCACACTTGCTAAGTGGGTGAGGGTGACAGACTCAGATCCACCTGGTGAGGAAAGATCAGCCTGCCCCTCAGAAAATGTGGGGCAGGACCCACCCCACCCCCGCCAGGTAACATGCAAACCTGTGCCCCAGCTGCTACCGTGAGAGGAGCTGAGCTCTGGGAGAGGGCGGGAGTAGGGGAGATGTATACGTTCTGGGGAGAGCGGAGGGGACTTGGAGGGTGCCCAGAAATAGCTGGACAGGTAGCAGACAGTGGAGAAAGTAAAGTCAATCCTTAATTTGGCCATTAGAAGACTTGAGGTGTGTTCTGTCTTATTTTTTAAGAACAAAAATCTGATTTCAAAAGTAATACATGTTCATTGTTAAAAATTTGTTAATAGAAAAATATACCAAACAGATAAATAAAAATTACCTGTTACCCTTCCCAGCATATCACTGTTACCATTTTGATGCATTTTTTCCTGTATTTTCTTTGTGTATGTATCTTTATTTGGATCTACCTTTTTAACAAAATTTGATCAAACTGCTTTGCACTCCTTAACTATAGCCTAGGTATTTTCCCATGCTAACATAGGATATTAATCTAAAACCAGATTTTATTTATTTTTATTTTTCATATAATTTAATAGCTTTATTGAGATATAATTCAAATGTTATATAACTCACTCATTTTTAAGTGTACAATTAAGTGGCCTTTTTTTACAGAGTTATCCATCACCCTGACCAATTTTGTAATATTACTATTACTCCTAAAAGAAACCTCATAATCTTTAAGAATCATCCTAAAATACTCACAAAAATGTAAGTCAAACTCCACAAACTTGTAGACATTGTCAAAACTCAATTAAAAGTGAAAAAGAGTCCACTAATGTGATGGCCATATCATTACTTTGATGGGAACCAAAGAAGTGGCTTAAAAATATGAGTAAATTAATTTTTCTAAAACATGATTTTAAATGGCTGCATCATATGCCTAAACCCTAAGTTATTTAAACAAGATTATATTTTAGTCATTAAGATTATTTCCATTTTTCATTATTGTATGTAACTTCAAGGAGGATCCATATACGGTATATGTTTATGATTATTTGTTAATATTTCTAGAGATAGACTGGCTTGATCAAAGGCACACACATTTTGAAATGTCTCCTATATATTTCCAAACTATCTTCCAGGAGGGTCACACCACCCACCCTCCCTCCGGCAATGCATGATGGGGCTGTTTGTCTGAAGTCTCAGCAGTCTTGGGCATTCCCTGCTTTTGTAACCCTTGCCAATTTGACAGATGAAAAACATCTTGTTTTAGCAATTATAGTGTATCTTTCCCTTTTCCTCCACTCAACCACTCTTCTCCCAAATCCCTGAAAAACAATACAGAACTTGGGGTAGAATCTGCTGAAATGATCAGTGGCCAGACAAACTCTGTCATTTCACCCGAACCCAAACGAGGCAGTGGAACAGATGGCTCAGACAACACACGATCTATATGCCTTTGAGACGGGTAACAAATCCACACGTGCAAAGCGCTTCGGCTGTGAAAGTATATCGGTCATCTGAGTTACACTGAGCACTGGCTGGTATTAGAATCAGTTGCATTTCCTCAGCAGCACCCAAGTCTCTGATGTGGACGAGTCCAAGGTGAATGGAGCTGGCAGCGCATCCTCTGTAGTGAGTAGCTCATCCGCTCAACATCTCTCTGTGCTCCTGCCAGGCTTTCTCGTCCCTCAGCTCTGTCTTTGTTTCACGATCGCTCCCACGGGGTCTCCTCCTCTCCAGCCATCAGTAGCCTTCCCATTCTCAGTGTGGTTTGGTTGGGACTGCTCACAACCCCTCTTGGGACTGGAAGTGGGATGCAAGTAGCTCTGGGAGCTACAAGCAGCTGTGTTGGGCCAGGAGGCACAGCCTGCCTGAAAGAAGCCAACCCGAAAGGGTGGAGCTGAGAAACGGAGAGAGGGAAAGTTGGGTCTGGTCACATGAGTGAGTCCTGAATCGAGCCTCATGGGAAGCCATGAGACAAGGAATTCCTTCTTTTAAAAAATTTTAAATGTTTTTTCTTTATTTATTTTTATTTTATTTTTTGTAGAGAGAGAGAGAGGAACACCAACTTGTTGTTTCACCCATCTATGCACTCATTGGTTGATTCTTGTATGTGCCTTGACCAGGAATCAAACCCACAACCTTGGTGTATCAGGATGATGCTCTAACCAACTGAGCTATCCAGCCAGGGCATTTATTTATTCATTTATTTTTATCTTAAACCAGTTTGGTCAACTTTCTGTCACTAACAAAGGGAAAAAAAAATACTGACTGAAAGAAACACTGGCTGTGGATGGATTCAGTGGTCCAAAAGGAGCTCAGTACATCCCTTCCAAGCATCCCAAATATCACACCCATTATTGCCACTAGGGGTGATCCGCTTTCAGGTTCCTCGAGAGAAATCCAGAGCCTAAAGCCTGAAGGTTCCCAGGATGCCATGGGCAGGCTCAGAAGCCCGTCCTCTGTTTGTGGGATAAGAATGTCAAGAGGGAGGAAGGGAATGGTTTGGTACAAACTTGATCCCTGGGCTGCATCTGTTGTCACATGGACCTACCGAAGACCTGAGGATATGAAAAGCTGGCATCCTTGCTCCTCTTCTACACAGAAAACTGATTTGAAGCCCACCCAGTCTTCTGGAGAAAAGCGTAGTGATCATGGTTTGGGGCATCCCTGAGCTGGTAGACACCCTGGGTCCTGAGCTTTTCCATGGGCTAACGTCACCAAGTGAGGTTTTAAACAAATTGAAATCTTTTAACTCAATAAATCTTTCTAACTAATTTTTGGTTGACTTACAAGTTCCACTCTGCCAGAAAAAAGGAAATTTAAATGCAACTTGACAAAATTGCAAATCTACTTCTGCGCCCATTTTTATAACACAAAGGCAAAAAAATTGGGAGGTTCTCCCCCAAACTCACTGGTGTGTACGTTCTGGAGCAGCCACAAACTCTAAGTGTGAGCAAGCAAGACCAAGACGGGAGTCCGTGGAAGAAATTTCAGTCCTGCCTTCCGATCCCGCCTTCCTCTGCTACTCAGACACATTGTTCTAAAAACGAAAGCATCAGCTTCAGTACTGCATGAGGCAAACATCAAGTTCAGCCCGATTGCATTATGTTTGAAAATAACATTCTACCCAGCTGTTTTCACTTGTGAAAGAGAAAAGGGGGAGAGTGCAAGTGATACTGCACATTGCAGGAAGTGGAGGGAGGACAACAGATGCCCTGATAGGACCTCAGAGTGGAACTAACAAGCTGGCAACCACTGGCATCCAAACCGCACTCTTAAATTCAAGAGGACACGTCCAAGTGGATCGGCCTTGTTACAAGGAAGGAGAAGATCTCAAGTCTCCCTTTGTCTGGTGCCTAGCAAAGGCGTGTATAAGATCCCCAATCCTCCTTGCTCTTACTTCAGATCATCAAACTTCTGTTTGAGCTAAGCCTCTGATTGTGTCTCATTCATGCAGCATGAGTGTCCGTGATGGTCAAGGTGCTCTGGTTGCTGGGAGCGTTTCAAGGTCGATTAGACAGACCTAGGATGTGACCTCAAGGAGCTGACAGTACAGCTGGGAAAGTGAGACTTGGATGAAAAGGGGTCTTTGCCAAGTGGAAAGTGCTGTCTTGGGAGAGGAGGAAGCTTGCACGTAGAAGACAAGGCTAACGTCTTAGAGAATGGTCATTTGAGTGGCCCCTCGAAACACAGGGAAAGTATTCCCTGAAGTGAGCCTCCTTTCTCCCTGGTCCCAGTGCTCACAAGCAAAGAAGCAGAGCCTGAGCCTCCTCCCCACACCAGGGCTTTTCAGCAGCCTCATTGCCCAGGCGGTGGTAGGTGGAGGGTTAGAAAGACCAGAATCTGAAAGTACAGACACTAACGTGTTCACATCTAGGTGAACAGACAGCTGGTTGGGCTTGAAACGATCCTCTTTTTGCTTCTTTGTGCTTTTTCTTTTGGGAGAAGAATGGATGACGGATGCAGGTCCTCGGTGTTGCCCACATTTCTCTGCTCAGAAACATCCCGTGCATGTCAACAAGAGGTCTCTGTCCCTCAGAGCTGCTCCAGGTGTATCACAGCAGCACAGGGGCACCACAGGTGGAGAGAAAATGGGCCAAAGTCCCTAACCTTATCGAGAAGAGAAGTTCCTTGTATTTCCTGAAAATCGGGAATTCCTAACAATGAAAGCCCTGGGGGTAGAAGTAGCTGGCAGCATCCCCCCCCCCAACTCCCACCCCTGCCTGCTGCTAGCTCATTAAATTTGGTTTGTGTCCTCGACTGCAGGAGGTGGCCAGTGGTGGCCAAGAGCCTCCCGCTAGCCTCTTCCTGCAGAACCTCGTCAGTCCCCTGGGTCCTCTTCAAACATTATCTTCTGCTTGTGTCGTAACAGGACACCTGTACAGAGAGCCCCTAGGGGAGATTTCAAGGTGAACTGTCACACACAACTGGCTGCCTGGAACTGCTGCCTTGCAGGGGGTGACATGAAAATGCCAGCAGCAGCAGACTTCCACAGAGCTGGCAGCTCCTCGGCACCTGGCCCTGGGCTGGCGTGATGGGGCCTTTGCTCGGTGGTGGGCATCTGTGGCTGGGTGCCCAGCACCCAGGCCCTCTTGCTGGGCAACAGCACTACATCTTCTTTAGAGGGAACTGTCTCTGCCCCCTCCCCCCGTCATGTCAACCGATGTGCCCTGCTCTCCGTCCTTCCGTGAGGCAGGTAGCACAGGCCCTGCCGAGGGCAGGCAGACTTCTCTTCCTGGAAGGTGTGTGAAACAGAGAGATGCCAAAACTGAACGTGACTGGAGCTGACTCACTCAATCAGGAACGCCCTGAAGGTGGACACACAGGGGCGCGCGCACGCACACACACGCAATCTTCTGCCCCACACGCCTTTGGTGAAGGAAGAGAAAAAGAGTTTCCACACCTCTCAAGGCTGAGGAACCAAGGCCAGCTGGTCTGAGAGCCAGCAAACACGTCCTCAGAACTGCTGCTTTTGTTTCTTCTCCACTCTCTTCCCATCATTTCAACATCCACATTAGCCCAGTTTCTAAGAAAGTTTCCCCAGAGCTTGTCTGTCACTTAACTTATCTTTCCCTTCACAGCTGTGACCTACTTAAAATGCTCTTTTAATTCTTTTTAAAAATTATATTTATTTATTTATTTTTAGAGATGAGGAAGGGAGAGAAACATCCATGTACAAGAGAAATATCAATCAGTTGCCTCTTGCATGCCCCCAACTGGGGACCTGGCCCACAACCCAGACATGTGCCCTGACTGGGAATTGAACCAGCAACCTTTTGGTTCTCAGGTCACTGCTAAATCCACTGAGACACACCAGCCAGGTCAAAATGTTCTTATAAATCTTTTAGTGAGGGAAAAAAACCCAAAGGTGTGTTCCCTATGCTGGAAAAATTAGACTTCCTCACAATAAATCTTTAAAGAAAGATGTTATTTGCATTAAAATTTCTGATGCTTCTTCAGAGACAAATTCAGGTTTCCTACAACTAAAAGACCTAGCTGTTTAGTCAGTCCATGAGAAGATATTCATAGACTACCTGCTGTAAGTGAAGAATGCACCAGAATTGACAGTAACTCAGAATGAGAGGGAAAGGAAACCCCACAGGGTGAAGTCATTCAACATAATTGTGATTCTCCCGATTTTTCTGGTTTCTAGGCCTGAGAAAACAGTAATCGACAATGTACTATAATAATTTCTGGAAGTTCTTTAATTTTCCACATTTATTCCTCCCTGTCTTGAAGGTTTTATTGAGGGTTCTTTGTGATTGAAAAGGCGATACACAGCAGCAAATGAAGTTTAGAACTTAATGATGATCTGTGATCCGTCACGTCAGCGAGGCCACTTGCATGCATGCACTTGGTCTTCCCCGGGCACGCAGACCACAGACATGCTGTGCTTGCTGGTTTGTCTGTTATTGTTCGTTATCATGAAACTTTCTCACTGTTATAAATGCAAAATATTCCATTGTATTGATGAACCAGAAAATTTTAAACTGTTCCTCTAATGTTGGACATTTCAGCCATTTCTATCTTTTTATTATAACTAACACAATAGAATATATTTCATGCATTTAGAATTTTTAAAAATTATTACTAAGTAACTTTATTGGGAAAAGTTCCTGGGTACTTTTATAGCTTTTCCTATGTATTATCATGTTGCCTTCCCCTCAAATTCTACCACTTTACACTGCAACCTACAATAAACAATGGAATTTTGCTGCACCTTCAACAGCCCTGTGGTCTTAACTCTGTTAATCATCCACGAGAAGACGGCATCAGCGTTGCTGTGGCCCACAGCTCTGATTGCTGCCGGTGACTCATTCCTATCTCTGCCTTTGTTTGCTCCTTTGTTTCCTCCTGCCCAGTGAACTTCTGCTTATGGACTGTGCAGGTATCCCTGGAGCTGTTTTTCCCTCCCAGTCTGGTTTACATAGCCATTTACCCTCGTTAGTGTTCAGTTCTGACTTGTAACAGATATATGCAGTTACAGAACAGTTCTACCACCACCCCCACCCCCACCCCCACCACCACCCCCACGAATTCCCTGGTGCCCCTTTGTAGCCAGCCTCTCCCCTAGACCTGCAGTTGCTGCCAATCAATAATCTGTCTTCTTTCCTGGGTTTTGTCTTTCCCAGAATGCTCTCTGTACAGCAGCAGGGGAGGTTCTAGCTCCAGGAGGGTAGCTCACCCTTTCCGTTGTAGTTCAAGTTCTGACTCTCACGCCCAGAGTTTTAAGGGCCTACCTAATTTCCCTGAGCACCTTAGGCATTTGGAACTCCTACCTACCTTGCAGTTTCTGCCTCCCACCAACTCCACAGCATAATGAATATTCATGAGATGACCTTAGAATTCCATGTGGAAGAACCTCTCAGCACAGGTTTGCCTCCAGTCGGGAACAGTGCCTGTAGGGAGGAGCTTACCCTGCAGCTTAACTCTCAGGAAAACTAAGATTTGAGGATTTACCCTCCAGCCGAGAAGCAGTTCGAGCCCTTTTGAGGGGCTGCTGGCCTGAGAAGGAGAATGCTTTGTGATCCCGGAGATCTTGTTGCCTCTCCCTTCACTGGCGTGACCACAGCGCTCCCAACCCTGCAAGTCTGCGTTCGGTGGGTGGGAGATACACACATGGGACTCTGGTCAGTGCTAGCAGGTCTGAAGTCCACAGTCCACCGGTGGCCACGTCTTTCATCTTACTCACTTGCAAAAGCATCCACCTCCTTTCCCCCTTGCCCTGGACTATAATCAGAATTTTCTGAGGGGGTCTATTCTGAGAGAGACGCCTCCTGATCTGCATCCTAAACCTCTTGGAACAGCCCCACCCCTGCTGGCTCTCAGCTTGCAGCTTCTAGGCATTGGTGACACTCATACACCATGCCCCACAGCAGCCAACTATTTGAGAGGCTAAGCGGTCGCCAAGTTCACCTGGAAGAATGTCACCCTAATTGATTAGAAGAGTGGATGACAAATTTAGGTCATTCTAATCACCTGACAGCTTTTTAACCACCCCCGCCCCCACACCAGTGTTTAGACTGTATCCCAGACGGATTAATTCAGAATGTCTGGGCATGGGACCGAGGCCCCGGCATTCTATAACTGCCCACCCAGGCGTTCCAACCAGCCGCCAGGGTGCAGGGGCACCCAGACCACCAGCCCTGCAGGGGCCGAGCATTCAGGTTTCTGTTTACCTTTCACTTCAGCAAGATTTCCCCTTCCCTTAAAAAAGGAATCTTTATAACCACGAAAACCTTAGCTGATCACAGTGCTACACCAACAGGGAAGATCTGGGCGGAAGTAGGGGTTGGAGGGTGGGCAAGGAGAGCACTTGAGACCCAGAGAGTCTTTTGTTATGAGAACCATCATTTGACTTTAAAACAAGACTCGGTCCCCTAGCAGTCCCCCCCCCCGCCCCCCGCCCACACACACACCAGCCTCTCCCTTCGCTTCCAGGAAGGCTTGAACTGAGAGTCCTTTTGCTCAGGATCTGCAGCAGAGGCCCTTGCGCCGTGCACACTGCAGCTGGATCACGCGTGTCCTTTGGAAGTCGGTGGTGGGCAGCTGAGCGCGCAGTGCGCCCGGCGGCCCCCCCTCTCCGCTGGAGGGAAAGGGACTCCTCCCCCGCCGGCGATTGTTTCTTCTGGCGGAGCTCATGGGTTCACTGCCGTGAGCTCGCTAGAAAACACGCAGCTTCGCCGAGGACCTCCCGGCGTTCCTCAGACGTCGGGCTGGCCCTGGTGTGCCTGCGGACGTGCCTGCTTTGGTTGCGGGTAGGAACGAGAGCAAATTGAATGCAAGTGTCTGAATGGGGTCCCCGCTGCTTCTGCGGTGGGCTCCGGGCGCGCGTTTGCGACGCCGGTGTCCGCTCAGGTGCGGCGTCCTCGCGGGCGGGGGCCGTGTGCTAATGCCAGCGCCAGGACTGGGTGCAGCCGCCACGCTGGCTAGGGGAGCAGTGCGTTTACAGAGAGACAAAGTGATAACGCCAGTAAACCCGAAGGTGTCGGACAAGGGAAATGCCTCCCAATCATTAACCATATTAAAAGGTCGTTTTTACAAAGGCTCCCATCAAGACACGCCGCCTTGTCGCTCAGGAGATCTGTTCACCTGGAGGGAGCCTCGATGGGACCCACCGGTTAGGGCTTCCAACGGCTTCTCCTGCGCGCGCGGTCCGCGCGGTTGCCGCGGCAGTGGGTCTCCGGGGTGCAGGGGCCGCTGTGGCCGCACGCAGCCACCTGCCTGCCTGGTCCTTCCCCCTATTCCCGGGGGGGTCTGGAGGTCTCCGGCGGAGACCCCTGTTGGTCCTCGCACGGAGACTGAGTTGGGGCGCGAGCGCAGGCAGCTGCACGCAGCGCGCTCCTCGTGGTTGCCGTGGGAACCGGAGCGGGAGGTCCGCTGCACCGAGAGAAGGTCAAGAGAAAGCGGGACCCCGCTGGGTGCTCTCCGTTTCCCGGCGTCTGCGGAGCCACAAGGGACAGGGAGTGTCTGGAGGCGCCCAGCAGACGGCCTGTTCTTCAGCCTCAAACCCACGCCAAGCCCCCTCGTTCCGGGCCTCTCTCACTTTCTTCCAATTTCCCGCTCCTCAATTCCTACCTCATCCCTCCGAGGACCATTTATCCCGGTGCTCCCCCAGCCCCATGCCTGGGGAACCCCGCCACGTGCGCGCTTGGGGGCGGCACCGCTGCAGGGGCCTCTCCCGGCTCTGCGACCCCGCAGCGCTCTCCCGGCTCCGGAAAGGCCCTGCTGCGGGAGCCTGCGTGGTCTTCTTCACAGGTCTGACCTCCCTCCCCCCGCGCAAGGCCGGACTGCCGTGGACCTGCGGAGGAATCCAGCAGTCGCTGGCGGAAGTCAGATGGAAGACGGGCCGGGGGCGGGGGGGCGGGGGGCTTGGGTGAATCCCCACCACGTGTTCATTGGGACCAGGGTGCGAAAGTCGGAGCAGAAGGAGATCAGAGCAGAAGGAGGTCGGAACGGAAGGAAGCCCCGGAGGGTGTCTCTCTGGCTTCCAGGGGTCACTGGCCTCAGCAGGATCAGGCCGCTGAAACCCTGCGGTCAGGAGAGCAGGCTGACTCCTGCCAGCAGCTCCGAAGAAGGCTGACCTTTGCTTCTCCCTGCTGGTGTCGCCTTAACCTTGTCATCACCTCCCCTTTAATCAGGGCCCCTCTCATTCCATAGCCATTAGCACGCAAGGACAGATCAGGGCTTCCTCCCTTTCAGCACTCTGAGTCCGGCCTGCTCCCCTCCCGAGCCCCCACCCGCGCAGGTCTGCAGGTGCTGCGCCCCAGCTCTAGGAAAAGGAAAGGATGCATTTTTACTGAGCTCAGACAACGTGCCTGCGCTTTTCGTGGGTTATTTCATGTAACCCCCCTGTCAACCGCGAGGTTTTTGCATCACTGGTCTCTACATTAAGAGCAGAGGGACACAAAGAGTTAAGTTACTTGCTTGTTGTGTAAGGCTGTGCAGCCAAGTGGTCAAGTGGAATTCCCACCCCGTTCTGCTCTGCGTGGAAGCAGGAGGCCGTCGGCCATCTGCGGAAGGGACATCAGGGAAAACGTCCCAGAATGTCCAGAATCGCCGATCATTTTTTGTACCTCTTATGTACTGATTTTTATGTTTCCACTGGCTTTCGAGGTTCTTTAAAAACATGGTTTTATTTTAAAATTCTTTTTAATTTATTGATTTTTAGAGAGAGATATGAAGGCAGGGAGAGAGAGAGAGAAGGAAATAGTGATTTGTTGTTCCACTTCTGATGCATTCATTGGTTGCTTCTTGTGTAAGCCCTGGCTGGAGATCGAACCCACAACCTTGGTGCATCAGGACGATGTTCAAACCAACGGACCTACCAGGAAGAGTTAACAATATTATTTTAAATGTTACACAATATTTCATCATATGAGTGTATCGTAATTTCTAATTTCCCCTTGGTAAATTAGACTTCATTCATTGTAGTTTTTGTTTGTTTCATTCAGAAACACTCAGTGTCTCTATTATTTTGAAAAGCATTATAAACAAGAAGTGGTAAACACTAGGCTTCAGGGAAGATGTACGACCAGCGGTGAGCTTCTCGAGGTCCAGTGGTAAGTCAGGGACGCTGGACCCGGGAGCTTGTTCACCACTGACCCTGGTGGTGGCCTCGGCTCCGCCCTGTCACAGAGCAAAGCCGCCCTTGATCTCCCTGTGACCCCCACCCTTCATTTCAGAGTTTAGCATTGACGAGACAATTAGGTAATTTTAATAACCTTGTCACGGAGGGTGGGGCTTGGGCTTGGGGGAGGACTTCCAAGGAAAAGCAACCGGAGCGATAGACCTTTTGAAGGTTGGGGCTAAGGTTGCTTTGACGTCAGTCATGGGCAGCCGAGGTGCTGAGTCCGTCTCCATGGGAGAAGTGAAAACACGAAGGACATGCAGCGGAGGGTGGAAGTGGATGCAGCTCTGGCTCCAGGATGTCTTCACACCTTTCAAACATCTGTTGTCCGCCGCTGAAGAAGTGAAGTACGCTTTGTGAATCCAGACCAGGCTGACGGGTTTCCACTCCCGACCGTAGGGCTAACGGCTGATGCAAAATCAACGGGGTGGGTACACTCTGGTAACAGGTCTTCCATGAGTTCTCTTACTGAGCTATGTTAGAGTGAATTTCTGGGTATAAACGCAATATGGAGCACTGATTTCACTACAGGGAGTATAAGATGAATATTTTACCAAGTAGTTGTAGATAACATATGGAATTATGGAACTGCATTTATAGCAATTCCATTGACAAGAAATCCTTATATGTTTTGGCAGCCCTTCCCCCCACAGACTAGAGCTATGCAAAAGTAGAATGTCTATTTATGGTGAAGGTATCTACCATGTCGTTTTCAGAGTTTGATTTCTATAAGGGAATGCCTGAGGTTTAAAGTTGTAATCCATGTATTTGAACACAAAACATTTATGTACAGGGTGGGGCAAAAGTAGGTTTGCAGCTGTGATTATGCAAAACAGTTTATTCTTGTTTTATTTATTTATTTATTTATTTATTTATTTATTTATTTATTTTTAGAGAGAGGGAAATAGAGGGAGAAAGAGAGGGAGAGAAATATGAGTGTGTGGTTGCCTCTCGAATGTCCCCTACTGGGGACTGGGCCTGCAACCCAGGCCTGTGACCTGACTGGAAATTGAACCAACGATCCTTTGCTTTGCAGTCCGGTGCTCAATCCACTGAGCCACTCACTGGCCAGGTGTATTACTATTTATTATACTATTATTTTCCACATGAACAACTGTAAACCTACGTTTGCCCCTCCATGTATTAGGGTTCTCCAGAAAAATAAATAAACAAATCTATTTATCTACTTATTGTAGGAATTGGGTCCCATAGTCCTAGAAGCCGAGCAGTCCCGTGATCTGCCACCCATGGAAGGGGACGCCAGCCAGACACTAATCACATTTCTCTTTCCTGGTGACAAGTTTTTCTAAGTATCTTGTGGAGCATGGCAGGAGGTCGTTCCCGGCCCTTCCGCAGAGCCATGTGTGACCGCCAGCTATGACCGCCAACTGTGACCACCAGAATCCCCTGGATGGGGTCCAGCCCACCTGAACCTGTGTGGTCAGCAATTGAGCCACCCCAACGCGGCCCTGAGAGCGCAGCAGAACCAAAATTCGCGTGACGGGGGACTAGCCTGTGTAGACTCGGTGTCCGTGGACCCGCGTCCGAAGTGCCTGCACCTGTGGCCTCATGAAAGAAAACCAAACACCACAAAGAACCGTGGCTTCCACCAGCGCCGCCTGCGCCGTAACTGGAATTCCCTTGTGTTTTCGTTTGCTCTCCCCATCCCTTCCTTGAACTGGCTGAGTACCAGAACCATCCGATCAGACCCTCCTCAACTGGAATTTATGACTGTCTGCAACCTCTTCTTACCCTCCCCTCTTAAGACTTTGTCTCAGGCCCTGGTCATGTGGGTTGGTTGGCCAGAGTGTCCTTCCGGGCACTGAAGAGCTCCCAGCCGATTCAGGTCAGGGCACATGTCTCAGCTGTGCGTTCCTTCCCCGCTTGGGGAGTCAACCAATCAATGTTTCTCTGCCTCTGGCTCTCTCTTCCCCTTCCTCTCTCTCTAAAATCAATGGAAATATGTCATTCAGTGAGCATTAAAAAAAAAATATTTATCTCAAGCCTTTGAGCAGACAAATTTGGGCTTTGCCTCCTGTCTCCTTGTCAAGCAGCCCGACAACAAACTGCTTTCCCTACAAAAGGCGGGACCTCAGAATTTGGTCTTGCATTGTGCGGCGGGCCCAGGTCCACTTGCTGGACTCAGCCAGCTGCAAGCTGCTAACCAGGGAAGCCCACCATGTAATTTAGTCTGAGTCTGGAGACCCGAGAAGCAGGGTCACCCTTGTCTGAGGACGGGAGAAGGCAGATGTCTCAGCCCAAGCAGAGTGAGAGATAATTTGTTCTTCCTCAGCCTCTTTGTTCTTTGGGGGCTTCGGCTGCTGGATGATGCCTGTCCACACGCGGGAGAGCAGAGCTTCCGTCCTCAGTCTGCCGATTCGAGTGCTGACCCCATCTGGAAACGCCCCGCAGACACACCCCAGACAGTGTCTTACTGGCTGTCTGGGCCTCCGTTGGCCCAGTCAGGTTGACTGTAGAAGTGACCACCACGATTTACTTGAGCAAAGTACCTTGGCGAGGAAGGGGTCACTCCATGGTTTCTACTTCCCCTTCCTGGTCTCTCACCAGGAGGCCATTTGAGTTGGAACAAGATTCATCGAAATTTCTTAAGACCTAAGAAGCCGTTACCCTCCCTGCCCCGTCATTTTGTACAAACAGTAAGGAAACTGAGGCCTAAAAGAGGTTAAATGACTAGTTCATGGTCACCCTGAATTAAATTTGCAGATGACGCAAAGTTGGGAAAGATAGCTAATGGAACTAGACTGAAATCTATGACTTATTTTGAGAGGAGGGGTAAGCATCGCAACCGGCCTGCCTGACATGAGAGGCTACACCCAGTACGAAGAGGTTCAGCGTGAAAAGCTCTATTGGCCCCACTTTTGGTTGAAAAGTCTCTTGCACGATACAGGCCCGACTTGGCTGAAGTTCATGAGAAATGAAACGTGGGGAGTAAAGTCACCATGGGCCCAGTAAAAGCTCCGAGGGGGAAGCAGCCGCCGAACCGCCAGTGCAGCCTCAGTGGCCACATCAACGGGCAGAGGGTGATCTGGCACGGCAGGGAGTGACCGGCCCAGGGAACATGGTGCCAGCCAGGTCGTTTGCTGCGTGTGCCGCAGGGTACAACGTCCTGAGAGGGATCGTGACAGACTGGAGTCTGTTCACTGGACATGGGCAGGGCTTGGGCTCTGCCCCACAGGATGAAGAGCCACAGCAGCCGGCGTGTGTAGCTTGGAGACGTCAGAAGGACATGACTACCGCCTTCAAATCTGACAAGCTATTGAGTGAGAGAAGCACGTGCCTTGTTCTGCCACTCACACGGCGGAGTGGGATCGCCGGGGCCGAGGGCTAATGAAGTCAGATCTCTGCTCAGTCCAAGAATGTTCCAGTATTGCCGACTCACAACCAGGCAGCCTGGGAGTGTGCTCAGGGCGCTGCTAGGGTGTGCGCCCCAGGGGTTTTACAGGGAGGACACCTGTAGTTAGAGAGAAAACCGCGGCCCAACCTGGCGTCACTGGCACTAAAAGCCTGTGGCCCCAGACCTGGATTTAATACCTGATGTAATTGCAGCTTCAGCCTCTCCCAGAAACACAATTTTTAAAAAATTAAAAAGTTTCGAATGCAGTTGGCATTCAGTATTATGTTGGCCTCAGGTGCAGTGGTTAGACGTTTATATCACTTAGGAAATGACCCCCAGTAAGCCTCACACCCTCCTGGCCCCGCACACAGTTACGACGATATTGCTGACTGTGTTCCCTGAGCTGTGCTTTGCACACCCGTGACTGTTCTGTAACTGCGAAACTGTACTCCTTAATCCCTTTGCCTTTTCTACCCAGCCTGCCCCCAGCCTCCCTCCCCTCTGGGCACGCTCTATCCATTCTCTGTGTCTGTGAGTCTGTTTCTGTTTTGCTTGCTCATTTATTTTGTTCTTTAGACTCCACACATGAATGAAATCACATGGTGTTTGTCTGTCTCTCTCACTTCTTTCACTGAGCATAATGCCCTCCGGGTCCATTCATGTTGCTGCAAATGGTACGATTTCATCCTCTGTGATGGCTGAGTCACCCTCCTCTGCATATCTGCACCACACGCCCTTTGCTGCGTCATCTGTCCGTGGACACTTGGGGTGCCTCCACAGCTCGCTGTTGTATATGACTCGTCCTTCTCTGTCCCTCGTCATAGCTTTTGTCTGATGTAAGTATTGCTACTGCAGATTCTTTCCCATTTCCATGTGCATGAACTATCTTTCCCATTCTTTTACTTTCATCTGCGTGTGCCTTTCCATCTGAAGTGAGTGTCCTGTAGGCGGCAAGTGTAAGGGTCTTGTTCTCTTATCCATTCAGCCCCCCTATGTCTTTTGATTACAACATTTAATCCATTTACATTTAAAGTAATTATTGATAGGTATGTAGTTGTTGTCATTTTATTATTCATATTTTTGTAAAAATTTTCCCCTCTTCTTAAAATAGTCCCTCTAACATTTCTTGTAGTACTGGTTTGAGGGGTGATGAACTCCTTCGGCTTTTTCTTATTTGGGAAGCTCTTTATTATTGCTTGGATTTTAAGTGATAGCCTTGCTGGGTAGAGTAGCCTTGGCAGGCCAGGGTCAACCACTGCAGTGACCAGCCTGGGGCCACCTGGTAGGGGCCACAAACTGCTCTGTGGCTAGTGGCTGTCTGTGCTGGGCCTGTGGCCCTGGGAGAGGCCATGCTGTAGACTGTGGGCCAGCCGCTGCTCCTGCTGAGCCCAGGTGGCCTGGTATAAGGTACCGGGCATGCTAAAGCTGGCCACTGCTTGTGTGGGGTTTGTACACCTTCTAGAGATTTCAGGGAAGCCCAAGGCATGGGCTCAGCCAGCCACTTGTGAGGAACTGTCACTGAACGAAGTTCAGGCCTCTGTGTGACTGGGGTGGGGCCGGCAGAGTTGACCAGCTGGACGGAGACTCAGAGTCGCCCCAGCCTGCCTTCTGGCTGTGTGTAGGGAAGGCCCATGGAAGGAGCAGTGTGAGCAGGCAGGCAGGCAGACTGGAGAGGGCCTGGAACCATGGGCCAGATGCCCCAGGGGCCCTGCCAGGGGAAAACTGGGAGAACAGGTAGTGTAGGTGAGGACTTCAGCCCCGAGGTGACCTTTCCTCCCCAGCGTGCGCTATGTGAGGCTTAGACCGCCTGACCTTTTGTACCACTGGTCACACAGCTGAGGCCCCTAGAGGAGGGGCAAGGCAGCCGGAGAATAGCCCCGCACGGGCCCTTGAGCAACTCCCCCTTGAAGCATTCAGCTCTCGGGACAATGAGGTTCTGACCCTCGTCAGGTAATCTGAGGAACGAAGCCTTCGGTCTGCTGACCACAGAGACAAATTTCGGTCGAACTAGGGATGGCATCCAGGCCTCAGTTGTGTTTCAGCTCCAGGCCCAGAAAAGAAGCAAAACCAGGCAAAGAGAGACCCTGGCTGCCCTCAGAACCAGCTTCAATGACTAATGACCCCCGGTCCCTGGGGCCAACCAATCAGTGGAGACCAGGACCCTGCGAGGACACACCTGGGAAGCTGAGGAATAGTCTATCGAATCCTCCTCTGGGACCTCAGGTGAAAGCTCCAGTGGACGACCCACAGCGTGTTTTCTCTCTCTCTCTCTCTCTCTCTCTCTCTCTCTCTCTCTCTCTCTCTCTCACACACACACACACACACACACACATACCTGTGCCCCCCTTTTTTCCTCATGCACAAGAAATGTCTACAGGAGACACCATCAAGTTACTGAGGGACCACAGTTCCCAGAGTTCGATCTTGACACCAGGTGGTAACAGGCTTCCTCGGTCCCCCTGTTGCTGTGCTCCCCATTTCCCAAAACAGACTCAGGAGCCGTCATTTGTCTTCCTTCCTCACCCGTTTCCTGGGGTCGGTCCCCCTCCAGCGAGGCTACCAGCCTTGCTTGGCGCAAGGCTTTGAAATGGAACGAAAGGCACAGCCTGTTTGGAGCGGTTACAGCCTGTCTGTGTGCCACTCAGCAATTCCTCCCCTCAAATTCAGCCCCTCTCCATTTTCCTAAACATACCTGTGGTGTATACATATTTTTAAATCAGTGTGAACTTTAATACACTTGGATTTTTGGATTTATCCAGGTGTCTCCTGTTCCTTTGCCCCCCCACCCCAACCTCCACCCCCTAGCTAAGGAACAACTAGAGCCACCCAAGGAGATTGCAAAGCCAGGGGGCTGGGGGTGCTGCCTGACGATAAGGGTCACAGAAACCACTCTTTGTCTATGACCTGCAGGTAGACGCTTGATAGGAAGTTTCCAATGATGACATCTCAGGCCGGGCAGAGACAGGGCGAGGACCAACCGCCAGGTGGGCGGGGGGCAGGTCTGCACCTGGCGTCTCTGGGTTCCGTTCCTGTTGGACACAGCCAAGCCCAAGGGCAGGGAGAGACAGAGGTGCACCCATGGGAACCTTGCTATCCTTTGTCTTCCCACACAGCCAGGAGTCAGCCCCTTTCCTCCCTTTCAACCACTGAGTCCTCAGGTGAGGCTTAGAAAAAAGAAGTTACGAAGAAATAACAGTAGTTTGGTCCATTTGTTTCCCCACCCATTTGGGACCAGAACTGTGTCAGCAGTGACGTGGAGAACTTGGACCTCCTCTCCCCTCTGCTCCTCGTTCCGTCCCAGGTGGCAGGTGGGACAGATGCCAAGGTGGGAAGAGCAGGGGCACAGGGAGGAGGCAAGCACACGCCTGTGCATCCTACAGAGGGGACAGAATCTGGCAGAGCACAGTGCCACATGGGGTGACTCATGGAGGTCAGTGTGGGTCACAACAGAGGGGTGACCATCCGGCAATGTGTTCATGTGAAGCAAAAGGTGGTCTCAGACAGTGTTTGGAGCCAAGACAGGTAGAAAATGGGGGATACGAGCCCTTTGACGGGGTCTCCCTATGGAGTGGGCCTCCTAAACCGGATGCTCAGAAAACCCTGGTCGCCTGCCCCTGCCCTTGACTGAAATGCCTGCCTGTCTAGCCAGCAGCCTTCACGGTCCAGATGAAGAGCTGCATCCCCTGGCAAACTTGGAGTAGGCTTGTATATCCACAGCCCCTGAAGGTCCCGGTACTAAGTTTTAAGCAGGCGGCATTAGCTCACTGTAAAGAGAGCTTACATGTTTGGTCTGGGAAGCCTCACGCTGAGTGAGTCACCGCTGCCTTCTGTGTCTGGGCAGGCGCCCTGGAAGTGGGAGTGCTGCTGCTCCCCAGGCCACCCTCCGAGACGGAGCTTAAGGCAAAGAAAACCGGGGGACTCGGAGGAGAGCAACACGGAGGCTTCGAGCCACTCCCAGCTGAGCCATCTGTCCAGGGTCACACATTGGCCATGGCCACAGGTGGTCAGCAGGTGGTTCCACGAGGCCACTTTGTTGGGCCTGTGCAGTTGTTTAAAGGCAAACTGGGGGCTATCTGGTTGAAAGATTACAGAGGGCGTGCCCTCCGCTGGGCAGTGAGGGAGGGCTTCTGGGAGGAAGAGGGCTGATACCGGATCTGGACCTAGTGGTGGAGAGGTGCCTTCTGGGGCAGGGGGGATGGGAGGCCTTGAACCGTGATGAGCGGGGATCCTGTCTCTGAGTCTGAAACCCGTTGAAGCAAATGTCTCCTGACTGACAGATGGGCCTTCGGGGGTCAGAGTCCATGGCGCCTGGTCGCCTTTTCTCCTCGCCAGAGCATAGCCACCCGGAGCGGCCCACCCACGCCCTCCCGGAGAGGCAGAGACCCGCTTAGCCCTGCTGACTGGACGGCAGCCGAAAGGGACTGACCCCCGCAGGGGCAGGATGTGGGGGTGAGGCAGCTGGAGCGCTGCCTGCAAGAGTGGACTCGAGTTATTTATTTACTTATTTTTAGAGAGAGGGGAAGGGAGGGAGACAGAGAGGGAAACATCCATGTGTGGCTGCCCTTAGTACGCCCCCTACTGGGGACCCGGCCCACCACCCAGGCGTGTGCCCTGACTGGGAATCGAACCACTGATGCTTTGGTTCACAAGCTGGCGCTCAGTCCAATAAACGACACCAGCCAGTGCGGGGGATGCAGTTTTTAAGTAAATCTGTAGTCTCCCCTAGTAATTTTTATTTGGTCTAGAAAAATCCTGCAGGGTCCCTGTGCCAGCCCCTCCCCACCCTCCCCCTCCAGGGCCACCACTTCCCATTTCAAATCATCCTTTTCTTCTCCCCTGTGCCTTCTTTCCCCTTCGAAGCCCATGTCTACTGCTGCTGTGGTAGAAATTAATCTCAGAAATGAATTAACAGGAAAAGGTGGTGGTAATATACTTTGAAGTTGGAAAGTGCTTTTTCCCTCCAGATCCTTTTGACTACTCAGGACCCTTGGAGACCATTTAAACTGTTTGAGCGAACAACTCGGGACCACCAAGTGTGTTCATCATGCTGGGCGGCCATCCCCACCACCAGGCTCAGAACCTTCCCATCGTTCCGGACTGCAACTCTGCACCCACTAAAAACAAACACACCTGGCCATGCCCCCCCGCCCCAGAATCACTCTCCTTTTTCTCTCTGAGACTTTGCCTATTTCAGGCACCTCACAGAGGCAGAATCACGTAGTACTTGTGCTTATGTGCTGGCTTACTTCACTTAGCAGAGTTTTCAGGATTTATTCAAGCGGCAGAATTTCCCCCCTTTCAAAGGCTGGATATTAGTCCATTATGTGCGTACCCCACATCTCGTGTACCCATCCATCTGTCGATGGACGAGAGTGTCATTTTATAAATACTAATCACATTATTCCGCTGTACTTTATGCTGCTTCCCAATGCTCCTGGGACAGAGTACAAAATACAGGTAAAGACACTGCAAAGGAAGAAAATTACGAGCCAACACCCCTGATGAACATAGATGCTAAAATCCTCAACACAATATTAACAAATGGATCTCAAAGAGACATGTGCCCCTCGGGCTCCTGGCAGCATCAACCCACAACAGCCAACTCCTGGAAACAACCGGAACGCCAATAGCAAGAAGAAGAAGGGTGCAGCCCCTTTCCCAGAGGCATCTGAGGACTGAGAAGCAACGCCCAAGAGCAGCAGCTGGCAAACATCTCTGGTGAGAGACCAGACAGTAAATATTTTAGGCTTGGCCAGCCGTGCGTTCTGTTGCAATAACTCATCTCTGCTGCAGAGAGAAAACGTCCACAGGGCAGGTAAATGAGTGGGCGTGGCTGTGTGCCAATAAAACTTCTTCATGGACAGTGACATCCACATTTCATATAATTTCACATGTCGTAAAATACTATCCTGCTTTCGATTTCTTTCAACCACCTAAGAAAACACAGAAGCCGTCCTCGGCTGACGGGCCGCACAAGAACAGGACGTGGCCCCGAAGCCACGACAGCCGCCGGGGTGTGCAGGACACCCCACCAGCGCGTAAGCCCGGGAGCGCGCACTGTCACCTGCACTGTGCGCTTGCTCCTCATCTTCGTGTTCCCGTGTGTTAGGAAGCCTTGTTGGGACTGGCAGAATTGAGCCTGAAAATAAGAGAGTAGATTGAGAGTAGATTTTAAACAACACACCACAAATCACGGCTGCAATGGCTGCTGCCCCCACAGCAGCGGCCTCAGCAGGGGAGAGGCCAACCGGGGCGGGGGTAGGGGGGATGCGGATCACACCTTACATGAAAATGTCTGCGAATCCTTAAGACCTGGTGTGTTTGGTGAAGAGATCGACAACCATACTTCGTCAGGCCGCGCTCCCTGCTGACCACTCGAGCAGCCACGCTCCCTGCTGACCACGAGAGCAGCCACGCTCCCTGCTGACCACGAGAGCAGCCGCGCCGGTGCATCCGGGGCATGGACGGTGGCAGGGCCCCATGGACAGAGTGGAGCTGCGGTCGGCTTTGTGGGGAGGCTGCGGGAGAGAGCTTCCCGCAGGGACCGAGGGGAGGCAGGGCTGGCTCGTAAAGCCCACGCTGGAGTCTGGTCGCAGCAGGGACCCGTCAGAAGGGAAGTGAGTTCACACTGAAAAGAGGGCTCTGAGGGCAGGGGCGGAAGCCTGGAGAGTCGTGTGAAAGAGGCCAGCTGTGTGTGCACGCCTGCGCTCGGAGGACACAGGCCGGTGTTGGTGTGAACAGGGCAGGAGCAGGGTGGGTGGCTGCGTGTTGGATAGTGAGGGTCAGGGTCAGGGTCAGAGTGAGGGGAGAGTGCTTTGACAGGTGTTTAGTGTGCTGACCGCTTAGCCTCACAGACGGTGAGAACAGAACGGGTGCCCTCGCGCTGTCTCCCCCCCCCCGCCCCCCGAGGCACCTGAGCAAAGGTTTGACCATGTGACCCTGAGAGCGCAGCCCTGTGCCAAGAGTGGGGAGGGTGGGGGGGCAGGAAAGCGCCCGCCGCAGTGGTCCTGGTGGGGGCGCTCCTTTATCCGGAGCTCAGAGAAAGGGTGGTGAGGCTCCAGTCCGGTCACCGTCCTGCCCAGAGCCAGCTCTCTCCCCTCTTCTTCTCACTGCCCTCCGCCCCCTGCCCTCCGCCCTCCCCACTCCCAGGAGGGAAGCAGTTGGGGGCCCGCTGAAACCCTGGAGGCCTCAGGGTTTGGGAGTGCAGGGCCACAAAGGAACACCGTGAGTGCTGCAGGACCAGAGCCCTGGGACCCGCCTGGTGGGCTCAGGGCCACACACTCTCGGCCTAGTGGTGGCCCCATCTTCTGTAGTCCATGCTGGTGCTGCTCTGGGATGACAGCCCCGCCAGCCTCCCTCCTCGTTCCCTTTCTCCCGTTCCCTCCTCCAGACTCTCTCACCTCTGTCCCTCCCAACTGGCCTCTGAGGCCTTGGCTCTGCCGCAGGCCCCGGACAGGGACACCCTGGTCCGAGTATCCCAGCCCCACAACACACCTGCTGTCTAATCTCTTTTTACTAGAGGTAAGTCTAAAGTAAGATTTATTGCCATAAAATACATTGGAAAGTTGAAAAATAAAGCTGTGGCTATGCTTCTCCTGTTCTCCTAGTGTTCTGGTCCACAGAGGGTGGCAGGGAGGCTGTGCCAATGCGCATTGAGGCCTCCAGGAATGTCGCAGAGAAACACCGAGGGGAGTCATCCAAAACCAGACATTTTTACCTGTGGGGCTTGATTTTTAAAAACACTTCCACCCCCACTTCCTCTCGAGGACGACGTGGGGTCGGGAGTGACTCACGACGACCACCGCCAGCCCTGCGCACGAGTCTCTGGCCCGGGGCGGGTGTCCCAGTGCCGCCGCCGATGCGGGTGAGGGGACGGCGGGCAGCTGTGACAAGCGCAAGCGGCGTCCAGTGGGCTGTTTCTAACGCGCCAGACTGAGCTCTGCTTGCTCACAGGACCCCCATTTTCCAGCCTCTGCTGCTCGTCAGCGTCACCGACGCGCCGTGAGAAAGTCAGGCTGGCGTCGACAGGAGGCCCTTGGCTGTCCTCCCGTCATCCCATCTAGACAACACGCTGAACCGGCGCCGAAGCTGCTTCACGCGTTCCTCTGTGGTGTTGCCATCGGTCACCCTCACTCACTCCGGGGGGTCGTCCCGGAACCTGCACGCAAACCCGCAGTGCTGTGGGGCTGAGGAGAAACAGAGGCCTGTGCCGGGCTGTGCCCACGGGCCGGTGATTGGGGTCTTTGTCTGCTGCACGCAGGGGCCCTCACGAGAACGGAAGAGCCGGAGATCGGGCGAATCCAAGGACGAAGACAGAATCGTGCCCCCAGAACCCTCTGCCGACGGCCGTCTTGCTGCAAGGTGACGCCTGCCCTCCCCGACCGGACCGCAGGTGTTGTCGAGTGGCGAGCAGGAGAGCTTCCGTCGGGCCACCGTCGTGAAGCCATCTGCCGAAGGAAAACGTGGCAGATGGGTCGACCCGAAGGGCCGATAGACTGCGTTCAAATGGAGGCCTGTCTTCAGAAGTCACGTCTCTGGGGACCCCCCCCCCGCCAGCCACGCAGGGAACCCGGGGTCCTCGGCGGGGCACCCATGCCTCTGTCCACCCTTAGAGTGCTGCCCGCCCTGGGCAGGATGCGCAGTACCACTGCGGGTGGGATCCAAAGTAACGCCCAAAAGACCCAGAGGGCTGCTCAGCGGCGGCGCGGGTGAGGAGAAAGGACGTTGCCTGAAACCCGGTGCCAGCAGCACGTACGAAGGCCTCCTGGGCTCCCGAAATCTCACCCGCGCCCTCTGGCCCTCAGGCTCTGCGTGGAGGCCCAGGCTCACCTCTTGTGTTGACTTCTTTGAAGAGAAGGTGTAGGTGTCACAAAATACAAATAAGCTAATGAAAATCTTCTCCTAATCCTCTAAGCTGAACGAAAGTCTTCTACTCCAGGACCTGGGCACGTTAATAAATGTAGCTCTTGGACTTCACCACGTGTTGCTGCGTCGAAGAATCCGGGGAGCAGACGGCAGACGAGGACCTGGGGGAGCCAGGGCTCAGTGGGAAGGGGTGCCCACAGTGGCGGCCTGCCCTCACCCGGGTTCACGTGGGAATCGTGGGTGCCTGGAGCAATCCCTTCGACCCTCTGGATCCGCTCCTTTTCCCAGGGGTGGGTTCCGTCCAGCAAAGGCACACAGAGGCTGGTCTGGCTTCCCCCAGTGACGGAGGCCCGGCCGCCCCCATGAGGAGCTCACTGCTGTTTCACACTGGCCCCTGGCTCCTGGTCCTCTCCTCCCACTCCCGCCACTCCCCTCCTTCCCCAGAACCCTCACATCCCATCCGCCTGATGACACGGCCTTCCGTGGGCTTGTCTGTCCTCTGTGGTGTCCCAAGTACTCCACTGCTTCATTTTTCAGGGGATTTTCAAAGCTGTTCTTTCCGGTGACCGCCCTTGACCTGGGAAGGCAAAGAGGGCACAGGGAGCATTCACCTCACAGGCTCGGGCCCAGAAGGCTGGGAAGGCAGCCTGGAGAGGGGGAGAGATGGCAGGGCGCATCAGTGCGTGGGAGGCCGGGCCGCGTTCTTACTCCCCCAGTACACAGCGCCCAGGAAAGCCTCCGGGGGCCTCGGAAGCAGCTGTGCTTCCCCGATCCCCCCTCCTTTCATGTCACGAGTCCCCTTTTCTGAGGGCCGGGTGAAGCCATCACTCCTGTGGGCTCGGATGGCCGGCACCTACTGGACCACCACTACGGGGAGGGGCAGAGAGGCTGGCCACTTTCATCACGCTTCTGAGTGACGTCCTGAGACAAGATTGCACCACAGAGCTGTGGGCTCTGAGGCAGCCTAGCCTGGGTGTGTGCCCTCTGGGGAGTGACCCCGCAGACTCCTGCACAAGTGGAATCTGTAGGTCCGGGCTGTGCTGCAGCCTGGGCTGCGTAGGCATTTCAAAATGGGGAGCCCTCTTGGAAACGACCCCAAACATCCCCTTTGACCCTGGACAGGCCGAGTGCGGAGGTGAGAGACGGAGAGGGAGGGCGGATCAGGCGACCCCGACCCCTCGGGGAGCTGGCGGAGTCTCAGCAGCCGCCCACTGGCAGAGAGCCAGAGCTCCGGGGAAGGGCCAGCGGCAGACAGGCCTGGAGCTGCCTTTTAGGGAAGCAGCCTCACCAGCAATTCCAGTTTAAAAAATAACTTTGCCAGCACAGAGCAAGTCTTGGCCGCTCTGCTTGGAACACATCTCGGGTTCAGCCACGGGCCTCTCCGGTGGCCCCTCGCCTGCCTCTCATTGGCTTAGGGAGTCTCTCATGGGCCTACGCTGGGGAGGGTCTTAAGGAAGCTGGGCCTCGGAGCTGGACAGGGCTGGTAACTACCGATAACAAAACAGGCACCTGTTGCGCAAGGGACGAGAAGAATGGGGCCCACGCTGCCAGGGGAGAGAGATGGGGCTGCATTTCCACTTGGCCTTTCCAGCTATCTTCCGGCCGGAATGTTTCCCAATCGCTCTTCCCCACACGCCGTCTTCCCACACGGTGTCAGGGACAGGAGAGCCAGTTGTGATGGGAAAACCCTTTCTATTGTTTGGGAAGACAGAGCCCTCCCTTCCGGAACAGAAGCGTATTGTTTCCGCTGATGACCGGGGTGGGCGCACACAGGGCAGAGCAGGCGAGTCAGCAAGGCCCCACGCAGCAGCTTTGGTGGACGTGGGTGCAAAGGTCGGGGAGCCCGGGGGACGGGGGCCTCTGACTTGGGGCCCGTTGAGCTCCTGTACCACGCCCTGCAGTGCCGAGTCCTTCGCTCCGACCCCGCCTCCACTGAAAGGCCACGCTGCACAGTCCCAGCACACAGCAAATGCCACTCCCTCGGAAGCGTGGTGTTCTGTGGTGCGGCCTTCGGCTCCCAGCTGAACTCTACTTGTCTTCACATCATCTCCTTTATTCCCAACCTTTCTCTTCACTTAGCACATTCTGTCCCCCCCAGGCATGCAGCCCGGTGACAAACACTCAGCAGCCATGAGGCAAAGACACTCTCGTCTGGGAATGAATCACTGGAGCCCACGGCACAGCCAACCTTGCATGGGGACGCGGTCTGAGCCGTGGAGGCTGCTCCTCTCCAGCCAGATGCCCACCGTCCTAGAAGGTGCTCCCTCCCCCACTGGAGAAGACAGTCTCCCTCCTGCCCTTCACGCCAGAGGATGACCTTGCCTTAGACATCATGGAGAAAACTGACGTTCTCAGAGAACTGTCTCCTCGCCCCACCCCCTCGACCCCACGTGGTCCCCCAGGAGCCGGCCTCCTGGCCTCGGCGGCGGCGGCGGCACCCAGTGCCACCTGGGCCCAGCCTCTACCTGCACCCCGGGCATCAGCCCTGATGGTCTTCGCCTGCCTATTCCCTTCCTCTCCCAAATCGTCCATTTCTCTCCTCCCCATCACCTTGTGCGATTAAAAAGAAAAATCGCCTTCGTGTTAATACCAAACACTCATATTGCTGCTTCCTCCATTTCTGGAGCTGCTCTCAACGCTTTCCCCACGCTGACACGTTCAGCGCCCACGTCAGCCCCACAGGGCGCAGGCGCTCTTGCACTTCACAGGCGAGGCGGTGGAGGCACAGGCATCACCAGGTGCCGGCGGCGTCTGAGGGACAAGTGGAGAAGGGGCCTCAAAGTCCACACGACTGAAACAGAAAGCCCAGTTCCTTCCCCCGCCCCCTGCCCCCCGAACCGTCCGTGGGCCAGTCGGCTGCATCTTGCGAGACGAACCGCGTGTCCCACTGCTCAGGGTGAACACCCGGGGTCACCCTCACTCTGCGCCTGCCCACATCTCGCGTGAACCTTCCTCCCCACTCACCTCGGCTTCCCCACCCGGAGCTATGCCACTGCCGTCGCCCTTCCCCGGGTCACGCCCCCACCTCGTGCCCTGTCTTCATTCTTGACCCTCTGTCCTGGTCTGTCCTCCACATGGCACCCAGGTCTTTGTGCAATGGAAACTGTACCAGAGCTTTCTTCCCTTAAAAAACTCTCCAGAATTCAAATCCCTCTCCGCTGCCCGCAAGGCTGTGATCACGGGCCGCCTGCGTCTGCAGGCTGCTCCCCTCACTCTGGTCCCGGGGCACTGCCCTCCCGGCCTCCACACGTGCCCCGCGCTCTCCGGGCTTGGGGACCTTCCGCTCTGTGTTCTCTCTTCACGGCCCCTCCCCCTGCTGCACAAGACTGCCTCCTCACCTTCCAGGCGACAGCACCTGCTCAGACAGGCCTGCCTTAACTGCTGAGCTAAATAACCCCTCCAGTTATTCTCCATCTGCATTTTACGTTGCAGACAGCACTTGTCAGCATGTGAAATTATCTTGTGTAATCACTATTCACGACGTCTGTCTCCAGTGACCACCAAGTACCCCACTCCTAGCTCCAAGGGCCAGCCCCCTGGGGCGGGACCCCATCTGCTCGGGAGCCCATCCCCACTGTCTAGGACTGTCCTCGGCACACGGCAGTGACTTCGGATCTCCGCGGGGCCCAGTGTTCCTGTCACACTGCTGAGACACAGGATCAGTGAGGATCCAGAGAAAACAGCCCCTGAGGAGCAGGGGCTGGGGGTTCGCCCAGCCTTTCCCCTCCTCCAGGCCTGCATCCGACCATCAGCCGGCCGTCCCTTCCTGTTTCAGCCCCACGTGCACGGTGTGATGAAGCCACTAGCTGGCTGGTTGCTGCGGGTGGAGGTGGACGGAAAAGGTAGGGGCCAGCACACCAGGAAAACACAGGCCACAGTCCACACTGATGGTGTCGAGTCTTAACCACTTCACCTGCATCTAATTAAGAATTAAATGGCTTATGCGAACGCAGGTCCAATGGGCCCTCAGCCTGAACTCTGCTCTCGAGTCTGTTCCTGTCTCAGCCTCAGTTCAGGAGCCAACAGGGACCCTGCCATGGGCCGTGTGCGGTGAGCTCATCCACTGAGACAAATGTTTTGCTGCTCGTATTTATAGAAGCCTGTCTTGTCTCCTGGGCTGCGTTGCCCGCGCCACGTGACCGCAGTCGCTTGCCTGCGTCCGGATTTGCACCGGGGGCCAGCTCTGCTCCTGCCGCTCTCGGCTACATGGCTGCGTGTTGCTAATTCCTCTGCTTGTCTTCTCGTAGCTTTCATCTTCGGGGCCCTTTTAAAACTGAACAGCTGGTAACTCTGAGCCACGGAGGCTGTACATAACTGGTATTCACTGGAAACATAGATGGCACTGACTGGGAGGGGCCCTTTCTGATGACTTTCCTCAACTGTGTCTCAGTGCCCCCCACCCCCGTCCTGCCCCAGGGAGGGCGGCCCCGGGTACTCCCTTCCCTAGTCCTCCCCCCGCACCACTGGGTGGGGAGCACAGACCTGCAGACTGCACCTGACTCCCTCTGGGGCACGTGACCCTGCCCACGGACCCACTAGAATCACACATGTCCTGTGACAGCCCGAGAGCCTAGGAACTGTCCCGGCTGCACTTGATGGACATGGGAGCCAGGGACAGATGGTACGGGGCTCAGTTCCGCCCCTGCGGTCTGGGGACGGCTGTCCAGGCTGTAAGGAGCGTGTCTGCAGTGCCCCCAACACCTCCGTCATCTGCGTGTGTTTCTGGGGGTAATAGCTTCTTGGTGGGGACATTCTCCAAACCGGGGGGACTGGTTCTCTGGGGACTGAAAACACATACTCTCTTTATGTATAAAGCACTGAGAGGCATCCACTACACAGATACACAGTGCATCTGTGGTCTTAAACCTTTATGGGGGGCTGAGATGACCTGGAAATAGATGTTAAAATACACTCTTTAAGGTGCAAGAGTGACAAACGGGTCGAGGGGCCCTCGCTGAGCCTCAGGCCCTGCCTCCTCTCTCCGGGCGAAGCTTTGCTTTCGACCAAGAACCGGAAACGCATCCCCTCTAAGTTATAAGTGACTTAGGGATGTTTAACGGAACCTGTCTCGCAGAACGCTTGCCCACTGGTAGCCCTGAAGCTGCTTCAGGACATGAAGGAACGGAGACCTGCCCCGGCCGGGAGGCTCTGTGGGTGGGAGCAGTGTCCCCAAAGCCGACGGGCTGCAGGCTCACTCCCCGGTCACGTGCGGGGGCCAAGCTCCAGCTGTGGGACTGCAGGTCACAGTAAGCAGAGCAGATGCCGCTTTTTGGAAAACTTGGGCTCAGTGACCATATGTCCTAAAATAAAACATTAGAACACATTGTCTGCCAAAAGAGCTTTTAAAGTTAAGTTTAGATGTCAGAAGCTTCTTTTTAGGTGTAATTTAGAAATAGAAATTTTGGAACATCTAGGATAATTGGATGGTTTATGGCAAACCAAAATAGTTTTGAAGTCAGGAAAATTTGTTTTTTAATTTTTAAAAATACGTTTATTGAAGCTGGTCGGATGGTGGTGGATTATCAGAACTCAACTAAAGTTAGTGTCACTAAAAATATGTTTATTGAGCCTTGGCTGATGTGGCTTAGTAGATTGAGCCTGGCCCGGGAACCAAAGTTTCACTGGTTTGATTCCCAGTCAGGGCACATGCCCGAGTTGCAGGCCAGGTCCCCAGTAGGGGGTGCATGAGAGGCAACCACACATTGATGGTTCTCTCCCTTTCTTTCTCCCCCCTTTGCCCTCTGTCTAAAAATAAATACATAAATAAATAAATAAATAATCTTTTAAAAATGCGTATTGATTTCAGAAAGGGAAGGAGAGAGAGGAAGGGAGATGAACATCAATCGGTTGCCTCCCATATGGGCCCCAGCGGGGGATCCACCCTGCAGGCCAGGCATGCGCCCTGACTGGGCATCGAACGCCCCACCTCTTTGTATGTGGAGTGACTCTCTGGCCCACTGAGGCACGCCAGCCAGGGCTGAAGTCAGGAGAATCCTGAAAATTCCAGGCCTGGTGATTAGATGGACTCAGGGCCTTCTCAGTGTCCCTGAAATCAGCACTTCAGGCCGTGGCCAGGCGTTGGCACTTGACTGACCCAGACGGAGGCGAGAGGGACTGCAGTGCGTTCCTGGGAGGAGCACGGGCTTTGGAGTGCAGACAGTCTTTCCATGGCTTCCCTGGTGCCGACGAGGCAGCCGGGGCCTCCCCGCACACACCCTGCTCTGCGGACACACCCGGCTGGGTTTCCTGTCTGAGACACACTGAAATGAACACAGTGGGCAAGGCCCCAAGTCCAGGACGCCATCCTCCACTGTCCCTGGCTTTTACCAGAATCCGACTGGTGACCCACGTCCACTTGTGGCTTTAAAGTAAAAAATAGACCAGGGGCAATGGGAGAGGTCCTTACAAGAACAAATGAGATGACCACTTAGAAGATAGATGGTATGCAACATGCATGAGACCTGTTTGCTTTGGGCTGGAGAGGCAGAGGGAGAGGCTCTTTTTGGTTGGATGCAGATGGGATATAAAAATATTCATGCTTTATTTATCTATTTCTGTGGAAAACCCAGTAAAAGGAAGTGGGCTGGACAAGCAATGCAGAGAGCAAGGGTGAGTATAAGGCAGAATCCCAGTGCGCTGTCAGACACCGGTCCTTAGGACACTCAGTTTGTTTCTTTTTTCTGGAAAATGTGGGAGAAACGAGGCACATCGGGGCTGCAGTGGCCACAGGGTGAGTGTTCACTGGGTTCCTGGGAGCAGGTCCTCGGAGGGCCCTGGGGAAGCCAGAAAACACTCATCCCTGTTTTCCAAAAGGTCCTGGGTTCAGGAGTCACGGTTCTGATTCTCTCCATTCCCGGAGGTTGCGTGTGCCGAGCGAAGCGAATGGAGGAAGGTGGGAGCATGTCTGCCGCCTTGGCTGTTTCCTCTCCTCTGACCTTGGACAGCCTGTAGTTTCCTCATTAATAACGGGTGATGACAAAGGACTTCCTTCTTCCTTTATAAGTGATCCAGTGTGTCAAATATGATAAAAAACGTGACAGTGCTCTAGAAACCTCTGAGCGCTCTGCTGTGCAGTTAGGTGGCGTGTGAGTGCCGTGGGGATGAGGGGAGGGAGAAGGCTGTCCACCTGCAGAAACTGCTGCACAGTAATATTGAAGGCAAACTGTGATTTAAAAATGCAATGTAAAAAATCAATAAGTGAACTGGAATTAACCGGAAGCAAAGGGAACTGAAGAAAAAGAATAGAGAGGAATGACAAGACTGGAAAGACAGGCGGTGGAGACAGGGCCAGGGCGCGGCTTGGGGAGTGGGTGTGGGTTCTGGAGTCCCCGAGAGCTGGGCCAGCAGCCTGGAAGCCTCTGACAGCGTTTTAAAACTTGTGGGAAAATACACAAAACATCACATTGACCCTTTTGATTATTTTAAGTGTTTGAAGTGCAGTGAGTGGATTCAGTGGCATTGAGCGAGCTCACTGCGTAGTGTTGCCAGAGCCACTTTCGTCCTGCAACACTGGACGTCCGTCCCTGTTACACAGCACCTGCCCCTCCCCACCCCACGCAGCCCTGCCAGCAGTTCTGCCTCCGTGTCTGTGGACGAGGCTGCGGGAGGCCCTGCACGGAAGTGCAGTCAGACGGCGACTCGCTTATTTCCCTCCGCTCGTGCCCTTGAGGTTCCCGCAGGTTGTGGCACAGGCCAGGACTTCCTTTTTACTCCGAATAGTGTTCTACAGCACAGCTCCTGCCCCTCTCACACTTTGGGTTGCAGCCCACGATGTCATGACCTGGTACTCATGTGTGCGTTGTGTTATTGAAATAATACGTTGTTAGTATATGCTGTCATATAATATGTATTACTGAAATAAATGTTTTGCCCCAAAACCACACTTCCTACCTGTGAAGTACTCTGATGTTCTGTGTCTTCAAAAAAAGCTCAGTCACAATCTCGTAAGTCAATTTCCTGACACTTGGATGTGCTGCGACCCCTGGCGTATGAGCAGCTGGTCTGTCGGGCATGGGAGTACCCAGGACGAGCCCACGACTCGCCGTGAGTGGGGCCCAGAAGCCTGGTGCCAGTCTTCCACAGTCAGAGGGGCTGAAACACAGCTCCAGGAGTGTCTTCGGAGCGACCTTCAGCTTCTGCCCCAGCTGTGAACTGAAGGTGCAAAGTCTCCATTTGTTTCTGGTGTAAACAGGATGATTCACGGGTTAGCTGATTTTTCCCACAAGCCTGCAGCTGGCATGGGTTCGCCCGCCACCAGTGACCATTGCACCCCGTTTTCTCTCATAGGGAAGGACTGGATACACTGCCCTTCCTCATGGTCCTGGCCCCCGGTCTGGTCTGGGGCGGGGTGAGGGGCGGGACTCTGCTGGCTGCAAGTGCTGCCCAGGGCTCCAGTCTCTCCCAGTTGCAGGAAGAACCCCCCAACCTCTCCCTGCAGGAGAGGCACTGGGAGTGTGGAGGTCGTGCCTGGGGATCAGGAGTCGCGCCCCCCATGAGAGTCTGTGCAGTGGGTGGGGATAGGAGCACGGGTTCTCCTGGAGTCTCTGCTTGGGCAGGTATTTCTGTTAAACATTCACCCAGAGTCAGGCGAAGTTGACCTTCTCAGTGAGCTCATGTCTGGGGTGCCCGCCAGGCCAGGTCACAGAGATCACCTCCTGGCAGCAATGAAGAAGGAAGCAGGACTGGGGGCATGGGGGTGGGGGCGATGCAGGAGGCCACCTCCAGACCCTCCCTGAAATGTTGTGCTCCCCTCTTGGTTCAGGCGGGAAGGGCTGGGTGGGGACAGAGGCCCATCTAAGTGTGGCTTGGAAAGGCGCAGAGCCGGCCTTCGCCAGATTTAGGAAGAGGAGGAGGGAAAGGAGGGTCGACATCCAAGCATACAACGTGCTTTCTTCTCCACTATTCAGAGAGAAATGAGTGTTTGCTTAGCCCAACGAGTACTCAGGGGTGGCGGCACAAAACGATGCCTTTCCTCCCAGCTTCTGGGTTCCTCCAGCTGATCATCAGATTGACGTGAGGAGAGGTCTGCCTTTATCTCGGGTGCACAGGCAGGGCTGCCACCAGATGTGAGACCCGAAGACGCATGGGGCGGCGGAGGCTTACGCCCAACTCTGGACGAGGTGCAGGGGGCCGGGCTCCGGGAAGCAAAGGCAGATGAGGAAGAACAAACACATAATTAGCAAATTCTTGCTGGGCAGACCACAGGGGCTCCAGCCAACAGAGTTTTGCTTGGACCCTTCCTGTTTGCGCCACTTAATTCAAATAGGCTAAGATTCCTTCTTCCATTGTACACCTTTAGGCAGAAAAGGGGAAGGGTCACAGGGTTTTTTCTGGGTCTTTTGTTTCTTAGTAACCAGCTTAAAATCGAGGCCCTAAAAGGCATGTTTGAGGTGGCAAAACTTTGGTCCACTTCAGCGACTTCTGGGTGGAGGGTGGTGAGAGGCGGGGCTGATGAACAGGTGGGGGATGGGGAAGGAGTTTTCCAGGAAGTGGTATGTCGGGAAGACGGGGCTGGCCTGGCAACTTGAGGTCACCTCCCAGCCTTACTTCTGTATTTGGCCTCACTACTGGGGACCTGGCTACTCAGTAGGCCAAGGGATCCTGGCCATTCATTCAATCAACACGAAATCAACACGAAGTCACGACCACTTCCCTGGGCTAGGAGTCGGAAAGTTAGAGAGGAAATACGCAGCTCTCTACCCTGAAGAAGTGAATAGTTGGGCATGGGACTCACTTCACTAAACAGTTGGTGTGCTACAATGCCGTCGGTCCTGGGGGCTACAGGAATGCAGACAGGAAGGCACCTAACCCACCTGCAGAGGTGAGGAGGGGATCAGGACAGTCTCCCCAGAGCACATGATGATTGAGCTGAACTCTGGAGGGTCACAGGGACTTAGTTCAGGAGGTCAGAAAGGGCTCCCAAGAAGAGGGAGTAATTTCCTCAAAGCACCAGGTTTCGGAGAGGAGGGTGGGTCCTGGAAGGACAGAGGGCTTGGGACCGGAGCTGTGGGTCTAAGAAATACGCTGGAAGGGGGCACAGAGGCTGGATCCCGAAGCTGAGGGGCAAGCCTCCCCCGGTGGAGGGAGCGTGCCCCGCTGCCCAAAGGATTGTACCAGCTGTACCGATTGACGATGAGCCGGTAGCAGCCGCGCCCTGTGGTTGCAAACACGCCCCACCTCTCAGAGCCCAGGCTGGGAGTGTGATGGGGCACGGCTACGGTGTGCTCAGGGACTTCGGATCTCGAGATCCTTTCCACATCCTGTGCGCTCGCCTGCTGAGGTCAGGAATCGCCCCCCCCCCCCGCCCCCCGGGTTCTGAGACAGGGCGTTGCAGGGGGAGCAGGGCAGGCAGCATGTACAGCGAAACCGCACTTCTCGAACGTCTCCCATCTCGAACGATGAGGTTCTCAACCAAGTTGTTCAAGGAAAACTTGTCTCGGTTGTTGAACAAAACTTCGGTCCTCAACCTGACATTTCATGCAGATACCGGGGAAAAAAGGATTCAGTTTCCAAACAAATCGCTCCTCAGACAGCCTTTCGGAACAAGTTAGGTTTGAGACGAGGCTCCACTGTGTTTCCTACAGGAAGTGAAGGGCAGCTCTGGCCCCGGCGCAGCGGCAGTGGGGTTGGAGGAAAGGCTGGAGAGAAACTCGGCCATGCTCTGGAACCGCTGTCTGAGGGGTGTCTCCCCTGTCTGAGGGGTGTGGGGCGTCAGCCGGACAGCCCAGGGGATGTTGTATTGCTGCTGACTGTTACTGAGAATTCAGAATGAGCCCAGCTGGGCAGAGAACAGCCCAGCCCCAGACACAGCACCCGGCCCTTGCCCGGGCAGCGTGCGGGCGCCAGCGGCCAGCCACTCCCTGCTCAGGCACATCCCCTTCTGTGTTTGGCTGCTTTGGCCTGTGAGGACAGTGCTGCGGTTCCCCCAGATTCAGGGGGAAGGGAACAGTTAGGATGAGACCC
Source organism: Tonatia bakeri (assembly GCA_004024845.1). Lineage (NCBI taxonomy): Eukaryota > Metazoa > Chordata > Mammalia > Chiroptera > Phyllostomidae > Tonatia > Tonatia bakeri. The sequence goes on from PVIA01001863.1 coordinate 219,470, forward strand.
CTGCTTGAGGTGCAGCTTGTTCTTCATGCCCAGTAATTGCCTCGGGACCAGGGCCCGCCAGACTGCAGTGTGGCGCCTGGCTGAGGACGAGGACAGCAGCACCCACTGGGGAAGCACTGCCTGCAGGGCATGACCACAGCCTCAGGGCAACTCCGCTAGGACCTCCAGTGGCTCGCCTGGCGCAGTGGCCCGGTCCCCCCCTCTGGTGGCCCTTCTTTCCCCATTTCTTCCTGCCAGGTGGAAGGATGATCCCGACTAAGGGCTCCTTCCCTGGCCTCCCCTTGGAGCCCCCCTCTCTCCCATTCTCCTTTCCAGCTCTCTCCATTCTCTTCACCCCACTCCTCTTCCTTTTCTGCCGCCGCTCCTCCCACCAGAGTTTGATCTCAGAGGAGAAGCACGCTCTAGAGTGTCACGCATCACCTGTTGGCGGGCTGGTGCTTTATGCTCCACAATGTTCACCAGTATCTCTGCTTTCCGCACCTGTGGTTGGTGCTGTTTGGTGGGGGTGCCTGTCACAGACAGTAAAAGGTAAATGGCACCCTCTGGAGTTGTGACTTCAATGTGACACTCAAAAGCCTTCTCAGCAACACAACTCTCAGGGGAAAGCGTTGCCTGGTGGGGCCAGGCTCTCGGTCTGGACACGCAAGCCTGCCAGGGGTGCTCTGCGCATGGGCGTCTCCTGTTACTGTGATCTAAGGCTCAGAACGTGCCCACAGAGAGGTGGCAAGTCTCCCCAACCATGCCTCTCCAAGCTCACCTTCCACTGCTCCCCCACACACTCACACTCATGTCAGACCCCCCTGAACCTGTCACGTGCTGTGCTAGTGCTACTCCTTGCTCCTAAAGTTCCTCCTAACAGCCCTCTTTCGAGAGCAGAACTGTGTTTGACCGTTGGCAGCCAGCTTCTCCTTCTGCTGGGAAGCCTCCTTGTCCATCCCAGCTGGTCCACACTCCTCCCGACACTGCCCTCTGGCACTTGACATCAGACCACGTCAACCCACTGCTGAAAAGCAAGGGTTTCCTCCTGTGACATTTAGACAGAGAGCCTCATACTTCTGGTCCGTACCAGGCATGGTTCCACCCCAGCCTAGATCTGACCTCCTTTCCTCCTACTCTTGGCTCACCCAATCACCTCACCAAGTTTATGTCCATCTCAAAGCTCTGCTCTTTGTCTTCCCTCAGGTGGAAGTGTCCTCCTGCAGCAGTCCCGGGACCCCCGGAAGGCACAGCCTATAGAGGCCAAAGCTGTTGGTGGACTCACCACTGTATTCTAAGTGGCTTAAACAGTGCCTGGCCCGCGGTGGGTGACAGGTAGCTGCATGCTGGATGGGAAGTGTAAATAATCATACGCTGCCTAGCGTTGTCTCTCTCTTTCTCCCCTTTGCGCTCTCATGCCTTTCGTACGCACCACCTCTCCGAATCTGAAGCATCCTGAGGACAGAGCTCAGGTCTTATGATCTGTATCCCCCTCAGCATCCCAGGCAGTGACCAAGCCCAGACATTTTATTAAATGTTTGTTGACAGAATGAAGACAGAACAGGTTCCCACTGCCTTCCCAACAGCAGGCTCAGCCGCCTCCAGGACAGATGACCAGCAACCCTGGTCCCACTGGAGCGGCTCACCCTGTCCTCAGTGAGCCCCCAGGGGTGTCCGCTCCTGTAGCGGCAGAGCCCTTCTTCCCCCATCTCCTTTCTCTCCACTCCGCAAGACGGAGGCAGCCTTGGGTGGCACGCACCTAACCAACCTCAGGACAAGACAGGGCTCTGCTGAACTCTGGCTGATTCACAGAGCAAGACCCTTGGGAAAGATTTATGAACAGATCGTGACTTCGAGCAGACAAGCTGACAGAGTTAAATATTTCAAACTTACCTCACCCTCCCTCCCTCTCCCTCTCTCTCTCTCAAGGGTGAGCATGCCGTTCCTCTTCCAAAGCTCAGTCCTTCTCCATATTTGGGAATCTGGAGTGGGCTCCCGCTGTCTGCCGGGAGCTGTAGTCCTGGGAAGGTGGCAAGCAGGCTGTGCTTTCCCTGGAGGATGTCTGGAAACAGGAGCCCTGTGCTGGTGGGATGGGCTGCTGGACTGCTACTTCCAGCTCTCTGCAAGCTGGTTCTGAGCAAGGCACTGCCCTTCTGTGACTCGGTCTCCCCATCTGTAAAATGGGGGCAACTCTCTCTTTCTAACTGCCAGGTTGTTGGGTGGAGTATAAGCCAGCACACGTGAAATACTCTGAGCTCATTCCAGTGGGGATTGCTTTCTAAATAAAAATTGTTACATTTAAAAAGGAAAAAGATCATTGTAATTGCCTCCACAAACCAACTCTTTGCCTGTAGATCAGTAAGATTCCCATTAATACCTGACACACCTCCCACCAGCCCTGGGTTTAAATGGTTCCCTGTTCCTTGCCACATTGTTTCCATCCTCTCTGGTTTCACACCCCCAAGGATAAACGTCCTCTCTCCCTCCTCTCCGAAAGGGAAGGGTGAGGCCGACCGACTGCCCTACGTCAAAAGCACAAGAAAGTCATATGCAGGGATGATTTGTACCTGATTTAAACTGCTCAGACTCGCCTCTTCCTAGCTCATGCCTGAACGTGACCAAGGGCTTGGTCTCTGTGGATGAGGCCAATCTCGTTCCTTCAGGAGAAGAAACAGAGTTTGTTGCATGATTTTTGAAAGACCTTACTGAGAACTCCCTTCTCTGGAGATTTGATGGAAGACGTCTGAGATCAGTGCCTTTAATCCAAGGAGGTAGGCGGGTGCAGCCTGTCTGACACGGCAGCGGGCCCAGAATCCAGACGGCGGGAAGGACCTGGGCCCCAAGCCTTCAGGCAGTCCTCTCACCCCGGCCACCATTCTGCATCTGTAAAGTGAAGCCCGCGATGTCCCTTGGGGATTTTGCAAAGTGCCCTTCAAAGGTTGGTTGTGATTAAAGACAGTCTGATTAACAATAGGGAACTTTAAAGTCAGACCCATGAGATCAGAATTCCACCTGGATTCGCTGTGGAAATTTGATCAAATTGTGTGACCTCTCAAGCCTTAGCTATATGACCTCTCAGATAGGGATGGTGAGGGTCCAGGACACGAGTGTGTCGCGGGCACAGCACAGAGCCACCACACACTAGTGCTCACTAAGTGCCGTGTGGCTGGCACTGATGTGGCACGTAAATCCGCCGCAGTCATGACCAGAGTGCACTGTTGTTGCGGGACCATCACTCAGCTCCCCTTCACCATCTCCCTTGGTAATAATCACATAAAATAATACAAAGGTGCTTTGTTAAAAAAGTTTTGCTTGTTTATTTTTAGAGAGAGAGGGGAAGGCAAGGAGAATGAGGGAGAGAAACATCGATGCATGGTTGCCTCTCGGTGCCCCTAGCTGGGGACCTGGCCCACTACCCAGGCGTGTGCCCTCACTGGGGATTGAACCAGCGACCCACTGGTTCTCAGGCCAGCACTCAGTCCACTGAGCCACACCAGGCAGGGCTGAAGGTGCTTTTTAAGTTGCAAGGTCCTGCACCAATGTGAGAAAGGGTTAGAATTAAACACTAAGACAGGAGACAGGCTCCACTGCATTCTCCTTCCCGCATCTGGGCTGCGCAGTTGCCTTCCTGCAACAGAGGTCGATGAATGCGTACACTGTCACCAGCGGCAGCAGGATCATATGTTTTAGGCAGCGGGTAACGCCAACATCCACAGAAGGATTGAAAGGACTTGCGTGACAGACTGTGAGTAAATAAGCCCGGATCCAGGGCAACGTAATTATGCGTAATTACACGTATGTACTTCGCGTGTTTGTGGAGGGATGTTCATCACCATGTCAAAACTGGCCATTCTTGGATGGTGGGATTTCAGATCCTTTTTATTCTCTTGCACTGTTCTGTCTTGTTGGGAATATTTTACTTGGCATGTTCATTTTAATAAAAAGTTAAGAGACGAACAAAGAGCAGATACTGAGCCATCCAGTCTCAGGCTGTAATGCGCTACTAGCTAGGAGGATCCGAACGATGGCCTTCCCACACCGAAGCGTGTTTTCTTAGGTGTGGAAAAGGGACTTCTGGCAACAACGAGTTGTTTGTGCGAGTACAGTGGCAGGTGCTTGTGAAGAGGAACCGGAGGGATGACCCGGCCAGAGAGCTGGAGACAAACTTTCATCTCTGTTTATGCTGCAGGCTGTAATAACAGGGTGGTTTCGGTCGCAGCCTGTGTCCACACGAACTGCCTTGTTTCCTATGGTAACGGGATTCCTGTTTTTCCACCTCCATCCTTCCTGATCCCTTAGACTCTGGCTGTCAGAGAGGGGAATGCACCCACTCATTCACCTGTCCAGGTAGTCGCCTTGTGTTGTGAGGGATTAGGGCAAGGGAGTTGCAAACTACCTGGAGTCTACTGCCACTATCTCACCACAGTTTAGAACCAGACACACAAGTTTGCTTCCCAGAAAGACACAATGTAGAAGAGATGGTGACAGTGTGCCTCACCATTCACGACAATCTTCCCCCAGAGAACTTCCCACAGGCAAGCCCCCACAAGCTTGAAGGCAGCTTGCTGGCTGGGGGCCCATCCCCAATGAGGACTGGAGCCTGGGGCCAGAGGGCTGGCTCCTTCCAGCTGCCACAGACCATTGAGATTGCCCCCAGAAGAAACTGAGCTGCCGTGTATGTGCCACTTACAAAGATTCTGTGTGAAGGGCGCCCCCTTGGGTTGTGCTGTGGGAACCCCAGGAAGGGTCCTCTCTGCCCTCCCTGCCCCAGTTTGAGGAGGAAAAGCCAACAGACTGGAGTGTGGCTGAACAGTCCTTAACAATTTTTGAAGTGAATTAAACTGTCATGGGTTAAAATACATGCTCAGGTGCCTGTTTGCCCCACTTTGCTCACGTGACTCTTCCATCTGACTTGTTCTCCTTTTGCTCCAGGACAGATGCCGAGTGGGGTCGGGGTTCTGTCAGCAGTGGACGCTGGACTGGGGTGGGAGCGCCACAGTGCCCTTGACCTCATGGTCTGAGAATAGGAACAAGAGCCAACCCAAAGGCAAACGCAGCTCCTCTGATTTATTTTAGACTTGTGACTTGGTTTCTTGTAGGCCCTGGCCACATGGGACAGTGCTGGGCAAAGATTTGTTTACTTGCTGTACTTGCTGAAATTGACTGAGTGAAATATCCCATTTTAGGGCCGACTGACTCTGCCAGGATTGCCAGGACAGACCACAGGCCTGCCCCTTCGCTCCTCTGAGTTCTCGCCGTAACTTTCCTTTTTGACTTGCATCAGCTGGATAAGGTAGAAAATTAAGACTTCTGGAAATTCCAACATTTCTCCCCCCCACCCCTGCACCCCACTGCCATATGTGTTACCTGGCTCCCCATTTTGCTGTCAAGCTCAGACCGAGAAAGTGAAAGCATGCTGTAGAGCTGGTATTAGGTGTTAGTTAAGGAGAAATATGCTGGGCCCGCATCTCCTGGGCTTAAGTTCCAGCCACGTGCTTCTTGTGGGAAAGTCATGAAGCCTCTCTGAGCCATGGTTTCTTCTTTGACAAAATAAGAATGACCGTCAAATTCTTGTCCCAGGTTGTTGATGGCAGATGAGTTAAATGTCAAGTACTCAGAATAGCACCAAGCGCATAGTTAATATAGTACTGTATAAATTAAGCCATCATTATTACCGCTATAAAGTGCTATATGGAGTAAGTAAGATTACGAAGATTTCTTCTTAGACACAAGACAGGTGAGAATTCTGCCATGTCTACATGCAGAGGAGCAAGCAGGGACAATTGAGTTCTGCTCTGGACAAGCTCAGGCTTTTAAAGAGAACCACAAAAATGCCATCTAACCGATGAAGGTCTGGTGTGGGAGACGCACTCCCCTTGGCCATCTGGGAAGCATGCTGTCTCCACCCTGCCGGTATTTCTCTCTCTGGCTCGCTTCGGCCGAAGGTCCACTCTGGACATGATGGACCTTCCCTACTGCACTCAGACCTTTACCACCAACGTCCCTGCACTAAGGGGCTCTGACTGGCTGATACGTGTTGACAGGGGCAGGTAGGGGTCCTGTCTATTGTCAAGAAATGTAGCACCAGGTTGGGGCTGGCCACAGATGTGGGTGCTTCTGACCTTTGTAAGGAAGAGTCAAGAGTCAGATTCCAGGTCAGAATGTAAAATTACAGAACTTTTAGGTAGAATGAGATTCTTTCTTGTCTTTGCTCATTTCGCCATATATTATACCACCTCACCGTAGACTAGCCTGAAATGTTCCAGTGATCTGGAGTTCACTGGGTTGTTAGATGGTGTCTTCCGATCCTCACAGTCACCCTGTGTCTTTGGGTGAGAAAAATGAGGCTCGGAGGAGTTTGGTGACTTTCCAGGAGTCACCTGGAAAGGTTGACTTTCACTAACCTGACTTAATCACCAAAGGAAACAGAATTCTAACTGGTGTAGTTCAACCTCCTGTCTGGCGCTCTTTCTGCTACAAAAACACCAATATGTCATGTGTTTCAAGTAGGGCAAGCAAATCCACATCCACAGGTGAAGGTGATAGACCAATGCACTGAGCACCCTGCCTGATGCAAGGACCGATGAGGGGATGGCTCAGTCTGGGGGCATCACAGCGCTAAAGAATAAGTGGCAACACATGGACTGCTATGAAGTCCTGCATCGTCAAAAATTGGTTGAAACACAGAAATAGAACTCAATCATATTTCGAGCACCCCACCCACCCCTTAAATATCTTGACCTAATTTTGGCTGCTATGATGCCACTAAATGGCAAATTCACTTCTGGCAGGTCTGCTTCTTCTAAGGTTGTGCTGCCCCCTCCTGGGAAAAATGGGGATAGCAAGACACTTCTTGTTAGGAATGAAGGAAGAGGGTATCTTCTAGGCACAGCCTTTCAAAGGGCTCCTAGAGGTGAAGACCCCTCAACCTGCCGAGGTCTGGCTTCTGGTGCTCCTGCTGCTTTCAGACTTTTCAGGGAAGACTTGGAAACCCAGTCTTCAGAAGCAGATTTTTTTCAGTCCAATGAGTATATTATTACTGATAGTCTTCATCATCTGTGGTCGGTCAGCAGAACAGATGTCCAAACCTGTAAGAAATTTTGTAAGTTTATTTGAGCCAAACTGACCACAATCGCTAGGAAGTAAAATCTCAACATAATGAGAAAATGCTTCAGAAAAAGTAAGTTTTGCACCTTATTTTATACTGTACAATCAAAAGAAGAGGTGTGAGGGAGTTGCATGAAATCCTTTGGTGATAGATTAGGGAGGGGGAAGAAAACAAAGTGGGAAACAACTTGGGTTGCATGAAAAAATAAAATGATAGACACAAGCTTCTTTACTCGGGTGGGACAGCAGAGTTAACAGTCGACTGTCAACACAGTGACAGTAACAGTGAGACTTGTGGCCCCCCTGGAGCGATGCCTGTGTCCTGAGGGGTCCGGGAAAAGGAAATCACCCTGACACTCCAAAGCTGTGTCATCAGAGAGGCAAAAAGACAACAGAAAGGCTCAGCTACGGTGAAGATTCACTTTCATCAGGGAGGGTCCCAGCCTAGGACGGGACGGCCTGCCGTGACCTGCTGCTGGCTGAGAAGGTTTCATCTCAGACAATCCCATGTGGTCACTGCAGGTCTGAGCTGTGGAGGCTGCCACGCAGGCCTCCCCTGAGCCGGTCGGGGTTAGTATGGGGGTGGCCGCTTCTCATTCACGTCAAACCTGAGGCAGACCTGCTAACACACTGTGGCAACTTTGGTTTCAGACTGACCCCCATTTTCCAGGGCTCCCTGTTTACCTCTGGAATTTGCTGGGTGAGGAAGAGGGAAGCTTCTCACAAATGACCCTGAAAATACCCGGGTCCCAAGGACAGCGTTCCAAAAGGAACGGCGACTCCCCGGTTCTGAGCATGATGACCACGTTTTCTCTCTCCCCTGCTGCTCCCAGCCCTGGTTTGCGGTGAGGAAACAAAGTGGAAGGTAGAAACCAACCCCACACCCCACGGTTGTCCTTCTCCATCTCTCTTCTCTATTCCACTTATTTATCTTCAGCATTTATTACCATCTGACCTACGGCTGTATTTCACTTGCTCGTCCCCTATTTAGTTTCCTTTCCCTGTGACATAAGCCCCACAAAGGTACACGTTTCTGTCTCTTTTGCTCACTGGAGGACCCGCGTTCCTAGAAGAGGGCCTGGCACCTGGCAGGTGTTGGAAAAGGACGCGTGCGATCGGCGACGTCCCACCTCCATGCTCTTACTGGTCGTGGGGTCTAGGCTTCCCTCTCCTTAAGGTCTGATGGATTTGACGTTTTTGTCTCTGCTTTTCAGGAGGAACCTTCTGCAAAGAACTGAAGTTCCAGCAGACGGGCGCGTCTAAACCTGGCGACAAGGAGGGGCTGTGAGGTGAGTTGGCACCTACCCGGGCCTGGTCTGGCTAATCCGGAGGAGTACGTGCGAGAAGAAGGGAACTGGGCAGAAATTAGAGCCACGAGAACTCGTTATAAAGTTGGGGGGCGGGGCAGAGCCTGGGGGAAGCCCAGAATACACATAAACGCGACTTGCGTACTTGTGTGGAATTATTTAGTATTATTAAAGCTACGGAGTGCCTGCTCTGGAACTTCATTACGAACTGCACGGCACGCCGCATGGGAGGCTCCTGTGACATGCTCCGCGCCGACCCCGCATCTGGAGCAGAGCAGGGCCCGTAGCTCGGACGGACGTCACTTCAGTCACCAGCTGCGTGGCTGTATCAAGTTGTTTAGATGAGCTTCAGTTCCATCTCCGTGACGCGGGGACGATGGCTGTTCTGAGGGAAGAACTAAACGAGACGCTCGCGAAGCGCGCAGCACGGAGCCTGGGGCGCGGACACCTTGCGCGCGGGGGAGCTAGTGCCCTTCCCCGTCGGCCCTCATCGCGACCCCTGCGGGCGCTCGGAAGCGAGGGTGCAGCTCCGTCTCCGTCCTTCAGTCTGGTCTCGGCCCGGCCAGGTTAGCAAGAAGTCCAGCTCACCTCTGAGCACATTCCCTGACGTGAGGCAGTGTCTGTTCACTCGGGACTAGTGCCAGTTTCTGGGGCGCGCGCATCCTGGGGGTTGTAGTCCTGACCTGCCTACCTGCATCAGGAGGGCCACGCAGCCGAGAGCCGGAGAACTCCAACTCCCAGAGGCCCGCGCGCCTCCGGAAGCGTGCTGCCGGGCAGCGCAAGTAGGGAAGCTGTAGTGGTGTTTCGCCCTAGAGTGACAGCTATCTGTAGGCGGGAACCCGGACCCGCCTTCTCCCGGGCTAAAGTGCATCCGCAGGGGCTGGGGGTGGAGAAAGTAGGCCAGGCGCACAGTCGTTCTGCACGCCGGGCTGTGACGGGGATTCCCGGGGTTGGGGAGCCCGGCTGTGGCCTCGGATGCGGCCCGGACCTCCGTCTAGTCCGGCGCTCCGGCCCGGGAAGGGCGGTGGGCGGGGCCGAGGGGACCCGCCGCTTCACCCAGGCGGAGTCGGGCTGCCCTGGAGCCCGGTGGAGGCGGCCACCCGGACCTGTGCGGACAGGCCTCGTGTCGGGCTGCGATGAAGACCCCGCCGACCCCCGCAACCCCTCCGGGGGGCATCGAGGGCGCCCTGTCGCCCGCGGCGGCCGCGGCTCTGCTGGAGGAAGCGGCGGACCTCCTGGTGGTGTACCTGGACTTCCCCGCGGCGCTGCGCACCTGCGAGCGAGCGGCGCGGAGCCTGAGCGCCGGCGTCCTGGCGGGCGAGCCTGCGGGCGCGTACGTGCGGGGCTCGCTGGAGGGGCGGGGGGACTCGGGCTGTCGTACTCTGCGCCCAGGAGCCGTTCTGCCGCGGGGGTCTCTGAGGCCAGCTCTTTGCCCCAATGTGATGGCGCTATGGGAAGATGTCCTTTATCTAAAGTATTCGACTCTCCGTCGGCGGGCTCAGTCCTTTCCTTGTTCTATTCCCCGTCCCAAGTTGTTCACTTCTGGTCGTGTCTGAGGATTGGGAACGGGGTTCTGGCCTTCTTGAAGAAGGGGGTTAAAGAATCAACTTGGAAGGCTTGGCCGGGTAGCTGGGTTGTTTAGAGCGTCATCCCCAGTGCACCGAGGTTGCGGGTTCCGTCCCAGGTCAGGGCGCATACAGGAATCAGCTACTGAATGCATCAGTGAGTGAAACAACAAATCCGTGTTTCTCTCTTCCTTAAAAATAAAGATTCATCCTGGAGAAAACCTTGTCCTCTGTGGGCCTTTCTGAGGTGCTGGCCTCTTCTGAGACTTGAGGGCGTCATTTCTCTGTGGGTTGTAAAGTTGGACTCGATCACTGTCAGATGCTGACCCCAGAGCTGGGGAGCCCTGGTTGCGATTTTAGGGGTTGGGAGGCTTGTTGCAGTGAGTGCTGAAGGTTGGGATTCTGGGAGCCTGGGGGTGAAGCCCCTGTTCCCACCCTCAGGCTCCAGGCCCATTTCTCCACCGAACAAACTGTTGGCGCCAGCTGCCTCTGCACCCCAACGCCTGGTTGGGCAACAGCCACTTTGCCTCTAGGAGGTTTCAGGAACTTCTAATTTCTAGGAGAATGGGCAGTTTTCTCTCATCAGGCCCACCTGAATGGGATGGGGGAGAAAGGGGAGGTCGGAGGTGATGGCTGCTGGGCTGGGAGCTGGGGAAGAGCAGCCCTGGGTGGAGGTGAGAATGTGAATGGTGGGGAGCCATCTCCCAACCTGAACCAGGTTTTCTGCTGGCAGCTTCTTAGAGGTGAAATACTCCCTCTGTGTGGTGGGGATCCAGGCCCTGGCAGAAATGGACCGGTGGCGAGAGGCGCTGGCCTGGGTTCTTCAGTATTACCAGGTCCCGGAAAAGCTGCCGCCCAAGGTGCTGGAGCTGTGGTAGGTCCTGCTGCGACTCAGTGCATCTTCCAGAGATGATGGTTTTCCTGTCATCCTGCATCTCCTCCTGTATCTCCCCTTCCCCACAATTTCCCTCCAAATCTGAGCCTTTCCATTTCTCCCCCCTTCCCCAGACCTGAAAACATCATTAAAGGACGAGGAAAGGGGATTTAGGAGTGGGTTAGAGGAAAGAGAGGACGGTGGAGCTGGGAAGTGTGACGCAGGATGAGAGGGTGGCGGGCCAGAGCGGAGAGAGCTTCTTGCTACTTCCTAGGAGCTCCTAACTGTTGCACTGCCCCTCTTCCACGGGGCAGGGCTGGGGGGGTGCAGGCAGGAGTTGGAGAGGAAAGGGGGCTGATGTTGAGAGCGAACCCACTGTGCAGCACTGACTGTTCTTTTTGGGGGCTGCAGCCTTCTTTTATACAGCAAGATGGAAGACCCTGGAGCCGTGCTGGGAGCAGCCCGCACCTGGCTCCAAGACCCAGACAACCAGGGCCTCCCAGAGTGCCCAGCCCTGGCGGAGCTGCACCTGCGGCGTGTGCTGCTGCCTCTGGGCCGTGTGTCCGAGGCCGAGGAGCTGGTGGGCTCGGTGGCCTTCAGCGAGCAGCAGCGGCTGGACGCCCTGCAAGCCATTTGCACAGCCAGGCACCAGCAGAGACACCGACCCGCTGGTTCTGAGGAGCACCAGCAGTTGAGCCAGGAAGGTAGGGTGTTGGCCTTCTGCGGCTTCTGTGAGGTGCAGCTGTGGGCTCTCCCCTGGAGCTCGGTGCACTGTGGCATGCCTGGGAGCCTGGGAGCCGTTCTTTGTGTGTGCGACTCCAAAATCCCGGGATAGGAAACCCGAGGAGTTGCTTAAAAAGCCCAGGCCCTCTGACGTCAGCAGTGGAAGGAGTCTCCGTATGGGGTCTCAGGGCCTTGACACTTCTCTCCTGAAAGTCACCTTCTCCTCGGGGCCCTGTTGTTGGATCTCTGGCCTGTGCCGTGCTGGCCGGGGGGCCATTATCCCTCCTCTCCGTGCCGGCTCAAACATGGGCACAGCCAAGATGTGCTGACCTGACACTGGAGACCTGTTGCTCTGTGTGGCTCTCCGTGGTAGCTTAGGCCAGAGCAGAAAGAATGCTCTAGAACAATGAGGCTATTTAGAAAAATACCAGATAGGCCAGGTTTACCTAGCTGAGCAGAGGTGGCCTGTTAAAGTCCTTCCTTGAGGACATGACACTCAGGTGGCCCAGTCCATCCTTTGGAACCACTTTACAAATCACAGGCGTGAACCAGTTTCGTCACCTTTGGTTCATCTCACAACAAAGCTCAAAGCTCAGATACAAGGAAGCGGTTCCCGCGACTTACTCTGCAGTGACGCTCTGTCTCCCTGCCAGGCACCTCCCACAAGCTCCTGTCACTGCTGATGCTGCTCCGCCGGCTGTGGGCCTCTGTGGTGAGCCACTGTGCATCCCTGCCCTTCAAAAAGAGCCTCCTGGCCACCTTGGTCCTCTGCCTCCTGCTGGTGAGGTTCGACCCCGGTGAGTGCCACAGACCATGTCCCTGCCCACCGTTCCAAGCAGGCAGTAGACACGGGCCAGCTTGTTAAGGAGGGATTGCCGGGCCTGAGCAGGAGCCAACTGGCCCCCAGGAGAGACTGGCAGGGTACTTGGGAGCAGTCCACCTGCTGACACCGGACGTGACTCTGAGTCAGGTCACCTGTGCCAGCTTCTCCTTTATCCAGGGTGAACCCAGAACAGAACCCCAGAATCCAAAACTCTGCCTCACCGCACCTTTTTAAAACTGTTAATTTAACACATTGTAAGTTGTAAATGAAATACATGTACTTTTTAGAAAATGTGGAAAACAGGGAAGAGTATAAGGAAGACAACAAATCACCTGTGAGTCTGCTGTTGCAATGGTTATACTCAGCCTGTGTCTACGGATAGAGCTGCATGGATCCGGGTGAATTTTGCACATGATGATTATTCTTTGAAACACGGCTTTAAATGGCCAAATAATATTCCACCTTATAGAGGATTCCGTAGTTGGTTCCAGCAACTCCCCCTGCAGAGCGTTGTCACTGTCCCATGCTCAGTCCCCACCAGTGGGGAAGGCGGACCTGAGCTCTCTGGGTGCTCTGTGGGAGCAGCGCCCCACCCCCACCAGCTGGAGGATTGACTCCTCAGAGGAGGGAGCCCTGGACGGAGGGTCGGCGCACACGCATTCACACATTTTTCTCGGTTCCTCTGTGCGTTATGATCTAATCTCCACTCTTCTCATGAATGTAGACTTAGGATACAATTGTGCAACTTTCAAAGCTGGAGGAAAACTGGCAACCCTCATTCCAGGCCCCTTATTTTTTTTTCCTTTCTGGTTGAGAAATATGAGGACCCCAGAGAAAAGTGACTAGCCCATATTCACAGGAACGATTTAAAACTGCCAGTTTAACCTTTGGATTTCCGTCCCCCTCCCTCCTTTTTCTTTCTCTAAGTCAGTGAATATTTTTCATATAACAGAGCTCAGGGATGTCCCTTTCACCCCTTTACTGAACACCGAATAGGAATTCCCTGTAAGGAGCTCTGTTTGCTTCAGGGAGGGATCACTAGTGAGCTGCCAGGTAAGTGACGGTGGTTTTGTATTCGTTCATAGCTACCCTCTGACTTTCTACTTTGTGCCAGAGACTTGGTACAAATTTGGAAAAACATTTTATGGCTTTTATAAACTTGTTAGGCTCAAACACTGGTCCCTAAGTGCGTGTGGCAAAGGGCCATTGGAGCTGTTTGCAGGGCGGCTCAGACATCTTCAGTAGGGCCCTGGCTGGGGGTCCTGTCTCCCCCCACCCCCATCCTGGCTCTTGGCAGGGCAGTAGTGGTCCTGTGGGAAAGGAGAACCAGTGGATGGTGGATGAGCCGCAGTTAGAACCCAGCAGGAAGGATATGCAGAAGGTAACCTGTTGATAGCTTTCTTTAAAAATAACATTTTCCTTTTAAGAAAGAAAAAAAATCAGCCCTGACTGGTGTGCCTCAGTGGATTAGGCGCCAGCCTGCGAACCAAAGGGTCACTGGTTTGATTCCCAGTCAGGGCATGTGCCTGGGTTGCGGGCCAGGTCCCCAGTAGAGGGCGCATGGCAGGCAACCACACACATGTTTCTCCCTCTCTTTCTCCCTCCCTTTCACTCTCTAAATAAATACAATCTTTAAAAATAAAAGAAAGAAAACAGTAATTCAAATAATCAAAAACAAACCAACTCAGCTTTAATTCCAAAGAGGTAAATTTTACTTTATTTTATTGCAGTATAATTAGCATGATAAAAATAGGTGATACTGTCACATGACTCCAAATATAAAATACGGAAATGAATGTAGCAGAAAGTCGCTTCTCAAATTCATCTCATCAAAAGTAGAGACACATTAGCCGTTTTTGTACATCAAAAAAATGAAAACATAATACATTTGAATCTTTTTCTCAGCAAATTTGAGGCCGCTGTAATCCAGGTGAAGAAAGTATGTTCCAGAGTATTTCCTAGAGAAAGGGAAATTCTCTGTCGCTGGGCCAATAACATGAAGCATCCGAATACGCTTTAGAAATCCTGCCTGTGCCCGGGCCGCAGAGCTTCTGTGGCAGGAAGGGGGCTGAGTGTGGAGGAGGGAGGAGGAGGAGGGAGGGTCACCAATGACTGAAGGCTTTCTCTCTCTGCAGCCTCCCCGTCCTCCCTGCCCGTGCTCTGCAGGCTGGCTCAGCTGTTCCACCGAATCCGGGGGGCTCTGCTTTCTCCTCTCCACCAGCCCCCCATCTTCGACTGAGGGGTCTTCTCTGTGGCCTCCGCCCTCCACCACCTGCATCAGAGCCGCCCGTCCCTGCTGCTGGCTGGGCCCTGGGTGGGGAGGCAGCTCATTCTCGCTGCGTGGAGGCTCTCCCTCAGCACCCCACTTTGGTTGGCATCAGCAGGTCACGCAGAGACAAGGCTGGGCCAGAGGGCACAAGTCCTGCAGATTGGTACCCCCCCCACACCGAGGGGCCCCTCGTGGTTTGGGAATTCAGTGCGTCCATGGAACATTCTCCCCCAGGTCAGGGTGATGGTGAAGCCGAAGTTCAGAAAAGCCCCTTGGAAAACTGCCCCCAGGGAGGCCTGTCACTGGGCCAAGCAGGACCCAGAGGGCATCCCTCCCTCCTCTGCTCCTCCCTGTGCCCCTGGTCTGGTGGTCTCTGAGCACTCTTCCTGTGGTCCTGCCTGGGGCTGGCACCTGCTGCTGCCCTGGTCTATTCAGACCAGGGCCCGGCTCTCAGAACCACCCTCGGGACTGCTGAGTCTCAGTGAGTCCACTCTGCTCCTCCCAGCAGGGAACGTGACCCTGCTGGGTGCTCCTGGGCTCCAGTGTGCTTTTCCAGGTTGTCTGGCCGAACCCTGCTCTGTTCCCCTAGTGTCACTGCCTTCTCTCCACCCTCACCATGCACTTGGTCCAGTGGCCTTTCCTCTAGGTTCTGCCTGCACCTGGTGGGCACCGTGGCTGGTTCCCCCTCTCCATGTCCCGCTCTAATTAGAATCTATTGCTTGTATAACGCACGCATTTTTCTGCTTGTGTGGCCTTGAAAAGTGGGCCAGCCTTAGAGGCTGACAAGTCAAAAACGGAACTGGGTGATTGGGAGCTGGAGGGACGAGCAGAGGGCAGACAGTCTTTGGAAGACAGTACTGTCACCGGCTGAGGGCATCCTCCACATTTCTGTGCAGGTTCCTGCGCAGGTAAATGTAACACATCTGTTGCCCCAGGACAGGGGCCAGCCTTCCAGGCTGAAGCCCACCCCGTCCTTCCTCCCCTGGACCTCTGCTGAAGCTGAGAACAAAGTAGGTGCCTTTAGCCTTCCATTGGTTGGTTTTCAAAAGTCATCAACGTCTCCTAGGTCAGATGGGTGGAGTAAGTCAGCTTCTTGAGGTGAAGCCCCGAGCTGTGCTCTAACTAGGAAACAAGTCCCCAGGGCTCCTAAATATCACAGCCCCAGGGGGACGGGACAGTGCAGAGAAGCATTCTGATCTTCAGAATGACTTGTTAAGATGAAAATCCGGTCCTGCTCACTGCCAGGACACAGTTCTGTGAGGCTTCCCAGGCACTGGGGTTGGCTCCCACGCTGCCTCCCCGCCACGCAGGCCTCTGTCCTTACACATGTGCCCCCCAACACACCTCTGCTCTCCCCTCAGGAGTTTCCAGCCCCACTTTATGTCTGGTGAGCCCCGCAGCCTTCTGGACCACATGAGGTTACCCCTGGGAACCCCTTCTTAATGTCCCCTGCTTCCAGCCCGTTTCATATTGTTTCTGCTGTAGTGACCCCATGGCCTCATGATTGTAAAGTTTCTGTCCCTCTGGGACCTGTGAGCTCTTTGTAGCTGGGAGGCACGGCCTGCTGCTGTGTTTGAGCTCAGCTTTGGGCCCTGCTCCACCGCCAGCCACTTGCGTGGCTGCTGGAATGAGGTTGGACCTCTCGACCTCCGTGTCCGCCCAGGGGAGGAGGCGTCAAACCTGTTGTCCTGACCTGAACAGGAGCCCTTGGGAGGGACTGTGTTCCTGGAGCCCGGCTGCGTGCCAGGGAGGGAGGTGTCCAGATGTGTTTATGAGAATGAGTCCAAGCGGCTGATAAGGGGTGTGGGGCTTGTGTTGTGAGAGCCCTGAGAATAAAGCATCGCTGCTGTGCCCGCAGAACCTCCCAGCTCTCTGGGTCTCTGCTTGGCGTCTGCCCTGAATGCCGCCCACCTGCCTTCTTGGTCAGACGGGACACAGACCAGGACTTCCCCGGAATTCTGACTTTTCTCAGGATGCAGGCTTGCCCTCCTGTCCACCTTCAGCTCTGGGTGTAATGAGGTCAGAGCACCCGGCACCTGTGCTGCCAGGTGGTGGCCGGGACCACAGGTGGTTCTTGAGCCCCCAAAATGTGGCTGGACCAGAGTGAGATGCTCTTCACACGTGTGGTACACATGGACTTCCGTGGACTTAGAACTAAAGAAAAGAGAAGCTCACTTTTTATACTGATTGTTGAAATATTTTGGACACACTGGATTAAAAAGTCTATGATTAAAATCAATTTCATCTGTTTCTTTTACTTTTTTGTGGGGCTACTAGAATGTTTGAAATTACACAGGGCTCACCTTGTGTTTTCCCAGATGGTGCTGTGGGATACGCCCAGTGTGAAGCAGGCCCCGAGGGGGTAGGAGTGAGGGGAGTGGCAGCACAGGGTGGAGGTGGGTGGGATGTGGGGTCTGGGACAAGGGGCTGGTGCAGCCCCTTCTGTGTAAGGTGAGGAAGCTGAGGCCCAGGGAGGTGACTGACTTGCCCCAAGTCACATGGGCTGGACAGGACCGTGGGTGCGTGCCCCTCTACCCTGTGCTCCCTGCCCTGCCTGTGGCTCTGCCTCACTTGTCCTAAAATCCATGCTCTCTGCAGAGGCTCACTGTTAATATGCTGGTGTATCTGGGGTGGGAGGACTTTTGCTGTAGTTGATTAGTTCTACATGGTTCTGAGAGTACAACATGGAGCAGATATTTAAAATTTAGGGGTGCTGAGGAGTGCTGGAATGGGTAATGCTCTTCTGTGATATGGTGGGAGGCTGGGGCAGATGGCCCAAGGTGGCCAGGGTGGGAAATTAGGCTGCAGTGGGCAGTGATGGGGGGAGTAGGAGGCAGTAGGAGGACCCCCCACCTCTGCTTTTAGGAAGGAGAAGGGACTGGAGTGGCTCACAGCTTTGTGCAGGTGACCCCCATTTTTCTGCATGTGTCTGGACTTTAAAAATGGACTTGAGTTTATGTATGGGAGGAATTCAGACGTTACCAAAGGGTATTCACGGGAAGAATTGCCCCCTCCACACCCCTGTTTCTGGCCCTGAGGCCACCACTGGGGCCAGTCTGTTTACCCTTCCAGAGTAATCTCCCATCTTGGCCTGTGTCCTCCTTTTGCACACACTGCATACACTGTAACACTTAGAAAACAATCTGGGGTAACCTGCACCTTATCAGGTCCCGTGGAGCTGCCCCGTTCCTTTGACCCATAAGGCTCCACTGTGTGATGGGCCACTGTGGGTGGGCCAATGCCCATCCCTGTTCACCTCATTGGAACCTCTCCGCCCTCTCCTACACTCAGAAGCTCAGCCACCCCGAGTGTAGGGTGACAGGTGATGGCTATGCTGCTTCCTGGCAAGCAGAGCAGCCTGCCTGGTAGTCACAGCGGGGAGGGAAGAGCAGGCCTCTCATACTCTGCAGGTCCGTGTTTTCTAAACTGGGAATGCATTAGCACTGAAGGAACCCTTGCCACCTGGTTAAATCTGCCAGAGGAAGCGGCCAAAAGAGGAAGGCTGGCCAGGAACCGCAGGTAGGGCACCTTGCCACCACCTCACCACCATTCCTGTCTTGCAAGGAAAGCTTCTGGGCTGCAGGACTCCCAGCACTGGAACCCACAGGAGGGGCTGCTGCAACCACAGCCCTTCCACTCGGGCTTCCTGCAGGCCAGCCACGGCATTGCTTGTCATCCTCTGTGGAAGTTAGTATGCAGAGTGTTGAGAGGGGAAGGGGGGCCCTTCCTTTCCTCCCTGTGCAGAGACCTTGGTCTCTTGGACCAGGAAGCAGCTGAACCGAAGGCAGTGGGCCCGGCACCTCCAGCAGTTTGCGAAAGCCTTCTGGGTGCTGCCCCTCCGGGGTGGAGTCATGCCAGCCTCTTGATAAAACAAGTACTTCTTGTCTTAAAGCAACGCACACATATTTTAGAAAATATTTAAAATTGCATAAACATGCCCTGGTGGGTGTGACTCAGTGGATTGAGCGTGGGCCTGAGAACCAAAGTGTCGCTGGTTCAATTCCCAGTCAGGGCACATGCCTGGGTTGTGGGCCAGGTCCCTGGTATGGGGCGTGTGAGAGGCAATCACAAACTGATGTTTCTCCCCCTTCCCCTCTCTAAAAATAAATAAATAAAATATTTTTTTAAAAATCCAGATTTGGAAATAATGGTGCAGGGCTGATGCACCCCGATAGGGCGGTGGGAACGGGAGCGGCTCAAGTACTGAGCAACTGTTTTATATGTACGTTACATCCCCCAACTCGCCGACGGCCAGGTGGACCTCGATGTGGGAGAAGCAGGCATCCAGAGCACAGGTGCGAGGCCCGCTGCTCACGCCTCCCTAGCGCAGTGGCACTGGAGCTGGGCACAGCCTGCCCGCAGCGGCGGAGCCCTACGGCCACCCACCTCCCACGCCCCCTGCGCCCCTCGCCCGGTCCTCGCCCGGCTGCAGGGCGAGGGCAGCCAACTCAGCCCCAGCCAGGTGCTTTTGGCGCCCGGCCAGCCCTTCCAGGGGCGACCGGCGCTGGCAGCAGGACGAGACCGGGAGTTTGCGAGGCGATGAACACTTGGTCTGTAAGGGCATCCACATTTCTTCCCCATGCAGCGGGATCATCGAGGCCTGTCCTCCCGCGCAGAGACGCTCTCTGGAAATAGCCTGTGGTGCGGCGGTGCGCGCAGGACCCCAGAGCCGAGCTGGAGACAGCGGCTGGCAGGGGCGGGGCCACACGGGGTAGGGCGGGGCCACTATGACCCCCCCCCGGCCCCGCCCTCCGCGGGCACTGTGATGCCCAAGAGCAGCTGCTGGCCCAGCATGTCTGTCCCCAGCCCCCTCCCGCCCAGCGTGTCACAACGGCGGAGGCGGCTGTATCTGGAACAGTTGGGGAGGGCAGGCCTGGCCGGTAGGCGAGCGAGTGACGAGTGCAGCCGAGATGGTGAGCCTTCCGGGGCCGGGGCAGGTGCCTGGACCGGGGGTTGGGGGCCCAGGGCAGTGGGGACTAAGGGACCCATCGCTTTGGATCTGTAGAGTTGGCAGTCTCCAGGGGTGTCAGTTCAGGGTATAGTGGTGGGGTCTGCACCAAGGGGCGTAAGATACCTGGTGCCGATTGGGGTTTTTCATGGAGGTAAAGTACACACCTGGGGCAGGTCGCATATAAAAGGGAATGAAAGGCGATGTGGGTGAAGTGGGGGAGGACATGGAGAGCCCGGACTAGGACAGGGGGACTCTGAGGGATCCTCAAGCTCAGGGACCAGAGTGCGGGGAGCAGAGGCAAACCAGGGGTTCAGATGGTTGGGCCCTGGTGGAGGGGAGTGGTCCAACCAGGGCTCCCAATCCAACCACATCGCCTGTGTCCTTGTCCCAGAATGTGACAGGGGACTTAGGGTGTCACTGTCGCCTGGGGCTTAGGGTAGTTCTCCTTTTCTGCCCCACCATCTGTCTGGGCTGGGGCACTTCCAACTTGAGTATCTCAGCATCTGAGGCACTTGGCACCGTGCCCACTCCCCCGTTTGCCAGTAGTCAGTAGTCAGGGGGACTTTGGCACACAGCCATCTCCCTCTGCAGACCAGGGGACCCTGGCTGAGCGGACTCTGCAAGGCCTGTCCCCCGCCACCCCCACCCCCCGCCCCTGCAGCATTTGTTTCCTTTTGCAGACATGGATCTTACTTGCCAGGGAGGAGTCCTCTCCACACCCCTAAGTCCACCCTCTAACATCTCTCCCCGCATTCCCCCCAACCTGGGGTGGGTTAGTTACCTCCAATCCACTTCTGTGACCCCATGGGTGCCCAGAGTCTCCTGGTGCAGAGCCCCCGTCTTTCAGTAGGAGGGAGGTGGGCTGGAAGACTTGGGTGGGGGAGGGGGCAGAAAGAGCAGTCTCACAGGCCAAGGTCAGGTTCCCTGGCTCTCTGGATTCAGGTGTCAGTGACAAGCAGGCCAGGGGAGAACCTCCCCGGCCTACCCAGGCCGCTGCCTGGAGTGGAAAGAGCCCAGAATCTTTCGGCTCTGGCCCCAGCTCCGCTGGTTTTAGCTCCAGATGTGTCCTGCACCACCCCTCTCCCAAGCTGCTCTGGGACACACCTGGGGATTTACGACCCCGGGGGCACAGGGGAATGTCTTGCGGGAAAGTGAGAGGGTAGAGGAACCCACTTCTGCCCGGGGCCTGGTGTGGGGCCATAGAAGGAGCCCAGACCAGGAGTTCAGAGTTTTGGCTTCTGGCTCTGCAGCTGGCTGCGTGACTTCAAGAAGGTCACTCAGCCTCTCTGGGCTGTTTTTCCTCACCTACAATATGAAAAAGGGTTAGGGTTCTCACATGCAAGGTTCCACCCAGCTTTGCTTTTAAACTTCTGTTGTATAGAACTTCAAACATAAACAACAGGAGGAGAATGGTGTAATGAAACCCTTCCTAGGCCTCATCCAGTTCCAACTATTATCTACGTAGATGATTCCTGCCTCTTTTATTTCCTCCTCCCTCTCTCCCTGTTATTGTGGAGCAAATCCTAGGCAACATACTCAAGTTTATATGCAGTATTTATAACATCCAGCATTAGCTAGTGCTTTATACTTTTCGGAGTGCTTTCTCTTGCAAGTTTTGATTTTTACCTGAACATCCTAAAGGAAGCTCACAAGGGCCCTGTGAGCACCTTCGATGTGTATTCAATAGGCAGGTTTCTGAAGATACCTGGAAAATCAAAAATTCAAACAGCTCAAACCTTATTGAAGTGCTAAAGAAGTTAGATGTTTAACTGGAAACTATGGTTGAATAGTTTGAAAAAAGAACATCTATTTTGGAACACTAATTTTTATACAGCAGGTTCTATGTATTTAAAAGGTTTAATTGCACGACAGCATTGTCCTGATGGGAAAACCTTTTTTATTGACATTTTCCCACTCACAGAATCTCTAAAAACGCTGGGACTCACTCCTGAGAGGCTAGGATGACACACCCACAAACCTAGACCACTCGAATCCCACCCTCACTGAAAGGACTGCCCGTGGAGGTCGGGGATTGGGGTGCGTGGAGGCTGCCTCTGGGTTAAGGAGCAGTAATTCAGTGTTTGTATAGTTCTGGCTGAGAGATTTGTAACTGCCATTCTCCCTAGCGGGCCATCTCCGCCCAGTGTCCCCCTGGAAGCAGTTCTCCCCGAGCTGAGACTCCAGCCTTTCCTGGGAAGTGGTGTGGAGAAGCCTGGCCAGATGCCCGAGCCCAGCCAGGGTTCAGAGCCCGGGGCTGGGTGAGCGGCGGCGACAGCGCGTGCGCACCAGGGCCTCCGTACCTGCCCTCCGTCGGACCCTGTGCACCAGCTGAGTTTGGATGGGAATAGGCATTGGAGGACAACAGAGCCGGGTTCCTGCAAAAATGGGCCAGTGGAGGGCAGAGTATTTGGGGGGCGAGATGGGCATGGCTTCTGTGTCTGCATCCTGCGCCAAGGCTGCTGCACAGGGGGGCAAGGCTGAGCTCTGCAGGGTCCCTACGAATCAGGTTTCCACAGGCTGTGGGGTCACAGCGGCATTGTTGGTCCTTGGCTCTGAGTGCAGGGATCCCTGGGTACACGCTTGGGAGCAGCGCAGGGGCCTGAGGAGCAGTGTCCCCCACTCCAGGCCTCGGTTGGGGCGAAGGAACTGGGGGCATTTTCATGGGAAACTCCCAGGCTCAGTGCAGGGGGTGTAATGCAGGTACTAAGAGTCCTTTCTGAGGGGCCCTAAAAGGGATATGAAAAGTTAAACATAATTTCCTAGGAGGAAAGAGTTGCTATATTCAGGGCCAGTAGTGGGGTGGGTGGGAGCCTGTGGCCCCCTGGGTGGGGGGAAGGAGGAGGTGGACACACTCTCCTTTTCTCTGTGGCCCCCCAGGGTCTGACAGTGCTGTCTAGGGCTTGGCCTCTGACTGAGGGTCCACATCTTCCTGTGGAAGAGAATGGGGGACAGCGTGGGCACTGTGCACACAGATGAACACCCGCTAAGGCCTCCTGCACCTGCCCCTGTGGGCTGCTCAGGTTCAGGGCCTAGGGCATCCTGGGGCCTCCTGCCGGGAGCCTACTCAGCCCTGCCCGTTTCCCAAAGTCAGCCATGTCGCCCCTGCCAGTGCCCCAGCTGTTGAGCCAGCTTCGCTCACAGATGCGAATCAGCTGCGCCAGGCTCTAGCTGTTTCTGGTTGGCTGTCTGCTCTTTCGTATGAGGACTCCCACACACGCACTCATCGAAGAGTTTGGAGCAGAGATAATTCAGACAAGTTCCGATGAGTCACATTTGTTCTCATAGTAATTGTCCCTCTGAAACGCTGTTGGAGCTGTCCTCTCCCGGCTGTGTCTGACCTAGATCCTAGAGTTTAGGGGACTTATTATCCTAGGGTGACATTGAGAAATAATTGGCTGTGACAACATGCTTCCTGAAAGCCACTGTGTGACCTTTGAGCTCGCAGGAGGTGAGTCAGGGGGTGAGCCTCAGACAGGTGAGCACATGGTGAGACCTGCCCTGAGCTCTCCTGCCTCTCGCTCACACTGCTCCAAAGGCCAACTCAAATGGCCACCTGGGCATGTCCAAGTCCTCCAGCTCTCTGCAAATATCCTTCTCCAAGAAACTGAGCCAGAAGTTGTTTTTTTCTCTCCTTCGAACTCCCATGCCTCCTAGGCCCTGGCCACTCTCCTTGATAAATAGACAGAAGGCCCCTCAGGGCAGGGTTTTTGTGCTAATCATCCCTCTGTTCTCGGAGCCTGCAGTGTCCCAGTCCTGTGCTGGACGCTGGGGCCTCAGGGAGTAAACCAGGGCTTCTCGCCCTCACAGAATGGACTCCCTCCACCAGGGAAGCCAGAAGGGTGAACAGGCAACTATTAACTGTGTGACGGATTCAATGGAAGGGAGGGCAGGGACTGTGGGAGCACATTGTAGGGCCCAGCGTCGGTCTGCGGTTTCCCAGACTTCCTGTAGGAGGTGACTTCTCACGAGACCTGGAGGCCAATTAGGAATCAGCCCAACCCCCTTCAGGCTTTTGGCACATATCAGACCCATAAATGTGCCGTAGGAGTGGCGGCACAGGTGCCTTTGTAGTTACCCTGATGTCAGAGGGATGAGGCTTCCTTAGGCTTTTCCAGGGTCCCCTCGGAGGCCTAGTCAGTGCCAGGTGTGAACATGGAGTCTGGTCACCTGTGTGCCAGTCGTGGGCGGCTCCCGGATGTGGGACACCCCTGTCCTTAGGCCAGAACTGAGTCCCTACGGGGAAAACAGAAAATAAACTTTACAGTACAGGTGAATGGGATGGGGACCTGAGGCCTCATATTTCAAGGTAAAGACACTGACGTCAGTAAAGATAACAACAAGTGTCACGGCTAACTTGCTATCTTCAGACAGGGGAGGTTAAGCACCTCGGGCAGGGTCACACAGCACAGCGAGCAGGTTAGCGCAGGCACACTCAGGCCTGGGGCTGCGCAGCACAGCCCTTCCCTGACTCGGGGGTGGTGGGCTGGCTGCTGTGAACACCTGACCCCCTTGAGGACAAGGGCACAGTGACAGGGTGGAGCTGGTGTCCAGTGGTGACAATGAACTCGGGAACAACGGGTCCTGACTCTCTGACCCTCTGAGCTGCTTCTCAGGGCAGTCACCCTGCCCCCTCGCCTGGAGAACCTCCAGGTCCCCAGAGCCCTGTGCTCCTACCAGCACTTGGTGGGTTCCCATGCCCAGCCATGCGCTCTGCAGGCTCTGTGCCCGGCTTGGGTTACCCAGCGCTGGAAGATGCCAGGTGGGGTCACAGACAAGAATAGAAACCCACAGGCCAGGCACATGCTTCCCTGCTGGGCTCCGGTGGGAGTCACGCGCAGTCACCTTGTGCC
>PVIA01001864.1:0-243859 GCA_004024845.1 Tonatia bakeri
GGGAGAGAAAAGGAAGAGAAGGGTGCTGGAGGCAGCCGCGGAAAGTCAAGGCCGGAGGGAGCAGGCGCGTGGCAGAGGAGCTGGACTTTGTGGACAGGCGATGGTGGTGGTGACACTGCTTGGGAACAAATGTGGAACCCCCTGGCTTCTGTCCTGCATTACTCCTCAATCTCTTCTCACTTTTACTTCTGTCGGAAGGAAAGACACTCTACGAGGAGGAGACTGGGTCACACAGACCCTCCAAAGGAAGAGGGGGCACCCCCACCCCCGGAGCCTCAGTTTGGCCCCTGGGCAGGACACAGGCTGTGGCTGCTGTCACCCTGCCCTGGTCAGTTGGGGGCTCTGCTCAGAGTGCCCGTCCCTCGGCGATTCGGTTTTTTAAAGTGTGTCGTTGTCCCTTTCACCCCCACCAGCCAGATGTGGAAACCCCACATCTCCCATCCCCCGCTCTCCCCCCTCACAAGCCCAGGAGGGCTGTGGCTCTTTCCAGGACTGCTCAGGGCCGCCCCAGCCCTGCGTGCGCAGTCACACGTGTGCCGCTTCCTCTGTCATTTGCATCTTAATGTCCCAAACCAACAATCACGGGGCCTTGTGTGAAAAAATAAAGAAGGATTCAGAGACATTTGGGCTAATTCTAAACCCTGATGATTTAGACCTAACTGTAGAAGCTTCGTGATGAGGCTTAAAAAAAAAATAAGTGAAATCAATTTACCGCCGAGAAAGGTGCCAGATGGGAATGGAGCCAAATACCGGCATTTTCTGTAGCCACGGTTTAAAAATTACAGGGAAAAGAAGGCTGCCTCACACCGGAACCTGCGTTCTAGCACCGGCTGCGGTTGGGTTTTCGTGCTTGTGGTGTGGAAACCACTGCAGTCTCACGTTCTTCCACCGCTTTCTGAGCTCCTGCTGTGTGCATAAAGTCCAGTCCGGCCAGGTGTCCAGTCCGCTCTCCAGGGCACCTGCCCGCCGGTCACGCCGGGTCTTCCCTGCTGCTGGCACCTCTGTGTCTGACATGGCCCCGCCTCCATGAGAACTGGCCCTTTTTGCCCCTCCAAGCTCATGGTGTCTGGCTTCCTCTCCTCTTCCAATGAGCTATTTCGTCTGCAGGTAGACAAAGAGTAGGCCGGTCCCTCTGCTCACCAGTTCAGTAAGTTCACCTGATGACAAGAGCTTCTTGGAAATCCCCTGCCCCTTCCCCCAGCTATAGGGGTGGTGAGCTGGTCTGAGAGGCAAGGAAAGCTCCTTAGCCAAGGGGTACCTGCGATCAGTCAGTACATTAGGATCACTGCGCCTTCATCTACCCTCTCTCCAGAAACAGGTGTCTCTGAGCTTACGTCTCCTGTTTAATGGCTGATTTGTTTTGAACTGCTTTGAAAACAAGTCCTGGACAGGTCTACGCCCATGGCCACCTGCCATCCCCTGTTCCATTGCTCCGATGAATGAATGGAAGCACAGCAGGGCTGAGGAACGTGCAAGCACCAGCCACCGTGGCTGGGGGCGGACTCCGGGCAGGGCGGCTCCCACGTGCTCACTGCATACTGTCTTCCAAGCGCAGCTGCCAGATTTAGCAAGGAGAAAAACAACCAGGATGCCCAGTGAAACTCGGATTTCAGATCAACAACAAATACATGTAGCGCAAGCGTGTCCCAAATGCTGCCTGGGACACACCAACACTAACACTGAGAAGGTTATTTGTTGTTTATCTTAAATTTGAATGTAACTGGCCATCCTGAATGTTGTCTGGGGAAAGTCCTGCCGCGGGCAAGCCTGAGTCTGCCCGTGCTCAGTGAGACCGCAGTCTTCCGTGGAGTTTACTTCTGTTTGTTACGAAACCAGTGAAATTCAGGGAAATGATATTGACCTTTAACACTGAAGAAAGAGAAGCCACGGTTTTTACACTGATATCCTAGGCTTCCCCTTTGACATTTTTTTAAACCCGAGTGTATATTTTGATCCATCTTTCACTCCCATCTCTCCTTGGCTTAGCAACAACGCCAGCGCCCAGTGGGAAACTCGCTGCTTCCCCACCCAGAGGGATTAAAGAGATGAAAGCAAGAATGAAGCTTCACCACCAGAGGTGGATATACCCGGCTCTGCTGATGTGTGTCCACAGGTTCCCTGTGCTACATCAGCTCCATCCAGCGCCGGAAGCTTGGGCTGGGGCCTGGGGGCACACGGGACTGCGATCCTCCGGTCACACTTCCCTGGAGCCAGATCGGCCAGTGCGCGTCTGCCAGGGGCTGCAACAAGTCTCTCGGGACTAGAGACATGATCGATTTAGGGGACGCCATATCTGTCCCCACGCCCATGTGTCCACTCCCCGGCTGGGCATGAGCAGCCCAGGGCAGGCACGGGTACGGAGGGAGGGCTGTCTCTGCAGCTTCTTGTCAGTGAAGGAGTGGTGTTGGGAGGGCCACCAGATAACCAGGCCACCAGAGTCACTCCGCCTGCCTTTTCTCACCTGGGATCCCTGAGGGAATGGCCCTCCCTCCTAGGTGTGTAGAGTCGTCCTAGCTGAGGTCCATTCCTGGGAAAACTGAGCCATTTGCAGTAGAAGCTGGCTTCCCTGCCGAAACCCCTGGAAGGCAGAGGATGGCTGAGGGGGGCACTAGGCCCGTGCCCTGACGCTCTGCTCCTGCCTGTTCCCACGTGGCATCTATGGTAGCCCTGAGCTCCCGGGAAAGTGGCAGAGGACTGACATCTGACAAATTCCTCAACACCCGGCAGAGGCAGTTAATCCAACATGGAGACTTCTGGGCTATTCTTCAACTTGACTTGCACCACGTGATTGCTTCCTCTTTTAGCATCTACCAAGTGGGCCAGTATCCTCTTTTAGGGCTTTCTGAAATGACCTCCACCTTTGCCACAGAAGGTTACAGACAGAGGCCTTTGAGCCTGCTGTCCTGGGATTTTCCGTCTGGCCGAAGACGCAGAGCCTCGGTGCTGTGCTGTGGCCTGGGACAGATGCCCCAAGCCAGGCAGTCTCTGACCTAATAGTGTCATAGCCTTATGTCTGTCTGTGGCCACAGGGAGGATGAGAAGGTCACGTCCCCAGCCTGGGGTGGTGTCTGTGAGAAGCCTGCTAATCCAGGTGCCGCTGTGTTCCACACAGTCTGGGAGCATTTTCTGCATTAGATGGACTCGCTGACCTTTGCAAGCCAAAAAGTGACCTTCAATCATATCTCTCTGGGTATCTGATGACTCAGAAAAACCCACCTATAAGCCCCAGCTGTGTACTTTCAGGAGTGAGAGTAATGAAGAGAATGGAGAAAACGCCTTGACCTTTGCCCCGCTTGCTGGGATTTGGGTTCGGACGACCACCCCTCATGTTACCTGTGGGAGGTCTTTGACATGGTGACATTTAGGCGGGTGGGGGTGGAAGTTACTAACTGAACTATTTCTGCAAGTGGCCCCTAGAGACACAGCTCACCGCTGAGGAGCCCACGCCCCACAGGAGAACCTGGTGGGCCGGCCCTGACCTGGCCAGGCGAGGCTGTGGGCAGAGCAGGCAGCTCCTGTCACTCACAGCCTCTGAGGGTGTCTCTCTGCGTGCCCTGTGACACGTACTTGCTATATGCTTCCATGCTGTGCGACAAGCAGTGAGGCAAGGAGGGGACCGGGTGAGAGGTCCCTGGGGCACACCTGTAGGTCACTGTGCTTCCACTGAGCCCCGAAGATGGACTGGCCCCTGAAGGACTCAGGGCAACATGCAAAGATCCAGAGAGCGGGTGTGATTGGATCCGCCACTCGCGAGCATTCCGATTTTGTTGTTGTTGTTTTGTGGTGTTTTTTTATTATTTTATTTTTTCATCACCATCCATCCTCCCGTCCCCTCTTCCACCTCCACTACCCCCTCCCACTCAGAATCACTACAACAAACATTCCTGATTTTATTTTTTATTTTATTTTTGCACTGTGTATTACTGAGGTTCTGGAGACTTTGTCCCGTAAGCAGTGAGTGTGGACACTTGACATGGCTCGCTCGTGAGCGTGAGAACTGTCTCTGAGCAGACATAGGGGGACAATGCAGGGGCAAAAGGTGGGTGGGGGAAGCACACACTATTTCAATTTATTTTCTCTCTTCATGATAAATGTGTGCTTTTCTATAGTCAAAAAAACCGAGGCCAAATAGAACTCTGTTTTACTGTTCACGGTTTACAGCACTGAGTCCCTGCACTGGGAGGAGTTCTGTCATTTTTCTGGTAGCAAAAGTGCTCTGTCCTTGGGAATTTGGGAGGGCAGGTGCCCCTTCCTCGGTGACATTTGCCTGGCAGTAGCTGGGCGCTCCGAGCGTAATCCAGTGGGGAGGTCATATGTCACCCTGAGTTTGGGATGATGGGTGGGGTGGGGCCTTGTGGGCCCTGCCAGACTGTGTTGCTCCAGAGCTGGGAAGACCGCCCCTCCCCGCAAAGATTTCCTGCAGTATTTGTTGAATGCTGCCACCCTTCCAGCATCACTAATGCCTTCCTGTGCTCTCACCATCATCTCCTGTGCAGGGATCCCCTCTCACATGGAAATACTTCCAGGAGACAGAATCCACATATGATTTGGAGTGAACGGTTCTGTCCAATTCACCATCTTTAGATCCTTATTCCTTAGGGGCAGCTGGGGAATAAAACTAGAAAACAGTGACTGTCCCCGGAATTCCTTAAGCTCGCGGCAGTTGTTCAAGTTGGGCAGGTCATCGCTCGTTGCCCTGGTCCCCTGTGCCTTCTTTCCCTGTGCCGCACGGAGGCACCCGGGCACCCTTGCACTCACAAACGCCTGCTCCTGAGAAGCTGTCCAAGTACATTCTCATTCTGTGCGCACACACACTGGGTTAAAAACAGAATGGCAGAGGCACCGGCCTGGACTCCTCGTAATCCATTCTGTGGTGACTTCTAGGATGATTTCTGCTTTGGGTTGACCTGTGTCTCCCAAAAAAGACCTGTTGAATTCCTAACCCAGCTCATTTGGAAATAGGATCATCAAAGCTATAATTAGTGAACATGAACTCGTGCTGGGCTAGGGTGGGCCCCTAATCTGGTGGCTGGTGTCTGAAGGAGTGATAAATGGCTGTGTTTATCATGGCTGATGAGGAAGGAGAAATCTAGACACAGAGGCGCCCACAGTGCAAACGCCACAGGCTCGTGGAGTCAGCCACGGGCAAGCCCAGGAGAGAGGCCTTGGCAGCAGGAAGCCACCCTGTCGAACCTTGACTCTGGGTTTCTGGCCTCCGGAGCTTCGAGACAGTACATCTTGGTCATTCGAGCCACCAGCCTGTGGTCTTGGTTACAACTGCCCCAGCAAATGACCACGACGCTAAGCCTTCGTCATGGCGTGGGATCTGTGGCTCCTGGTCTTCCTCTGAAAACCGAGAGCTGTTGAATGCGGCCGATGGCTGTCAGGAGGAGCGCCGCCAGGACAGTAAAGATGGAGAGAAACAACGGATCCAGAGCCCAGGCTCTCTGCAGTGAAGGAGACGGGCCCTGACGTGGAAGACTCAGGGTTGAGACTCCCGTCCGTCCCTTGCTGCTGAGGTGACTTTGTGAGAGTGACTTGGGGTTTCTAAACTTTGACTTTGTTTTATTTTGTAAAGCAGAGCTCAGATATTCCAAAATCCAGGTGTGTGAAACTTAAACATTTTATAAATGGCCAAGTGCTAAGTTCACGTGAAGGGTTACTCTCTCCGCCTGACTGTAACCAGAGGCTGGTGCTCAGTAGGTCATGTCCTTTCCCTGTGAGTTGTCAGAGGGATCGTCTGAATAAGAGGGTCAGCCGCCCGCTAACCTCAGTTAGCTTCCCACCTCTGGGCAAGACTGCAGGCCTCCGGATCCTCAGGTCCTTCCCAAACCACCCACCGTCTTTCTGTCACAGGTGCGAGGCTATTCCCTGCAGTCCCCAGGTGGGACAATACTCAGATTCTCTGCACTGTTGTCACCCAGGCCCTCTCTACTCCTTCTGAGTCCCCAGGTCACTACCTTATTGGCCTTCAATTTATTCACTTGAGCTCAGTCTTCTTACACCAGTGGACCGTGAGTTTGAATGGGCCTCACAGTCCCGGGGAGGCTTGCTAAAACCCCAGGAAGCTGGCCCACCCTCAGAGTTTCTGACTCAGAACATGTTAGATATCGCCCAAGAATTCGCATTTCTAGCAGGTTCCCAGGAGACGCTAATGCTGCTGGTCTCGGCACCAGAGTCTGACAACCCCGCAAATATGTCACTTGCATTTTGGGGAAACTCCTTCTGAGAATTAGTTTCCTGGCAATCCTACTATTACTTATTCTTAGCTTTTCCGGAGTCTACCTGCTGGGTGGTTACTAAACTTCAGCATGCAATTCAGCTTCCTAATCCATTGTCCCTGCCTCAGCGCCAGGCCGGTCCTCTGCGTGGACGTGCCATTATCTCTGACAGCCCAGCACAGCCCTGCTTTGTCCTGTTGCAAATGCCCACCTTCCTAGGGGAGCCGCTGGTGGATTCCAGCTCCCAGGATGGCTCAGGCTATTTTCAAGGAAGAGCAGATTAATTTAATCTCTGGCTCAGTAGGCCTCTGCTTGTGAAGGTCTCATCTTTCTCCAAACGTTATCTGCTAAACTTATTCCAGAGGCATTGTTTTGTCAAAGTATAATTATTTCAAGGTTACACCTCAAACTTCTGTAAACAGAGAGTCAAGTAAAGCATGTCCGATAAGAAGAGGCGGTTTCTCTTGAGGAGGGTGATAGGCTGAGCAGGCTGCTGCCAGCTCTCCACCGCTGTGGGCGCTCACACCCCCAGGAGCAGCTGGGAGGAGGGAAGATTGGTTTAGGTTGTAACAGAAAGAATTATCACACGAGGTGAGTATAGCCAAGGGGAGCTGGGCCAATGGGGCTTGACAAATATACTCTTCTGAGATGCTGTTCACCTTACTGGATTTCATTCTAGCTAACTCCACTTAAATGTGTCCCTCTGGCCCTGGATGGGTGGCTCAGTTGGCTAGAGCATCATTCCTGTGCACTAAAAGGTTGCAAGCTCGATTCTAGGTCAGAGCACATACCCAGGTTGTGGGTTCAATCCCCCGTTAGGGTACCTGTGGGAGGCAACTGGTCAATGTTTCTCTCTTTCTCTTCCAATTCCTCTCTCTCTACCATCAATAAACATGTATAAAAAAATATGTCCTCCTGATGTCTGGCTAGTTCCGTACCTGTGTCCCTCACCCAACTGACAGTCCACCTGGCAAAGTGGCAGGACTTCCAGGACAGGGAAAGGAATATGGCTCGCACAGGCTCAGAAGTGGTGTCTCTTACCTTCAGGCATAGAGCTGTGGGGTCTTCGGGCTGCCGGAGACCTGGAAGAGCCCCTTTGCCACTCTTAGTAGAAACGAAAATGCCATTCACAGCTTCCCCTTCCCACGGTTTCCACGTCTCTCCTTGAAGACTCCTGCGTGTGAGGTACTTACTGCTTAACGACTTTTATTTAGTGTTCACGCTTTTTGGTTGTCGTTAGCAGGCTGCATTTATGTACAAGAAATCTGTGTCTAGTTTCTCCCTTTAGAGCCTATAGAAAGAAGAACAATCCCAGCTCACCCTGGGGGCTCATCATGGATCGGAACGTGGCCTTCGTGTCCTGTCCCGTCTCCCCCAGGAAGAACATCTCTGCTCCTTCCAACAATTCTTCCTGTGTCGGCCTCAGGAGCATTTCCCGCCACTCAGCACTATTTTCTGCTCAGACATTCACAGCACACTAACCTGGTGGCCGCCCCATGAGCCCAGTGGGGCCTCTCTTCCAGCCCTAAGTGTGCTGTGTCAGGACTTCCTAGGCAAGACAGAGAGGCGGGGGCAGAGTGTGTGGCATGTACTTCCGCTCTGCTGGGTCTGGCTGCCCATGGACTGGAAGGCTATCTGTCCTGCCCCTGGTATGCAAGAAGGACTGGCTTACATGGGCCAGAAGCCTCTGCAGCAGATTGGGCACCAAACTGCTTTGGAGCTCATGGGTATAGGGTTGGCATGAGAAGCTGAAGACTGTACTAGAGCAATGGGGAAAGTTCCTGCTTATTCCAGGCAAAAAGCAGAACCTGCCAGTGGCTATCCAGACAGGTATGGAAGAAAAGGAACATAGGGTTCTCAGTTACATAGGGTAACTGAGGTTGTGGAGATTCAATGTCCGGAATTAATTTCCCTTTAAATATACCATGTCAGATGCTCAGCATCATTAGGAAGCCTGAACTATTTCATTGTACTTTTTCAGGTGTCTTTTTGTTTTTGCTCCTTGTCCTTACCCTATCTCAGTTCAACAAAGATCAGTTCAGTGAAGATCTTTTATAAAGATAATCTAGCTTATTTCCAGCCCAGATGGAGGCTTAGGTAGATACACTGTGCCTCCTTGCACAACCAAAAGAAGGACAACAACACGTTTAAAAACAAAACACAACCAGAACTGCCAGAAAATTGGACTATGTGGATGTCTGACCACCAAGGAGTTAAAGAAAAAACATTCATCCAGACCGGTAAGAGGGGCAGAGATGGGTAGCTGGGCAGAAAGGACTCGTGGCAAGGTGGCGGTTGGCAGACCAAGCGGTCCCACATTTGTGCGCGAATAAATGTGGAGGATAAACTGGGAAGCAAGACAGATCTCACAACCCAGGATTCCAGCACGGTGAAATAAAGCCTCAGAACCTCTGACTGAAAACACCTGTGAGAGTTGAGGAGGCAGGAGACACTCCCAGCCTCACAGGAGAGTTCACTGGAGAGACCCACAGGATCCTAGAACGTACACAAACCCACCCACTCGGGAATCAGCACCAGAAGGGCCCGATTTGCTTGTGGGTAGTGGGGGAGTGACTGAAAGCCAGCAGAGAGCAGAGCAATTGCTTCAATTTTTTTCCTATTTCTCTCCTCTAAAACCTAAGTGTGTCTGTCTATTTTTCAGACCATAAGACACACTTAGGTTTTAGAGAAGGAAAATAGGAAAAAAATTTGAAGCAAAAAATGTGGTAACAACGTGTGTCTTATAGTCTGAAAATATGGTATATGAAATGTTAAAGAGACTTACCTGAGAAAAAGAAAGATGAAAAATACGAACAGTAAAATGACAGCAAACTCACAGCTATCAGCCACTGAACCTAAAAAAAAACAAAAACAAACAAAGCTGGAACAGAATCACAGAAATGGAGATCACATGGAGGGTTATCAGCAGGGAAAGGAAGGGGGAAGAATGGGGGAAAGGGTACAGGGAATAAATAGCATAAATGGTAGGTACAAAATAGACAGGGGGAGGTTAAGAACAGTATGGGAAATGGAGAAGCCTAAGAACTTGTATGTACGACCCAAGGACATGAACTAAGGGGGAAGAATGTGGGCGGGAGGGGGGTGCAAGATGGAGGGGACTAAACGGGAGAAAAAAAGTGGAACAACTGTAATAGCATAATCAATAAAATACATTTTAAAAAAGAAAGATGAGCTAGCTTATCTCTATCCTTTGGGTGAAAATGCAGCTCAACAACTAATCTCCACCAGTTGTATAATTAACTAATTAGTTCACTTTGTACAAATCATTCCATTTTTTGTAGGCCGCCAGTTTACTCATTTGTAAAGTAAAATAATTAAACTAAATCATTTCTTAGCTTCCTTAAAGTTCTTCCATTCTATGACTCATGGTTTGAATTTTTTAATATTATATTTTTTTATGTTTTAATTACAGTTGACATACAACCTATTAGTTTTAGGGGTACAACATATTGATTAGACATCTACATAGCCTACGAAGTGATCACCCCAATAAGCCTAGTACCCACCTGACACCACACACAGTTATTTCAATATTATTGACTATATTCCCTGTGCTGTACTTTACATCCCTACGACTATTTTTATAACTGGTGATTTGATCTTAATCCCTTCCCCTTTTTCATTTGATCGCCCAGTCCCCCTCCCATCTGGCAACCATCCTAATGTTCTCTGTGTCTATGAGCTTGTTTCTGTTTTATTTGTTCATTTATTTTATGTTTAGATTCCATGTATAAATGAAATCATATGTTATTGGTTTTTCTCTGTCTGACATGTTTCAGTTAGCATAACACCCTCGAGGTCCATCCGTGTTGTTGCAGATGGTAAGACTTCATTCTTTGTTACGGCTGAGTCACAGCCCATTGTGTCTATGCCCACTTCTTTACCCGTTTACCCGTTCATCCGCTGATGGACATGTAGGCGGTGTCCGTGTTTTGGCTACTGTAAGTCATGCTGCAATGAACGTATGAATGCATATGTCTTTTCAGTTTAGTGTTTTTGGTTTCTGCAGGTAAATATCCGAGTGGAGTTGCTGGGTCTTTCTTTGTCTCTTGTTATAGCCTTTGTTTTAAAGTATGTTTTGTCTGATATGAGTATTGCTTCCCTGACTTTGCTTTTTTATTTTCATTTGCCTGAAATAGCTTTTTCCATCTCTTGCTTTAGATCTGAGGTGGGTCTCTTGTGGGCAGCCTATGTATGGTTCTTGTATTCTTATCCATTCATGCACCCTTTATCTTGATCGGAGCATGTAACTCACTTACATTTAGGGTAATTATTGATAGGTATGTTGTTATTACCATTTTATTACTCATATTTTTTTAATCTTTTTTTCTTCTAAAGAAGTCACTTTAACATTTCTTGTAATCCTGGACTTCTATGTCTATTTCCTTTGCCACATCAAAGGAAATAGTGAAAGTTTCCACCATTATTTCATCCAACAGGTTTTCAATCCCTTGCTCTCTCTCTTCTCCTTCTGGCACCCCTGTTATTGTACACAATGTTATATCTGAAATTCCTTAAACTATTCTAGTTTTTTTTATTCTTTTTTCTTTCTGTTCTTCGGATGGGGTGTTTTCTGCTACCTTGTCTTCCAAAATGCTGATTCGATCCTCTGATTCACCTAATCTGCTCTCTCAAAAGTATCCTTCATTTCAGTTATTATATTCTTCACGTCTGACTGAGTCTTTCTTATGGTTTCTATGTCCTTTCTTATGCTTACTCTCACTTTGGTGAAGTTTTCACTAAGTTTATCTACCCCTCCCTAAGTTCACTGAGCATCCTTATAACCAATGTTTTGAACCCCGTATTTGATAGATTGCTTGCCTCCGTTTTGTTTAATTTTTTTTCTGGAGTTTTGTTGTGTTCTTTCATTTGAGAGATGTTTCCTTTTCTCCTCATTTTGGCTGCTTCCCTACGTTTGTCCCTATGCATTAGGTGGAGCTGCTATATCTCTTGGTCTTGGGAAAATCTACAAAGTGGCACAGTCTCCCTGGCACCTTAGCTGAGTGCTCCAGGTGTGTCTATTGTGTGGGTTGTGTGTGCCCTCCTATTGTCATTGAGCCTTGCTTGCTGTTGGCGTGTCAATGGGAGGGATCAGTACTCAGGCTGATTGTGGGGACTTGCCAAGACTACAAGTGGAGGAACTTTTGTGTAGGCCTGATCCTGCAGAACCAGATTCACTGTAGTGGGGCTCTGGTGCCTGCTCAGTCTGCCCTTTGGGTGTGTCGTTTATGAAGGTGGTTGGGTGGTGCTCTGAGTGGTCTGAACTGGCACTGGTTGTGTTGGTTCTGGGGCCTCTTGGAAGGAACGCTGGTATAGGTCAAGGTCAGTTGCTGCTGGTGCCCCTCCCAGGGTCACCCGAAGGGAGCTACAAAGTGGTCTGCAGGTGGTTTCCACTTGTACTGGGCTTGGGGGTGCCTGGGAGAGGCTGAGCTGAGAACCGAGGATGGCGTCCACTAGTGCCAGGCCTGGGGCCATTTTGTAAGAGATATGAGACATGCTAAGGCCAGATGCTGCTTGTGTGGGGTTGGTGAAGCTTTTACAGATTTTAGGAAAGTTGGAGGCAGGGGCCAAGATAGCCAGTTTCTATGGAAAAGCCATTGGAAGTAGCCTGGGTCGGTCCAAAAGTAGGGTGGGGCAGGGTCTCGGAATCACCAGGGCAGGGTGAACAGTGTTAGCCAGACTGATGGAGACTCGGGGGGAGGGCTCAAAAAGGAACAATGGCTTCTGTCAGCACTTCTTTCTGGGAGAAAGCTGCCCCTCCAGCCCTCACCTCAAAGCCAGACAATCTAGTTCCTCCCACTATGTCCCTGGTGCTTTATAAGCTATTGCCCCATTGCTGGAGCTCCGACGGAGTGAGTCCGCCTAAGTCTAGGCACTGGCCCTTTAAGAGAAACACTGGGATTGTAGAAGCCTCCCAGCCACAATCCCTACTGTTTTCATAGCCAGAAGTTACAGGGACTTACCTGCTTGGCACTGGAACCCTGGCTATGGAGCCTGGTGTGGGGCTGGGACCCCTTGCTACTCAGACGGAACCTCCACACTGAGTTATCCCTTCTGGTTTTTAACTGCCACGCGTGGGTGTGGGACCTGTTTGTTCTGCACCTCTGCCATTCCTACCAGTCTTGACATGGCTTCTTCTAGAAATCCTTGGTTATAAGACTTCTGTTCAGTCACACTTCAGTGGGTTCTCAGGGATGATTGATCTGTAGTGTAGTTGTAATCCAACTAATTCAGCAGAGGGGAGAACAGCATTTACCTATCTCATCATCTTGACCAGAGGTCTTGGTTTGTGTTTTTGAGGAGCAAACTCACAAAAACTTTGAAAGCCTCTCTCCCGTGGTTCCGTCGTCGGTGTTGGGAGGATGCTGTTCTCCCTGTCACCAGCCAGAAGGATCTCAAGTGGGGGAGTTGATGACACCACCACCTGCATGTCCTCAGCATCGAGGTCCTATCTTCTGGTGACAGTGGCCGATGGAGGGGACCGGAAACGAAGGTCTGCCTTACAGAGTTACTGCTGCTGCTCCTTCGGTGGGCACAGACCCTGAAACAGACAAGATGAGTGGAAATGGGAACTTGGGCACCTTTTCTCCTCCGACTGGCCGTGGACAGGGTGTCCGCAGCAGGGACTGAAGTTCCAACATGGCTTCTTCGTGTTTGTTTTCAGATGAGCACAGACTTTTAGCACAGTGTTTGCCACAGAGGACTCTGCCGAAGAGTGACGGAATGCAACTCCCACTTTACCTGCAGAATATTAAACAAGCAGTGAACCAACTCGATCGAACACTGGCTTCCTCTGTTTTCGCGTGGCCCACCAGTCCTGCTCATAGCGTTTGTCTAGGTCAACGAAGATTCTGCAACATTCATTCTGTAATTCACCTGCCTGGTTACTCCAGGCAGAGCCAACGACTGTCTGTAAGCAAGGGCAGGTGGAGGGACAAGGCTGTGGGGCAGGTGAGCTGAGTGGCCTCGTGGGCTGAGCGGTGAGCCCCACAGCTGGCTCAGTGGCCAGCACTGTACTGGACTCGTCCCTGGGGCCTTCTTCCTGCCTTCCTTGGGGCCTTCCGTGTGAGGGCCCACAGAAAGCAGGCATTTGGCATTTCGTAAAATCATAAAGCTGTTGGCATTTTATTTTATTTTGTTTTATTTTATTTTATTTTATTTTATTTTATTTTATTTCAGGAGAAGCAGGATGGAACAGCATGCTCAAAGGGTTGACCTCAAAGCCATGTTAAATTATGCTTCTATTAGGTTTTCTGCCATGGATCCACATTTAAAACATTATAATTCTGTGAAAATGAGTTTATTGCAAATGGTAAGCTATTAAGTAAAGTAGTGTTCCTCAGATCACCTACATCAGAGTCTGCTGGGGTGTTCACGAAAAAGCAGGTTTCGGTGCCCAATCCCAGACCCACGGAATCGGAATTTGAAGGTTGGTATAGCAGTCTGCATGGGGGCGGGGAGGCTCCCTGGTGGTTCTTATGCCAGGCGGCCTTTGAGAATCATTAGAGAAGCTTTCTGACCCCATCTCCTGACCTTTCTACATAATAAAAGGATTTAGTGTGCCTAGCATGCTTATCAAATTAAAAGAGCTCTTATACAGAAAAACAAGAAAAACTGTCTTCAAGGAATCCCCAGATGGAGAATCACAGGCCTAGTGAAAACATTTAGTATATGGATTTCTTTCAAACTAATTACTGGTTGAGAAAGACTTCCTCCGTCCTTCTCTTTGTGTCCCCAAAGCCAGTCCCACCCACCTCCTACAGCTGAAGTCTGCAGCAGCTTGGGGTCTCAGGGTGCAGGTGGGGGTGAGGGGGTTGGGGTGGGGAGTGGGGTGGGTGTGCACGCGTGTGAACAGGCAGCCAGCCGCTGCCACGTGGCCCAGAGAGAGAGAGGGCTGCGGAAGGACGTTCCACGTCTAGACGCTGAAACTACTTGCATGCCGTCCAGAGAGACAGAGGTGGCAGACGTGGTGGGGAAGGGGGCCGGGCCGGTCAGCCTGGGAGGCGGTGGTCGCTCCACAGCTATTGCTCATTTACTGCGCAGCCAGAGGCCAGAGCTGGCCGGGTCAGCGATCTGACGGGGACTTGAGCTTTATGAAGTCAGAGATTATTTCTATCAGATGGCTCTCTCAAGGGGAAAAACCCCCTCAAGAACAACGGCTTAATCTTGTGTGTCATTGGTTTGACCAGTCAATCACAATGGAATATGACGTTTGTCGAAGGGTTTTATCTTCTTACGATTGAGGGACAGTGATTCCGGCCAAGGCCCCAGGCACGCGATGGCAATTCAACAACCCGTTACATTTATTACGGGACTGGGAGGTGACAAAGTCCCCTCTAGGGCCGAAGTCTGCCAAGAAGAACTGGGCTGTGCTTTAGGTCTGAAGCTGCAGTGGCAGCCAGCTGACAGAGGCCGGAGGTGAAGGGGTGGCTTGGAAATCGGACCTGCTGAGTAAATCAGCTTGTCCCTGCCTTTCTCTCTTCTGAGCCGGGTTCCGAACCATTCCCGTTGGTGGGTCAGGATTACAAAGGGGTCAGAGCTGTGCTCTGTGTGTGTGTGCGTGTGCGCATGTGTGTGGGTATGCATATGTCTGTGTGAGTGTGCACTTGTGTGTATCTGTGGGTGCATGGGTGTGTATGTGTGCTTCAGGTGTGTGCCTGTGAGTGTATGGGTGTGTTGTTGCGTTTTGTGTATGCATGTGTGTGTTGTGGTTTGCTGTGTGTCCATGTAGGCACGTGTGTGTGCGCACCAATGCATGTATGTGTGTGTGCTGGCATGGCACATGTGGGGGGGTGCATGTGTGAGTTCACATGTGTGCGTGTCAGTTTCTGTCTCTGCTGCTCCCAGCACCTCCTTTCAGTGCCCGCTGTCTACAGAGGGGAAGAGTTAGGCACTGTCCGTGGCTGTGCCAAGAGAGGCCTTCGGAATAGGAGGGAGAAGTCAGAAAAACTGGGAAAAGAATGTTGGATTTAACTGGTTTGGGGGCCAAGTCTAGTCCCCAGACCCCTCAATGTCTAAGCCAGTGTGTCCCCTGAGTCTGAGCCATGGCTGCACCTCTCTCCCGCCATTTTTCATTTTTCAGAGACAGGTGTAGGAGGGTGGGAGCTGGGGGAGCTTTCCCTCTGCAGGACAGGCCCCTCTGCAGGGCCGAGTGAGGTCCTCAGCGGTACGAAGGCCTTTCTCACCCCCTCCCGTCCTGGAACCCCGGGGCTAAGAAGCGCAGCAAGCAGGGTGGCCCGCGGTTGGGTGGTGGGAGCCGAGCAAGGGACAAAAGCCTTCTTTCAGATGGGGATAATGTCAGCTCTCTCCACCCTGGAGTACAAAGTGGGAAGAAAGAGGCGCACTTGCACAACCCAAGGTCTACTCTTAAAGAGCGACCCCCGATTTCTGCCGTCCTCTACTCTCCCTGTGTCAGAACCGCACCAGGAGTGGAGGCCTTCCATGTCCTAGAACCTTAACCTGAGGAAGGTGATGG
The DNA here is from genome assembly GCA_004024845.1 of Tonatia bakeri. Lineage (NCBI taxonomy): Eukaryota > Metazoa > Chordata > Mammalia > Chiroptera > Phyllostomidae > Tonatia > Tonatia bakeri. The sequence goes on from PVIA01001864.1 coordinate 15,718, forward strand.
GGGGCTGCCAGCAGGTCCTCCTGCCTCCTGCCCCTCGTTGGTGTCCTCCTGGAGCATTGGCCCTGGGTCCGGCAGCCCCCCACCATCCCCTTGCATTACCTGCTGTCTGCCACTTGTCACCCAGTGAGTCTGGCCACGGCCAATCTCCACAGGCTCAGAGGGAACACGAGGGGAACCTCACCTGGCTGCAGCCTACCAGAAATCTGACAGGCAGGCAGCGAAGATTCGCTCTGTGCGGACTGCTGTTTCGCAGGTACGTGGTTGCTGCCTTGGCAGCGGGTGTGCCCAGAGGGGATGGCACTGCTTCCTGGTACCACAGGGGCTATTAAGGTCCTAGAAGTAGGACCTTTGCTTGGTAATAACTCAGAGCACATGGTGTGGACCATTGAAGTGGCAGTAAAGCCCAGGGGTCGAACATTAGGCTTGGAGTTGGAGAAGTTTGTGCCTCTTTCTTTGCACAAGAATCCTGAACTCATTCCCTCATCCCTTCTCCTTCCACAAATCCAGGAGAGTTTCCGTGAGAAAATGGCCCCTGGGCTAACATGTGCTGGGACCCCAGATAGCATGCCCTGTCCCTAAGGGAGTCCCATAAGCCTGGTCATTACTGTCCAGTAAATTACTCATACAAATAATTTACCAAATACAAATGAGAAGGCTGTGTTGCCCGATTCATTTCAAATCCATAGCCCAAAGAACCAGAACAGACTCCTGTTCCTTCCCCGTCAGATCACATGGTGTGAACCACATGGTGGCTGGGATTTGGGTGATGGATTCTCTCTGCATGCAGACATCAAGGGCTCTGCCTGTGAGACAGCAAAGCCTCACAAAGCCCTTATAATTCTATGTATAAGATACTATTCTACATGTCACCCACCTATAGTGCCAATTTGCACCTACACCTGCTTAGCAGTTATATCCATGGCCTCGCTCTCACTCAGCTCACCACGGACAAGCACCGAGTCCTTCAGCCTCTCAGAGTCTCCTTTCCTACTGGGCTGCTGCGTCCTTGAACTTCTCTTGGCTTCCAACCAGCCACGAATTTACTCCACTTCCAGCTGGCTCTCGAACCGTGTACATCCTGAGCCCAGCCCCACCATGGAGTCTCTTCTGAGCCAGATTTGTCCTGGACTGTCCTGGGGCTGAGCTGCTGGAGAGAGACGACATGATGCTCCAATGGCTGTGAACCCCACCTCTCCTTGATGTCCTCAACCCCTCCGCCACAGGTCCCTCCTGGCCAGCCCTATCAGAGCCGCCCCGCTGGGCTCACTGCGTCCCCCAGGCGCATCACCTTCCGCTGCTGGAAACGACCGTCTCCCAGGCATTTTCCCTCCAGCTTCTGACAAATCTCTTCTCGTTTTCCTTCAAGTCTCAAAGTCTCGAAAGTGCTCCCCTCTTACTGAGGCTGTGGATCGATGCAAAGGTTTTCCAATAAATGGAACCCTTTTCTCCTTTTTAAGCACGATTTTACACAACGTACAATTTGTGAACGAGATGAAAGGAGCTCTTCCCTGCTGGGCCTCTGCACACCTCCACCGCTCTGACCCTCGGGGGCCTTCCCGTCCTAGAGGACCTCACCGCTGGTTAGACGACACCCCAGCCGAGAGACGCCTGCCCAAACCTTCCCCACTTCTACCTCATCTGCTGCCCACAAGGGTCGCTTCTTTTCTCCTTGGCTCTCGTACATGCCATGGATTATTTTCCAGCATTTTCGCCTTTTTTCCTAAGTGAGAAAAAAAAAAACCACTCACGTTTGGCCCTACTGACCATGTAGCGTCTGTCCTTTCTTCCCATACATTTCTCATGAGCTGGATGGCCTGCGAGTGGAAGGGAGCAGAGCCTCCCTACTCCCAGCCCTGCATAAACGCCTCTTTGCAATGTGTCTTTGTTGCTCTTCCCTCCATCAGGACGTGAAGATCTTTTTTGCACCCTTAAATCTAGGCTTGTCAGTGGGGCTTGCTCTGGTCAACGGGCCAGGAGCAAATGGGATGTGACGCAAACAGATGCTGGGAAGTGCCTGCATGCTGGGCTCCCCTTCTCTTCCCGCTGGAGGCCCTCTCCCTGCCTGTAACGAAGGCCAGGAGCCCGAAGCATCACGAGACACGTGCAGCCCAGTCACCCCGTGGTCTCAGCTGGCGCCGTGGGCAGCCAGCACCAGTGGCCAGACATCTGAGCACACAGACTCAAAAAATGAGCAGCCAACGCAACAGCTGACTGCAGAGCTGCTCAGCAAAGCCAGACTCAGGAGTCGTAACAGAAAATGAAGTCGTTACATTGGGGGAGGCGTGTTGTGACACAGCAATAACTAATCAGCCCATCCTCCAATGGGTATCCATCTAGGGGGCTTTATCAGTCTTGTGTGCCTCAGTGTCTCTGCCCCACAGGAAGTCACCCGTTTTACTGAAAGTCTTCAAAACGGATGCACGCGGGTGCTCAGGCACGGTGCTGCCTCGTGCAAGAGTTATGTGGAGTCTCTCCTCGGGTGTCTTAATTTACCTATGCATCTCCGGTGGTGCGGTGACAGAGGAACAGTGTCTGCAATTCAGGAGGACAGCCTGAGAACAGGATTTCTGTGCCTCCTCTTCAGTTTGTCTGCCCACACCTTAATATCAGCAGTGGCCCGGTATGGTACATGAGCCCAGCCAAACCATGGTCAGTGATTATAAAACAGACCCTAATAGTTGTATTAGAGTTGTACGTGTGTGTGTACAAAAAGAGAGAGGTTTTTGTTTTAGTTATTTGTTTTAAGGGAAGGGTTCACACAATTGTGGGGCTGGTGTGTCTAAAATCTACAGGGCCAGAAGGCCGAGGGAGAGGTTGATGTTGCAACAAGTTCATGTCCAAAAGGCTGTCTGCTGGCAGAAGTCCCTCTTCCTCAGGGGACCTGAGTCTCTTTTTTCTCTTAAGACCCTCAATGGATTAGATGAGGCCCACCTACACTATGGAGGGCAATCTGCTTTACTCAAAGTCTACTGATTTAAATATTAATTGCATCTGAAAAACACCTTCATGGAACCATCCACAGTCCTGTCTGACCAAACATCCACGTAGTGTGGCCCCGCCAAGCTGACACACGAGATGAGCTGCCACACTACCCTTGCTGCTGACTTGAGCTTCGACAAGGTCCTTATCCCTAAGAAAGCCGTTATTGCTCCTGGCCACAGAGTGGTGGCCCCGGGTGCAGCAGCTGGATGCAGCAGATTTCCCAGTGGTTATGATCTGCGTAGGTGTGTGTGGCTGGTGACCCTCGGGTCCCGCCAAACATTCCAGGCATGCGCTTCCTCCCTTCTTCCCCACTGATCAGTCCTGGACGGGATGGGGGCAGGCTCGGCTATCAGAGAAGCCATCGAAATTGAGAGCAGTCCAGGGAAAGCAAAGGAAACGCGGTTCCATTTCGATAGATTAGTGATAGAGATTGCGGGCACCAAGATTCCAGCTCCTCTTATCAGAGATGCTTGGCATCGGAACGACGTTACAGAGGAGGGCTAACTATGTCAGAGGGAGAAAGTGAGCTTTCACGCTCCTTTGTCTACCGGCTGTGAAAGTCCTTGTCAGTGATGCGCAAAGCTTCTAAAAGTGGAAGGATTAAAGGCATGGGTTATGAAGCAAAACAAACAGATGTGGTTAATAGCAGATATGTGGGCTCTGAGGGATATTAACATAAATAAAAATTCATCACTAGAAATAATTACATTCCCCACGACGGCCCACCCTCTAATCCTCTTGGGCACTGAAAAATAATGGGAAGGTTAACACATTTCTCACATTTCTAAGCATGTTATTATTTCTTGCTTACACAAAAATTACATAAAAGCAATCATTTGGAATCTGGGAATGGACCACAAAGACTGGCCTCAGATAAAAGCCCAACCAAAAACAGAAAAGCAATCTGCCATGGCTGACAACACTGTCACAGAAATGTTACATTTTACGGAGGGGACTTCTCAGAATTCAATAACAACACGCTCAGCTGCTAAATTGAGTCATTTGCATACGACGGCAAAGTGAAAATACAATCATCTTGTTTTTGCTGCCTACGAGGATTTCCTCGAGCTGGAGGGCTGAAGGCATACTCCTCTCCTTGCTTTCTGCCCCAAACTCCGCTCCACCCCTGCTTTTTTCTCCACCGACCCTTATTTGGCCTTTCTGCTCTACCCCAATTTTCATTTTTCTTCGAGTCTCACATTCCCTTTGTTCACCCTTTTCTGTCAGTTTCTCATCCACTAACAGTGACTCCAACTGACAGCAATTAGCTCATTCCTGAGCAGGGAAAAGAAACCATCACTTCTCCTTTCTTCTATTGGACCTTCTTTGCCCGCCAAGTCTGGTGTTATTATTAGAAGTACTATTATTGTTATTTACCTCCTTCTAGATGGGCCGAGAAAATTGGCACAGATTAAATCCCACCCAATCTGGACAAAGAGGATGGTATGCTTACTGAAGTTGAGTGCACACACACACACGCGTGTGTTTTGGTCATTCCCTCTTGCTCTGCCCCAGGTATTTGGACAATCATATGAAACCGTCAGGGCCAGGATGGCATAACGGTTAAGATGGACGGCTCTGACATTCACTTGCCTGGGTTCGAATTCATTCTCCACCACTTATTCATTTGAGACCATGCAAACTTAATTCTCCCTGTTCCTCAGGTTTTTTCCTTATCTATGGAATAATAATAAAAATGGATCCTAAGTCTGGTGCTGCTGGGAGGAGCAACATATTGCTTTGTACAAGTGCACATGCAAGTGGGATTCTCAGTCCAGAAACCCGGGCGTCTGAGAAACGGCACATTCCTTTGTTTGCTCATGCATTGGCCTCCTCTCTCAGGTACAGAATTTCACCTCACACATTTGGGGTTCCCCCATCATGTCTTCTTAAGGGGCTGGGGTCACATGATGAGCCAAAGCGCTGATGGTGGCCCCGGTCATTACCATCTGCTCACCCAAGTTCCTGCTGGGGTGTCCACCGTCCCTCCCATCGTGACCTCAGGTCATGTGTGCCTCTTTGGACATGGAATTTTGGGTGAGGCTGGGGACCATGGTCCCGGTGAGCTCATTTTTTGCCATGTCCTTCTGCGAGGTTGTCATGCCCCCAAGGGCCGCCGAGCTCTCTCTTGCCTACACATCTCACTCCTCCTTCCCAAGGCTTAGGGAAATGTCTCCTTCTTTCTTTACATCAAGGGGCCTTTGCCCACTGCTTCTTCCATGCCCCCCTGCTTCTTTCAGATGAGCCAGGATCTCTTCTGCTGCCCCTGCTGACTTTCTTCCTCCTCAAAGCTCAGACTAATGGAACAACCTTGGGACGTGGCACAGGTCCCATGTGCCACCACCCTGCCACCTCACCCCTGACACCAAGAAGCCCAGCGCTTTTTCTCCATTTGAATGGCCAGGGCAAGTCATGGGGTCACAGTTGGGAGAACAAGAGAAAACTTAGGGAAACCCATCGATGAATTTCAAAATGTGAGCCAGCCGCATCCATGCTTATGCAACATTAGAGTTTATTGTTCACCCTGCTGAAACTGCCCTTGTCCTCACCACTCCTCAGCACCGTCTCCCGGCAGCATGCTAGTTACATGCCTTCTTCTCGAAACTCAATCATCTTGGCCATCTCCCAGCTCCCTCCTATTGCTCTGGGTGCGACTGAGGTACATTCCGTGGGCTCCTCTACCATCTGTGCCCCCTGGGATTTCAGGTTCTGCTCATGGCTCCCTTCTCTCCTCCTTGTCCCCAGCACCCTGGGGACCGGTACCCACCCCTGCTGCTCAGTGACTCCTGTCTCCCCTCCTCAGCTCTACGGTGGGCTGCAAACCCTGACGAAAATACATATTGGTCCTTTCCCCGGAGGCAGAGTTGCCTTCTCCCCCGTGAACCTGGCTGCATGGGACTGACACTGGGGAACACAGCACCAGAGAGGGATGCTGAGGTTGGACTTCGAGGGGTTTCGCTCCCTTGGGCTCCTTCTCTTAGACCCGCTCCCTCTGCTGCCCCGGGAACAAGGTTGGGCTAACCTGCAGATGAAACCAGCCCCCACCAGCCTTGCTGCGATCCGAGAGGGGCGAGGCCCCTGCAAACAGCCAGGGCCCTGCCCCGCAGACCCATCAGCTGGCCGGCAGGTGCACGAGCAAGCTCCGCAGATTGGTGAGCCCGGACCAGCAGGACACTCAGCCCACTTGACGTTAGGAGCAATAATAATAAATGGTCGCTGTGTTCAGCCACTAGGTTTTGGGGTGGTTTGCTACACAGCAGTTGTTAACTGATAGGAGCTGAAACATCTCTTCTGAACTCCCTGTCTCACAAGCCTGGTGCCCATTGGACATCTCCACTTCGGTGTCCTAAAGTCACCAAGTCCCAGCTGACCTCAGTACACTTCCTCATCCTCACTCACACCCAGCTCTTGTCTGTGTCTCAGCCAACAGACTGTCATTACTCAGAAACCTGGGCAGCATCTTAACCCCCACTCTGCCCCCTGCATCCAATCCAGCACTAAGAAGTATCATTTCCACATTTCAAACAGCTCTCCTTCCTTCCGCCTCTCTCCACCTCCGCTCATTTTTTCTTAGTTTAGATTATCACCTCTCGCCTGGTTTTCTCAAGCTCTAAACTTACCCCTCTCCGCTTGACCTTCGATCTGTTTTGTACTGCAACAGGGAGAATATTTTCAAAAACTCATTCTGGACGTGTGAGCCACCTGATTAAATTCCTGCAATGACTCACCATCTTCCATAAAGGCCACGACCTTCAGCTGGACCAAAGGACCTTGGCTTGCATTCGTATGCAGTCAGGAGCCACTGAAGACCTTTCAGAAGATGTGATGGCCCAGGACTCTGCTTTAAGAGAAGCCATCTGGGGGTCACCTTCAGCATAGGTCACAGGGAAAAGCTTGCATAGGCCCAGGGAGGAGGGGTGGGTCTCGAACTGGACTGTTCAGGCTTGGGTTCTGATCAGGTGTCAAGGGAGGGAAAGAAAAATAAAACCTGCCTGTGACCTCCAACCCAGCTAATGCATATTGGTGAAGCCATTATTGAAGAGCAAAATTAGGAGGTGTGTGGAGCAAGGAAGTGGTTAGAGGTAACAATGGCACACGGGACTGGAAAGGCAGCTTGAGGTCCGTGGTGCCTGAATGCCCCTCACCGCAGCCCCTCTGAGCCCTCGCCACAGCTGCTGTAACAGGCAGGTGCCCAAACTCACCGCCTCTGCTGGATGCACGATTTCTTCTACACAGATTCCTGATCTCCCTGCTAAAATCCCACTTGGCTTTCAAGGCTTTCCTCACTTATCTTAGTCTGTTTGTGCAGCCAGAACAGAATGCTGTAGCTTCGGGGGCTTACAAACAGTAGGAATTCATTTCTTACAGCTCTGGAGGCTGGGAAATCCAAGGTCAAGGCGCCTGCGGACCCCTGTCTGTTGAGAACCCATTCCTGGTTCACACGTGGCTCACTTCTCACTGGGTCCTCCTGTCGCCGAGAGCAGAGAGGAAGAGCAGCTCTGGTCTCTGCTCATAGGGCACTAACCCCACTCACGAGGGCTCCATCCTCATGACATAGCCACCTTCCAAAGACCCCGCCTCCCAACACCATCAGGGGGTTAGGATTTAGCACTTGAACTTTGAAGGTACCAAACTTTCAGTCTTGCAGTGTCACTTGTTTTGTCTTTGGGCTACTTTTTAATGTAGTAAAAGTGGATGGAGTGGTTGCAGTACGTCAGCACTGGGCCCACGTGGAAACGCGGAGCTGTCCCCACGACCTCCTGGATGACCCCGCTCCGCATCACGTATCCCAGACGGCCCTGCATTATAAGTGGTTCTGCAGCTGCAAGGCAGCAGAGGAGACCCACGGTCAGCCCGTTCTCCCAGCGCCCTACAGCTTCAGCCCATCTCTGTATTTCCCAGGGCACACAGAGGTGTACAAGGAAGATTTCATGAATTAGTGAATAATAATAATAATGCTATAAACATCCAAATAGATTTCTAGTGATAACATTTTATTAAAAGGATTATGAAAACCACTGTTAAGACTTAGGGTTGAAATTGAACTCAAGATCTCTGAGGTTAATTAGCGAGCCGACCAGTCTGACTTTCCTTCGATGACAGGAAGGAGACTGGTGTGGACAACCCCGCCCAAATGTTCCTCCTGACACCTCTCTGTTGCTTGTCTGGTGGTGATGTGTTTGGTGGGGGGTTTAACCCTCCCGCCCCACTACTTACCTACGAACTTCACCCTTTCCGTTTAAGGCTTAGACCTGTGCTGGGTGACAATGCGCAGGGGGGCAGGGACACGAGGTGAGCATGGGGGCCTAAGAGTGGGCTTCAGAGGGATAAGACTTAGAAGAGAATATTCCAGGTGGCTCTTAAACACTGCTTGCTTTCTTTGGGGACTTAAGTGATTTTTTTCTTAGCCAGCAGAGAAGTTTGGGGGAGAGAGGGTTTGCAAAGAAACCATTCTAACAGAATCCAACTGGATTTAAAAATGCTTGTTTTCCAATCTGTGTGTGTGGATATCATTCTAAAAAATCCGATGCCAGCCCCAAAATGCCATCCCACAATAGCCGGCTTCTGGTTCCTTTTACTGGCCTGATAGGTACGTACCCATTCTGCATTCCCTCTGAAAGAGGATTCCCCTGCCACAGCCTTCCTGGCATTCTCTTGGATCACAGCACTTTCAGCCTAGCTGTCCCTCTGAAGGATAAGGGAGCAATTAAGAGAAAAGGGATTGGCTTGCTGTCCAGCCCTCTTCCTGTGACTTGTTTGCTCCTGTTTTCTGTTCCATTTATTATTGACAGAGTGCAGCCCCCACACCCTTGTTGTGTCTGGAACTTGATCAGGAAGAGCCTCTGAGTGTGAGCAGAGGAATCAGGGGGACGGAAGGACTGCAGGGACGAGGGGAAGCTACCAGCCAAACTGGGGACAGGTGGGGTGTCTCCGAGGCCAGCACACCGCCCAGGAGAGTGGTGCTGTTTGCAAGGTTACAACTGTCGCTGAGTAGCTGGGTAGGGCGGGGGGAGGAATGAGTCACATTCCTGAGAACCCTCCCTGTGAGAGCTTTTTCATTCAGCAGAGAGGTCTGGCAACTTGCCTTCCCTTGACATACGAGAACTGGAAATAACTTTTTTTTTGCCTCGAAGTGGGTAGTGGAGAAAAAGGAGCAAAGGCGTTAGACAGACAGCCACACCTCATGTGTCTACGAGTTTTCAGAGATGCCCGCTGCCCGCCCATGCTGCTTGCTGTCTTCCAAACAAACGGTGCACTGCGGCAGCCCAGCAGGCCACGGCACCGAGGTGCCACACTGACTTCGGGCCTTGCGCCAGAAGTCAGCGTGGACCCAGGACCACTTTTGCCTGGGTTATGCGTCTCTCCAGGGGCTGCTGGGTCTGGCCTGGAAGCCACCTCCTACCTCTCTCCAGGACCCATCAGAGCCACCCCTCCCCCAGCTCCTTCCTTGTGACCCGACTCTGTCCTCTCTCTAGGCAGCAACCAGCCTTCAACGTTCTCACCAATACCTGGAGACTTCCTTCCTCAGGCTGACCCCCAGATGGCCTGCTGGAGCCGCCTGGGCCAAGAGGGAGCAAACACAGGGTGTTCATCTTGTTCTCAGAAGACCAGGCTCACACACCATGGCCAAGAGCGTGTGAGGCGAGGGAAGGGCTTCCTCCCTGGGCATCAGATGCTTTCCCCAGTGGGAGGACCATTTTCCTGGTGGGAGGAAATGGGTGGGACGGAAGCCTTGGGGTCCTACTGAGTGCTCTAAAGGAGAAAACGCAGCCCTCTGGAGTCTGGGAGACCTCAGCTAAGTGTTCGTCTGGGTCACAGGGAAATGCCAAATGTCCACGGCTCAGCTGGCCTCAAGCTGTGCCCAGCAGTGCGAGGTGGGCAGTTCCCAGCTGCCCCAAGTCTAGCCCATCCCCAACAGCATAAGAACACACACCCATAAATGCAGTTCTCATTGGCAGCCAGTTCTGGGAGAAACAAAACTCACTTGGGAATGGCTTTTCAAGGCAGATGCTAGAACAGAAGTTCAAAGGAAGCTTCTGCAGCAATGGGCTACAGGGGAGAGTTAGACAGGGCTTACCTAGCCTCAAGTCCTGTTGAAAATTCTGTGTCTAGGATTTACTCGGACCCTGTTTGACTTCTACTGGGGGCAGGAAGCCAGTTGGAAAGGCACTGGGCGTGGGGCACGGGCTGCCTGCACTCTCCTGCTCTGGGACTCTGGGAATGCCGGTTTCTTTCTCGTTCATCAAGTGTGTAGTGAGCGCCCCTGGATGCCGGCTCATGGAGGGAATCAGAAGTGGACAGGTGTAAGAACCTCCCCATGGGGCCTACATTGTGGGGAGAGGGCAGTAAATAGGTAAACAGAAGACAAGGCACTTCAAGAGAGCAGGAAGTGTCAGGAATGGCTTGGAGACGTGGGGCGGAGCCAACCTGCGGAGGTGGCCTTGGAGCACGCAGGTGACGAGGAGCCAGCCACACAGGGATCAGAGGGAAGGACATGCTGGAAAAGAAGGGACCAGTTCAGGGGCCCCAGGCAGGAACTAAGGAGTCAACAGCCCAAGCCTCTCTCTCCTCGCCTGCACAGTGGCGTCGGTGAGGACGAAATACCACCAGCTGTCAAGTCCATGCCGTGGCCAACGGCACAGCCCACACGGGCCCTTGAGTTCCATGGTGTGGGCTGCCATTATGTCCCGTCCCTGGCGGGGCCACTTCTAGGCGGGCCTTCCTGCTCCCTCTTGTACCACCTCCTTAGCTCAAGAGACCCTCACCAGTGCCTGACCACAGCTCAGGGGCCCCACGGTGTTCTCTCAAAGCTCCTGAACACAGAGAGTTAAGGGAAGGGGGTGTGTGTGTGTGCATGCACCCTAAAAACTCACTTCCCATTACTGAACAGTTTAAAGCAATAATTAGTCCTTTGCATTTGAGTCCCCTGCAACCCAGGCCTTGTATATTAAGCAACTTATGAAAAGGAGGAAAGCGTCCATACTAGAAATTTAAGTATAAAGGCAAAAAACTCCAGACAAAGATAAAGCCACCATTTGTGGAATATCTCTTCAGGGCCAAGAACTTTATCTACACTCTCTCATTGAATACTCGTAATGCCCTGCAAGGTGGATGTTGCCATCCTCATTCTAAAGATAAGAAAATCAAGGTTCCAATTGATTAAGTAACTTGCCAAGTTGAAGGGCTATCCTGCCAAGTCTGGAGTGTCTGCCTCGAAAGCTCTTGACCTTCACACATATTGACTCTAAATGTCACTTCAGATGGAAATGCATGGACCAAGTCCCATTTTCGTCATTGCAGACCAAATGTCACATACCCAGGCGATGAAGACTTGCTAATCATGCATTAACCTTTTAAGCCGGGCACATAAAGAAAGAAACTATCAAATGACAGGGACAAGAGTAACCACATGTCTCAACCTCTGCCCCGCAATGAGTGTTCAGATACAAGGTGTGCAGGGAACACAGGACACCGGGCATTTTACCCTGGTGTGTGCATTGTGGCCATGCCACAGACCTGACCTGAAGCTTGGTCTTGACATTGGAACTGCATAACATGGGAAAGTCCTGTTGCTTCAGTGATCTCTGATTGCCTCTTGGATAAAACTGATGTAATAATAATATTACACCACACTATTAAATATGTCATACTATTGCATAACAATAATATATAATGACACTTTCCTTGACGGCTTCATACATTATCATGAAGACCAGGTGAAGTCATGTGTTGTTAAAAACAGATGCTCTAAACAAAGGTAAGAGGTGTGACTGTGAGGATGGTGGCAGCTGCGTTTGGAGACGTGTCGCAGCCATTTCTCACCACCGTCACGCCCAGCACACTGCTCTGGAGTCTGAACAGGGCAGCTCTCCCTGGAACCCCGTCCCGGCCCCACAGCAGCCCTCAAAGGGAGCGGGGCTGGAACAGGCCTGGGGCTTGCCCGGCACGGAGTCATTTTCAGTCGGCGCCTTTGGAGCACAGAGAGTCCTCATGTTGGATATGTACTGCGTGGGTCCTTTGGATGGTTTTGAAACCACCCTCAGTCAAAATCAATACTGATATAATAATTTGTTCCACTTGTGGTTTGGCCTTCCTTGTGTTTTCATGGCCCCTCCTCCCTGCCTCCCCCGCACCTCCCCTCCGCGTGTTGGTTCGCCTGTCCTAGCGGGTGTGCCCGGTAGGCAGGGAGCTTGTTTGTTGCAGCTTCTGGCGTCCGCACCTGAAGCCACGAGAGAGTGTGGAAACGGCCAGGCCCAGAATACATTGCAGTGACGCTGTAGCCCATGAAATTACCTCGTGTGTATGAAGTTGCGCTTTGCAGGTGGCCCAGATGGGCACAGCTGGGTGCTGGACATGTGCACCCCTGCTACAGGCAGTGTCCAGAGAGACCCTGTGACAGCCTGACTGCCACAGGCTAGTTTTGTGGTTCAGCAACGTGACTTCCTTCTCTCTGGGTGATGGAGCCCGGCTCTTCCAATGAGCAAAGTCGAGGCACACACAGACCCCGGGCAAAGGGCCTGGTGGCAACTGGCACTCAAGGGACAGTTCCCCCCTCTAAACCCATTGAACGGCATTCAGCAGCCTTGCCCTTGGGCAATGTATCTTCACTGTTTTACTCTCCCAGCTGTGCCTGGCATCTAGCATGTGCTGTATAAGGCTTGCTATTATTGCGACTATTATTTTTATTCTTCTGAGCAGATGGATCATGAATTGTCCCCATTCAGGTTCTCCAAGTACCTGCACACGGCAGGGATGGAGCGGGGCCTGTGCAGAGACTTGCACAGCGGGCGTTGCTTCTGAGGTAGATCTGAGTGGTTTTCCCAACCGTCCCACAAACTTCCTCTCTGACTCACGTGAAGCCACACCCTGCCAGCGGGGGCTTGGCAGACAGACACGGAAAGGCGCCTCTCAGAGGGCGTGCGCGTCCTGCGGGAAGCAGAGTGGTTAGAGCGTGAGCCGGCCCGTGGGCGGGCGGTGGAACAGGCAAGGGAGAACGGGCGGGTCGCCAGCCTCCAGGGCTCCACAGGAGGCATGAATCAGACTATCCTCACCGGTCTGCGTTTGATCTGTGCTTACCGATGTTGTAATACGAGAGGGCTAGGTGGGTAGTTTTAGTCTCATTTTTTTATTTCATATTTTTAAGGAGAGCACTCTGGTTTTAACTGTCTTAAGCCCTCCAGCCCCAGGGGGTAGCAATTCTAAACACTGCCCACTCTGGGTCGGGGGGGGGGTGCCTTCCCTGCCTGACCCTTTGAGTTGGGATGACAGCAGAGCACCCCAATGAGGCCTCACTTTATTTTAATTTCTGGTAATAGCTTGCCAGGGGGTGCCTCCTGGGAACCGCACACCTGTGTTCAGAGCCCCGCCCCTGTGAGCAGGTGGGTGGTGTGCGGGGGGCCAGTTTTCCTCTCCTTCCCCATTGCCACGTTTTCTTTCCAAGGCCCAGGCCCAGCCAAGCCGTGTGAGACACGGAGAGTGCTCCGGGCTGCTGGCCACTCTGCGTGACATCCGGCGATGTGGCAACCAGCTGTGCCGGCAGGACACCGCCTCGCCCAGGGTGGCAGAAGCAGAGCGCTCTAATGAAGGAGCAGTGACCACCCCATCTCTTTTCTCTAATATGACCATCTTTCCTCATTACCAAGACCGCCAAATGATCCTTTCTGCTAAATGAAATGAAGTGTGTTTCACAGACTCCGACACAGATCTACCTAAGGGACTAATGAGGAAGAGGCAAACTATATTTTGTAGTCTCTGAACTTTGGTGAAAGCCACAGAATTAAACTACTTAAAGCTTGCTTGTCTAAGTGTTTTAAAAATCATTATATTGGCGGGGCAGGTTCCTTTAGGGAACCTAATTTTGGGGGAAATATAGCACAGTGACTGAAGATACAGAACTCGGGGCCACCCTCTTTGGATTAGATGCCCGTTGTCAATTATCCACAGACACGTTACTCAACCTCACTCTGCCTCCATTTCCCAAGTGGAATGGGGTACTCCAGTACCTACTGCACCGGGTTATTGTGGAGATCCAGTGCAAAATGCTCTCAACCGTGTCTGGCATATAGTATGTGCGCTATAAGATTCACTATTATTGCGATTATTCTTTTTACAGTAAATAATGGGAGAGAAAAGACTTTAGTAAAAAATGTCTCTGAAACTGCATCTGGAAGGAACTTTATAACATACCACTAAGAAAGAACCATGAGGCACTTGGCTGTTACTGCCCAAACGTTGCATATTAAGGGGAAGACAAAAGGCAAGGAGACTGCTTTGTGTGGTCCCATCGAGGTCTTTTCCAGCTACACAGAGATGAGGACACTTGAGAGCCCAGGGCTCCACGGCCCGGAGGATCCTGGGTAATGAATGACAGTGGCCATGGTTGTGATTTTAGGGCAGGGCACGTGGAACATTAAAACCAACACAGGGATTAAAGACAGGCATGAAGCACAGACAGTGAACACAAAGGCTCTTGACTTGATAAAGCCGATATACAAGGAGTGTGCAAACCAAGTGACAGTTTTCCTGCCCACTTGTGTGAGTCTCCCGTTGTTCAAATCTTCCACTGCATCCTTGTTTTCTGTGTCTTGTCAAATCAGTTATTGCAGTAGGGGTTTAACATTTTCAACTACAATTTTGAACTTGACCATTTATCCTTGCAATCCTCTGAGTCTTTGCTTCCCATAGGATACACTTGCATATTTTGAAGCTGAGCCATTAGGTGCATACATTTTTAGGATTGTTATGTTATTTTGATGAATTTTCCCATTTATCTGATGAAATGGCCTCTTTATCCCTGATGTTATTCCTTACTCTGAAATCCACTTTGTCTGACATTCATGAATATAAGATTTCTTTTGATTAATTGATAACATGGTACGTATTTCCCCATCTTTTTACTTCGAATATATTTGTGTCCTTATATACATTAATTGAGTACTTGCTCCATCTAAAGCAATATTTTGGACTGGAAAATGACAGGAAGTGGGAAGAACTCGGCCAAATCTTTCCTTTAGAACGATCATTTTAGCAGCAAAGCAGAGAGTAGAATGAATAGCGACAAAAGCAGTGACGTCAAAACCCATTAGAGACTGTTGCGGGAATTCAGTCTAGACATCCCGGTGGCTCGAACTAGAGTACTCACAGCGCGGAAAAAGAAACGTGCGGGTGGGAGATATATTTAGGAGGTGGGACCATCACGTTTCTGAAAGACGTGGGAGTAAAGGATTGTGCGGAAGTCAAAGCATTGGAGTCAAGGATAATAGTGCCTTTTCCGAGATGTAAAACATTCGAGAAAGAGCAGCTTCGTGTGGGACTCTGCTGAGTTTGAACAGGCTATGAGACACCTCAAGTAAAAGTGTGAAGTACATGGTTGATGAGGAGCTTTGAAAGCACGAGAGAAGCTTGGGCTAGAGCTTCGGGAGACCCTCCTGCGCAGATAGTAAGTGAGCTGTTGGCAGTGGTAGGACCGCCCCCCCTGCAACCGAGAGAAGGAACAATCTGTGAGCTAGGAGAAGAGGAGGAGAGGGAAGTGAGGGAAGGGGAGGGGAGGACTGAGGCCAGAAATAGAAGTAATGTGAAGAAATGACTATTTACAGACATAAAGCAAAAACTGGAAAGAAATTTAGAATCTAGGTTAGTAATAATTAATGCCGATGGAAAGTTTGGTAAGTAAACACACTTTCTCTCAAACCAGCCTCATGAGTATCTCCTATATTTATATATTGATATCAATCATTAAAGTTTTGTTTACGTTGTGTGGATATTTTAATAGGGAAGTCATCTGTTGCTAGGTGGATCGGTGGTTTATACCTCAGATATGCTCTCTCTAAGCCCTGACCAGCTCTACTGGCCTTGAACTCACTGGCAGCTACGGATAGCCCAGCAAGAGTCTAGAGGGGCTTAGAAAACATGGCCCCCAAAATCTACCCTATCTCAGTGAGTCCTCCTCTCTCCCCTCCTCTCTCTCTCTCTGTAACCACTCCTGACTCTCTGGGTCTTTAAATGATAGACCTCCACGGACAGCACGTGACACATACAGGTGTGCTTGGAGAGCTTGCTAGTGATCAGGCTTCTCCAGACACAGGGTGTGTGTGGGAAAGTGACCAGGTGAGAATGGAAATGATGGTTGGGTCTGAGAGAGGCGTGGCTTACACTTGTGTGTGGAAAGATCCCACAGGTAGTAGTGTGAAGGAGGAATTGGTGGGAAGCGAGAAGGAGGGAGGAAACATATTCAGAAAGGTTTTTAATAAGCCAGTGTGAGATCATAGGACTCGGGAATGTAGATTCCAGACGTGTTTCAGAGGCAGAATGACAGAATTGGTGTCTGATTGACCTGGGTGATAGGGTAACAGAGGGGTGGAAGCTGATTCCAGCATTTCCTGCTCAGGTCACTTGCTGACTATCAACGCCCTTACCTAAAAGAGGATGGAATAATAACTGTAATTTCTAATATTCTCATAGTAAGTTTGACTTCTCTGAAAGGGCTGTAAGAATGATGCACACCTTGGAGCCGCTCAAGAGAGGAAGGAAAAGGAACTTACCTGTCTGTCTTTTCCTCATCTCCCATTTTCCATTGGTCAGTGTTCATCCCACCTGGTGTTTCTATCCTGCACTTCTGAGTTACAGCATCTGGCTCCCCAGAGGCCAACCGGGAACCAGATCCTGCACCCTACAGGGTGGTGATTTATCTAAATTTGTTAGAGAGGACAGCTCAGTAGGGACAGAGCACCAACCAAGAGAGAGGACAAGGAAGGGGAGACTGTGAGGGGTACGCTAGTTGCTGTCTAGTGCTGCCGGAGTCTCATACAAGATCTGCATCCCATAACACTGAGAACACAAGGAAGGACAAGGGTAAGTCAACACTTCCCCATGCAGTTAGGACAAGGGTAAGCCAACACTTCCCCACGTGACTGCCCCATCTCCCAGAGACTGGAATTCCTTGGCGTCCATGGTACTGAACAAAGCAGAGTCCCAAAAAAGAAGGAAGGAAGGAAGGAAGGAAGGAAGGAAGGAAGGAAGGAAGGAAGGAAGGAAGGGAGGGAGGGAGGACCCTGAGAAGCTGTACTACAAGTAGTTCTTCTCATGTATTTGCAACCCAATACGATATTTGTTATCTCCAAGCCCTCAAGCTATGAATTTAAAGTGTTTTTAGACTAATTAAGCAATTGTCAAAGCAAATGCAAACTTCCATGAAGAAGGCAACTTTGTCCTAACTCTACAAAGATTTCAAACATAATTTTCCTTCAAACTGAGCAGCATGCAGTAATGAATAACTATGCACCATGAGTGAGAGCCAAGACAAACAGACACAGGAGACTCCGTATATTAGAACTGCAAGCAAATTATATAAACTCTAAAACAGCTGCATTTAACACAATGGGAGATAAGCTTTAAAATATGTGTAGAAACCAGGGAAAAATTTTTTTTAAACTTAGCTGGTCTAAAAATATAGAACTTTTAGAAAAATGTCAATAATTGAAATATAAAATGCAATGGATGTGTATAACTATTAAACCCAGATAAAGAGATAATTGGTAAACAGAAAGACAAAAAGAATAAATTAGTGAGAACCTAGCACAAAAAAACCCATGAGAATTAAAAGATGTGAAGCAAAAATGGAAGACAGATAAAGACGTAACATACATCAACCAGAATTCCAGAAGGAGGGAGGAGGCACAATGGGGCAGAAAGCAATATTTATGAAAACAATGTCTGCAGATTTTCCAGAACTGATTAAAGACACCCACCCACAGATTCAAGTAGCTCAATCACCTCTTACACTTTTAATAATGAATCAAAAGAAAGTCAATCTTAGACACATTTCCAAAAAATAAACATGTCCTTGGGTAAGGAGTTTGTAAAATGGCAAATGAAGACAGATTGACAAAGCTGGCTATTTACCACCCGTAGACATCAAAGAAATTCTAAAAGATGCATTCCAGAGAGAAGATTTGAAATATAAGAAAAATGATGGATAAATAGTGGAAAATACATGGGTAACCAGAAAAGGCTGGGGAGGGGGAGGAGGGAAGGAAATAGTTGTGGGAACCCATAGTGGCTCTTAGAGCAGGAAGACAGTGGCATCTCTTACTGGGTTACAGGTCACGGAGGAGGGGTTTACAGGTCACTGAGGAGGGGTTTACGGGTGATAACTGGCAAACTGACCCAAGCACACCCCAAGAACGATAACCAAGGATAACCAATCAACTGAAAAGAGAAAGTCACCTTTCAAGTGAGGATTAAAAAAAAATTTTTTTTAGGTAAATCTCTAGCTTTTTGTGTGTGCAAATAATTCTGCCACACTTGAAAGAGTTTCTCTAGCCATTCTGCTTCGGAGAAGCTGGGCCAGAGTGCTCAGTGTGGAATGTGGGAGGAGAAATTGGCAGGAATAGCTACAAAATTGGCTTGGTTTCCTGCTTCCTGTTCCGAGTAAAAATCACGTCCCTTGTCAGGTTGTTCTTTCGGGTGCCAAGGCCGCACTGGAGGCTTGCTGCCCGGGACCGGAGGGAGCGCATGACCAGGCTTGCGTTGCTCTCGGGGCGGGAGGAGGAGAACGTGGCAACGCCCGTTGTCGGCTTTGTTCCAACACAGTACCCACGAGTCACTTGTCCCGGCTCATACTTGGGAGGCCAGTGAAGAGTAAAAGGAGGTAAAAATGTACATCTGCTGAGCAAACCTTCTGCTTCCAGCGACGTCTCTCCTGGGGAAGTCGAATTATCAGAAAGCTCGCAGGTGTTGGCCGGTGGGCCCCCGAGGGACCAGCAACAGCACTGAGAGAGGGTGGTTCTGTCCTAGACTCGGTGGCGCTTTGGTTTTGAGTGATGTGGTTTCCATCTGATGGATCTCTTAAACCCGACAGGGCGGATGATGAGCCCGAGAAGGGAGGAGCTGGGAAGTGAACACAGGAAAACACAGGTGAGCCAGACCTCAGGAGAAGCTCCGAGCAAATTAATCAGGAAAGCTGGAGGGGACAGCTTGAGAGTGGAGGGAGTCACTCTGAGGAGGGAGAAAAGGAAAGCTCAACAAGCTTGGTCAAGTCCGAGGCTTAGCGCCTCCTGACCTGGGTATTTGCCAAGAATATTAACCCTACAGCCGGAGAGAGGCAACTTGGGGTGGTGGGTGGGGTGGCCAAATGGGCAAAGGGGGCCCAAAGCTATAAACTTCCAATTATAAGATAAACACATTCTGGGATGCAACACACAGCACGGTGACTAGAGTCAGTGATACTGTCTTGTACAGTTGAAAGTCACTAGGAGAGTACATCTTAAAAGTTCTCATCACAAGAAAAAGACTGTCGCTATGTCCAGTGACCGATGTTAAATAGACTCACTGTGGTGACCCTTTTACAACATATACAGACCTCAAATCATTATCTTACATCAAAAACTAGTCTACTATTAAATGTCAATTATACCTCAATCAAAAAGAAAAGGACAAAAAAGGAAGGTAGGTTTTTTCAAATTAATATGCAAGGGCAAAATTAATCAAAATAACTTTCTCTATAAGCATTTTGCCACCGACGGGATTATCTGGTAACATACACGCACACGCGGAGACACAGACACACATTTGTCACGTCACCTGTGTGCTAAGCTACAATGTAAAGTTCCTCTATAACCCGAGGTGATGCTCCATTTAGAGGGGAAGGAGAATTGCCCCTAAAGTGAGTGAGGAAAGTGCAGCAGCGATTCAGTACAATTTCATGAAACATACCATTTATTAATTAAATGATCACAAATCAAGTGGCGCAACAAAGATGCAAATGAAAACGACAATTCTTTGTGTACGTAAACTGCATCTGTAACCAGACAAAAAAGGCAGCGCGCCACTTTCCCCTTGGAAGGAAGAAGGCTCCCCTTACTGGCAGCTGCGCTTGCTCGGCTCCCCCGGGCCTGTCTCCTCCTCGCAGCTGCCTGGGCGCCGGTGCTGCAGCCGCCCCGAGGCTCCGGAAGCTCTCTCGGTGCTGCGACCCCGACTGTGGGACACACTCATCCGCTTGAATTTGTTTACAGACCCTTTCTTAAAGCCTCCCGAGGAAGAGTGTCTTATACAAGATGTCTTATGCAAAGAGACAGGTTAGAGTTTGTACTTTAAGCTTTTTTTATTGGCTGAGAAGAATTTATTTCATGTAGGAGCAAAAGCATTTGGGTGCACCAAAAGGAAAGGGAGGTTGGGCATTTCTGTGGATTTGAATTTACCGTAAAACCAAAAATTTCTCTGAATTTCGAAGGCTACCTGTGAGCTCGGCTGTTAGGGCCATCATGCAAGTTAAAGGAAAATGAGCCCACATTTCTTTGGATTTCCTCCAGAAACACTCCGTTTGATTTGAAGGAAAAGGTTGTGAGAAAGGAGACAGCTGAGTTGGCAGAACACCAGGCGGGGGGTGAGGCCAGGAGGGAATGAGACAGACAGAAAGAAGAGTTGAAGGGTCAACGGGCTGCGTTTTAACCGCAGAGTAAACCCTTTCCAGACTCGGTTTTCTTGGATCTAATGTAGATATTTTTGTGCCTGCACAACCTGTGGTTAGGTCAAATATTAACAAAAAACAGTACGTTTTGTTGAGGTCCACAGTAGTTCTTCCTCTTGCTGATACCGTTGCAGAACACGCCCACTGGTCAGCGAAGGAGGCACTGGGCAGCATGCCAGCGTGTCACACTTTGCCACCATCCCCCACCCAGATGGTAAGTATGGCACGGCCTCCCTCTCTGGCGCAGCCACGGCCTGGTCCGGCTCAGGCTGGACATTTTAACAGTATTAACCCTTTCAGTCCACAAACACGGGTGTCTTTTCACTCATTCGTGTCTTCTGTTTCCTTCATCAGTATTCGGTAGTTCTCAATGCAGAGGTCTTTCACCTCCTTGATTGAGTTTATTCCTAAATCTTTTATTGTTTTGATGCTGTTGTGAATGGGGTTATCGTCTTTATTTCTTAGGCCTTTCAGATACTTTGTTGTTTGTGTATAGAAATGCTACTGATTTTTTTGTGTGTTAATTTTGTACCCTGCAACTTTACTGAATTTGTTGATTATTTATGGATGGGATCTTTTGGGTTTTCTGTATATAAAATCATGTCATCTGCAGATAAAGATCATTTTCCTTCTCCCTTTTTGATTCCTGAGTTATTTTATTTTATGTGTGTATCTTCTAATTCTTTTTCTTGCCTGATTGCTCTGGCTAGGACTTCTAATATGGTGTCAAAGAAAAGTGGTGGTAGTGGGCATCTCTGTCTTGTTCCTGATCTCAAAGGAAAAGTTTCATCTTTCTACCATTGAGATGATGACAGCTAGGGGCTTGTCATATGTGGCCTTCAATATGAGCAGGCACATTCCCTCTACAACTAATTAGTTGGGAGCTTTTATCATGAATGAATGTTGCATTTTATCCAATGTTTTTCTACATCTATTGAAATGATCATGATTTTTTGTTTTACTCTATTAATGTGATGGATCACAATGATCGATTTGCTTATGTCAAACCATCCTGTATCCCAGGGATAAATCCCACCTGATCATGGTGTATAATCCTTTTCAGGTGCTGCTCTATTTCACTGAGAATTTTTGCATCTGTATTCATCAGGGATACTGGCCTGTAGTTTTCCTTCTTGTAATGTCCTTATGTGGCTTTGTGTTGGGTTGATGAGTTGGGGAGTGTTTCCTGAGCCACCCTGAAGCCCGTGAATAAGTTAGGAGTGAGTTTTGAGTACACAGGTCTCAGGTCTCAGCCTAAGGGCAGTGGGGGCGCACAATTCCCGCCCGGAGGTGGCAACTCCCGTGGACTCGCAGCCCTCATCCGTCTGCCTTCTCCTCAGCTCCCAGAAGACCCAGGGCCCACAGCTGCCACCGGCAACATGAGGAGGCTGATGGCCACTGACCAGGGACAACTCTGCTGTTTTCCTTGGCAGGTGATGGGCTCCCAGACTTTGATTCACCCCAGCTTGGTTTGGCTATTTGCTTCCTACTTTGTAAGTGGCCAGTGAATTGCCATTTACAAACAAATGAAACTAGATGAGCCCCTATGACCTAATGATTTTATCAGACAGGAAATAGAATTAATATTTCAGGTCATATCTATTTTTGTAATTTACAAATGTTTGTTTTTCCTACTATGTGCTAGGCCCTATATTGGGTACTAAAACTATTATTTGGTCCATTGTTTATTTATAATTCAATTAATATTTATTAAATACTATTATGTGCTAGATATTATTCTAGACACTGGAGATACAGAGAGGAAAAAAAAAACCTCAGTCCTGGCTGGATACCTCAGTTGGCTAGAGCGTTGTCCCAATGCACCAAGGTTGCAGATTCGATCCCCAGTCAGGGCGCATACTACAATCAACCGATGAATAAATAAGTGAAACAACAAATTGATATTTCTCTCTCTTATTCAATAAATTTTTTAAAAGTTTTAAAAACAACTCACCTTGGCTAGCATGGCTCAGTGGATTGAGCGCCAGCCTGCAAAACAAAAGGTCACTGGTTTGATTCCCAGTCAGGGCGCATGCCTGGGTTGTAGGCCAGGACCCCAGGTCGGGGGCAGGGTATGAGAGGCAACCAACGATGTTTCTCTCCCTCTCTTTCTCACTCCCTTCCCCTCACCCTGAAAAGGTAAATAAGTAAACTCCTTAAAAAACAACTCAATAGACTCTCTCTGTCCTCAAGGAACTTATATTTGAGATAAACACTTACAAATGGATACATAATATGTCAGGTGGAAATGAATGAAATAAAGACAAGTATTGGAGAAAGCGTAGTGAGAGTTCACGGGAGGCCCCAGTGAGAGAGCCAGTTCGAGAAAGGGTGGCCAGCAGAGACTGGAGGGAGGTGAGGGACTCATGACTCAGGCGTTTGTGGGAGGAGTTTCCAGGCAGGGCGACAGGAAGTGGGGAGGCCGTGGGGCCCTACCTGCCCTGTTTGATGATGACCAGGGCAGTGGGGCATGCCTGCAGCACAGGGAGAAGGGACCTCCAGCAGCCCGTGGGAGGCCCCGCTGGGCCCGCTGTGCACACTGGGTCAGAGGGCTGTGCCATGCTCAGTGCTGGCCGGCCCCCGTGTCTGCTGACCCGGGACAGAGTCCGGGTGGCATTGCTGGGAACAGGAGCCTGTCAGAGGGCTGTTCCACACCCACGGTTCCACACGGCCGGTGTGCTCAGCACTGTGCTGAGAGCTGTGGGGTTAAAAGCAGCAGCACGAGGCAGGATGCGTGAGTCTGCCTTCTGCTTCCTCCTGCTTACACGCCCCAGAGCCCGTGCTTCTCTGGACCTCGGTTTCCACTGGGAGACAGACAAACCCAGAGCTCAGGAGCTCAGGCTTCAGGGCCCGATGGAGGCGACTCAGTCCAGCTGCAACCTCGGCAGCTAAGTGAGCCGGCACAGCTGTGTGTCACTGTCTCCCTGTCTTCCCTTCCGTTCAGGGGGCCTTATCACAGGATGCCCATCACTGCGCTGTTGAAAAGGATCGCGTGCAGTGCCACAGGAGAGCGCCAGCACACGGAGTTGAGAACAGCAGAAAGGAGCAGACAGATGCTGTTCTGCATCTGTGTGTTCGGGGTGTCTGGACGCAGGCATCGTGAAAGGTCAGTGTGTGCTCTGCAGAAACTGCACAGGTATGCGCGGAATCTGACGGTCTGTGCAAGGGCGGCATGGGGGTTTATTCTGAAGAGGGGACTCGGAAGCAGCCTTGGCGCATATCATGGGGTCAGGCCCCACACGGCATTGTCCTTCTCAACTAGACAACTGGCAGGGGCCACTCACGTGGTGTGAAGGTTGGCCTCAACCTTTAACAGGTGGACTTGGCCTTGCTCAGAGCTTGGGTGGGGTGGGTGTCTGCATCCCCTCGACCCCTTGGAAGGAGAAGGTTTGTCTCCCCAGCGGATGATGCATTGCCCGTGGACCCCACCCGTGTCTGTGCCTTCCCACCCTGCTGGGTCCGCATCGTACCGATGGGCTGCCAAAGGCCACGGCCTTGAAGGGGCGCGTCTCAGAGTTTCCAAGGCTGTGCACTGAGGACGTTCTCACCCGCTCCAGCATCCACCCCGTGGAGATGCCCAGTGAGATGGCTCTGTAACTGCCCTCCGAGAGGAAAGGAGCTCAGAGGCTGCTCCGGACTCCCGCCCAGCGCAGCCTGTGCTCGTTCTCATCGCCTTGCCGTCTCCAGTCACTCCTGGCAATTCCAGCGAGCATCAGAATGTCATTCCAGGAGAACTGCTCAGAAAGTTTTATTCCTTTGGGTGAATTCTTCCTTGCTTTTTTTTTTTTTTTTGGTTGCTCAAAATGTGCTGCACATTCTCTGTCCCGATTTAGTCTGCCCCTTTCCCCTGGGCAACAGCAGAGAGCAGCTTGCAATGCATGCATATTTTGTTTGAAAAACCCAGTTTCCACCTCTGAGCTCTAGGAAGGGACATCAGACGTCGGAGGTCCAAGGACACTGCAGCTGGCTTATCAGGCCAGCCGGACAAGTCACCTCGGTCTCCCAGCCTCAGTTCCCTGGTCTGTGAAATGGAACCAGGATGGCGGCTTCACTCCTACAGTGTAAAACATAGTTGAAAATGTCATCTTTCCTAGCGTGTCGGGTTGCCTTGGAGGTCGGGCCTGCAGGCACACTGTTGACTGTGGCTGTTTCCCCTAAGAAATCGAGGCAGACGGGAGACAGCTGAGTCATCCTCACCAAGGGTCTGCAAGACATACATGCACCAGCTTGAGTTCTACACTTGAAATATAGGGGGGTGCTCACAGGGGGGCTACCACAGTGTCCTTGAATGCCCCCAAAACTGGAGGAAAGCCGAGTAGAAATGTCACTGAACCAATGCAGGACTGATCCCTGTCATTTTCCTATGACCACTTACACCTGGGGCTCAGGTTCCTTTCAGTTTCCTGGTGGTTCTCTGCTTACTCTGAGGATTGACATTTCCAGTGTCTCCTGGGATCCCCTGCTCCCAGCTCTAACTCTCCCGACCTTCGCTCCACTGAAGGTATCTGATGGTCAATGCAACTGTCCCCGTGTGAGGAGAAAGGGAAAGTGAGTGTGGTGTTAAAGCAAATCTCTGAGATGCATTCATAGACTCTTAGAGCTGGAGGGGCCGGCAGACCAGCCATTTAAGCTTCTGGGGCACACGAGTGGTTCGTGGTAGATCTCAGGCCTCGGTCTTTGGTGTCCAGCTTGCTGCTCTGGCTGCTACCTCAGGTGGCTGCCTGCATCGGTTAGAAGTGACACCGGGGTTTTGATGGTGTTGTGCCAGATCAGATACCCTGAGGCTGAGCCCAGGCAGGGTTGCTCAGTGGAGGGTGAGAATGGACCAAGTGACAAGAGAAAAGCAGGGCACATATCGGTGAGTGAAGGGGCAGCAGTGTGAGCCCTGAACCAGACCAGGCTGTGCCTGTGCCCACAGCGAGGTCATGCCACACTGGCCGTCCCAGGAAGGGGGTGGGAATTGGCACTGGGCGTGCCCCACCCCGGGCAGAGTGCCAATACCTTAGAGAGCTGCCAGGTGCAATGCCCACCTGTGTGAGCGACAGGAGACCGGGGCAAAGTGGAGACAGATGGTTCGCACCCTCCCTCCCATCTTCCCCCCTCCTGAGCTCCCCTCCACTCATCTCACCACGAACGCACCCCGACTCACTCGGCTCAGTCCCCCGGAGGCAGCTCTGCCCCGCAGCCCTGTTGCAGTGACTCGGCCTGACCTCTGCACTTGGACTTGGACCTGCTGTATCTTTTTCTATGTTGAGTACTTTTCCCATGCACATTCCTCTTACAGAGTGTGTCTCCGCAGACTGGCAGCACCGTCTCTCACGCCCGTCTCTCTGCTGCTGTGGACTGTGAGCTCGACGAAAGCAGACAGGCTGCAACGCATAGGTTTGGGGTCGGTCTGAACTGCCGGGGCTCAGCCACTCCCGCCCCGAGGGAGCAGAGACTTCCCCTCTGGTCCAGTTTTCTTATCTACGCAGTGTGGAGAAGAATGCCTACGGTGAAGCCCTGGCCGGGTGGCTCAGCTGGTTGGAGGGTCACCCTGTACACCGGAAGTTGGCGGGTTTGATTCCTGGTCAAGGCACGTGCCTAGGTTGCTAGTTCGACCCCTGATTGGAGGGTGCATGGGAGCAACCCACTGATGTTTCTCTCTCAAATAGCTGTCTCCCTCTCTCTCAGTCTCTCACTCTCCGTCTCCCTGGGCATACCCTTGGTGGAGGATTAAAAAAAAGTGCCTACGGTGAAGAACACTGTGAGGATTAAGCGAGACAACTCACGCCAGTTTGGCACGTGCTTGACACACGAGGCTGGCAGCTCTTGTGGCTCACTCGGTTCCCTACGGCCCCGCCCAGGCCCGCACGCAGTGGGTGCCCAGCGACGCCGTCTCAGTGCGTGGGAGCGTCACTGGCACTGCACCCACGCCCCACGGGCAGCACGGGGATGGTGGGGCCACGTGCCTTGGGGGTCTCAGTGCCCCGCATCTGGGATAACAAGGCACAGCTGCCTTCTAACCATGAGTCAGGAGTCCCTGGAGCCGCTTACATGCCCCCAGGTAGCCGTGGGCCATTCAGGGGACCAGTTCCCAGTCACCAGCCGAGGCAGCCGGACTTCCTCCCTAACAATCACATGACAGGAGGGGCCATTGCGCTGTGACAAGGTGTGTGGTCCCCTGACAACAGCACTGCCCTCCAGGGCCTCCCGGTAGAGAGAAACCTGGAGAGGATGTGGTAGCCCCATTGGTCCAAGGCCAAGGGTGGGGGTTCGGTCTGGCAGTGACTGTGAGCAAAGACCCCGGTGAAGCCTGTGGCAGGACGTCACGTCCCAGCATAAAAACCATCATCAAATGACCGAGATGGCCAGTGGCCCAGCCACCCAGGCCCCTTCAGCTCAGCCGTCTGAAATCCAAGTACAGGTTCAACGCATCCTCACCGTTCTTGCCACACCTCGCTCAGGCTAGTGAGAACGTCCCATTCCGTCCCCGCCCTGGCTGAGCCGCCTTGGGGAAAGAGCTGGGGTGTCTGCGAGGTTGGCCTACGATGGAAAAGACCAACACGGAAAGCCTTCAGAGTGGGAGATTTATATAAAAATGATGGAAGTGATCTGCTTGTGTTTGGAATGTAGGTTCTATAGCATTCTTGGGGAACATGAAGGTCCTGGTCGTGCTCATTGAAGCCAGATACCTATCTCAGACATCTCCTGATGAATATAAACTTTCTAGAGGCTTCAAGTGATCCCCTGACGTCTGGGCCAATGTTTGGCTCTGAGTGTTTACACGAGTGTGACAGTGATAAAGGCAGGATGTCCATTACCCTGGCGTTCCCACGAAGCCGAGCGTGGGACTGGGGGCGTGCCAGCTGCTGGCCGAGGGAGCTGTGTCAGCCTTCCCTTGGCCCGGGGACGGCTGGACTTTCAGTGGCCTGAAGTAACACGGGTGCAGGGCTGGCCTGCAGGGGCGTGACAAAGACATGCAGCAGAGGGGAGCCGTGAGAAGCTGGGAGGAGGGTCAGAAACCTGCAGGGACACTGAGGCCTTCAAGTCTGGTCCTAGGCACATGGGTGTGTTAGGGTCACAGGGGCCCAGAGCTCAGACCAACCACGTCAGGATGAGGCTGACACAGAAGGAAAACAGGTCAAAACCCAGGTGGCAAATAAATGTCTGTGTGCCATTTTTACTTGAATCCTGTTCCAAAGCTGTTGGCAACCCCTGAACACCCCTGTGGTGGATATGGAGTGCCTGTGGGGCCACATGGGGTCTTCAACAATGTCCATCTGGGGACCCAGAAGTCACACATGCCGAGGTCACAGTACCATGTTTGCCCCCGCACAAAAATCAAAATCTGGTTCTTCACCATTATTCCCTCTCAGGAAAATGTTCAAGTTTTCCTCTTATGTATTATTTCTCATTATCACAACACAGGAGCGGTCTTCAGGACAATGGAATTAAATTTATTTCACTCCTCCCTTTCCACCTGAGTCCCCCATCCTCTCGGGCCTTCGGGGGCTCTGCTGTCTGTTGCTACCCAGGCCTTGCTTCATTTTCCAGTTTTCAAAACGACCTTCCCAAGGAGGCTGCTTTTGTTTCCCTCCCCCCACGGGAATTGGGGAAACCCTAGAGGGTCGCAGGCGTGTGGGCATGGCCCCACCGTGCTTGGTGACTGTCACGTCCCTCCCAGTCCTGCTTTCTGCAGGAGGCCCGTCTTGTACAAGCAGCTCATGAATAATGGAGGCAGGAGCCGGCCCGCATCCGTCCTATTAGCATGCACCTTGCCCGAAATCCGGCTGCTGCAGGCTGCACCATCCCAGGTGCTCCGAGGCCCCTTTGATGTCCGTGCATTCCTCCTCCCGCCTTCTGCTGTCCTTGTCACCTCCCATTGTAGCTGCCTGCCAGGGCCCCTCATTCCTCTGTCATTCCTTCTGGGGAGGTTTTCCTTTGGTCTAGGGTTTTTGTTTTGTTTTTTTCTCTCTCTCATTTCTCATTACTATCCTTCAAGGTATTTTAATCAGCCCTGCTGTTGTAGGACACCTTTGTTCTTTCAGAAAAATGTCAAGCAACTCAAATCCCTAAGACTTTTTTTCTCCCGTCATCTCTTTTGTTTGGTGGTTTTATTTGTTTCACGTTCTTCTTTCTTTCCTTTCAAACTCTCCCTGCCGGGGTTCTGGAGATACACAGAGCCGTCTTCCCGTTCACAGCGGCCTTTTTCAGTTAGTCACGCAGCTTCTGCTCCGCCATCAAACACACGCCTTTGAAGGTCTGGAGAGAAACGCCCTCCTTGGAGCACACGGCGTAGCTGAGATGGGTCCCGGATGCCATCACGGACCTCTGGTGTCCGGGAGGACCGGGTCCTCCCGCCAGCTACACCTC
This sequence comes from Tonatia bakeri, assembly GCA_004024845.1. Classification (NCBI taxonomy): domain Eukaryota; kingdom Metazoa; phylum Chordata; class Mammalia; order Chiroptera; family Phyllostomidae; genus Tonatia; species Tonatia bakeri. The sequence goes on from PVIA01001864.1 coordinate 44,522, forward strand.
TCACCCACTTTGTGAGATTTCGCCAGGTGAGAATCGACACACTGTCCAGGCCTGAGCTTCCTTATCTGCAGAATGACAGGAGCCGGGTGAAACAGTTGCCCGTCTCCCTTCCTTCCTATGTCAGACTGCTAACAGCCTCATTTCACTTCTTGCTGTAAACACTAGCCGCCTTTTCCAGATAACCCGTTCCCTGGCATCGCAGGCGTGACTGCATTCGCTTCTCAGGCAGCTCAGCGACTCAGCCCGCGGTGAGGCCCCTTTGTGAGACCTCTGTGCTAGGACCCACTCTTTGTCCCACCACGAATGCATCACATGGTGTTTGCACTGACTCGGCCTTGGACGAGGAAGGCACACCCAGGCAGAACCCACGGAAAGGAATTTTACGAGACGTGCCGGCTTTGAGGAGCGGCGGCGGTGCCTTCAAAAGCAAAGGCGAGGCCGCAAAGTTTGTGCTGTGTCAGAATTTGTTTATTCAACTCTGCTCCATTCAAAGAGGGAAGTATTTGCAGCCCTCTCAGCCCCATTTCAAATGGCGTTGGTCAGCGGTCCTAACAGGCATGTTAAGCCAGAATAACTGAATTAAGCACTCGAGCCATCAGTCTGATGGATGACTCCTACATCAATTTCACAGTATGGACACGGGGACTTCGGCCAGTGCTTTCCCGAGTTTCCTTGGGCTTAGTCATCGTGGTGCTCACGGTGGGGGGGGGGGGTTCTTTGCAAATGTGATTATCTCCACTCACAGAGGAAGATGCCAGGGTGCAGAGAGGCCAGGGGCCTGCATGGTAGGCCCTCCATAAGTGGGAAGAAGATTCTAGACCTCCTAGGTAACGCTGAGCTGAGATGAATTGTTGTTTTGCACTGTTGAGTACATCAGTGCGGTCTGCTGACCATTCAGTGGGAAAATGCTGGGCACAGCCCTGGGTGTGGCAAAGTGTCCCCACAGGGTGGGCTTCAGCACAGCAGGGCGTGGTGCAAAAAATCCAGCGCTGGTGCGGTCAAGCAGGGGAGGGATGCTGATCTTGCAGGGACCTGGGAGGAAGCAGAAGGCAGGCAGCCCACTCAGGAGACTCAGAGTTTTTAAGCTGAATGAGAATCCAAATCAAGAGGAAACTGTTGACAGGATACAAAGAAAGGGCAGCCAGCAGCCCAGGTGAACTTCCCAGGAGGGAGTGGGTGTGGCTAGTTTTGGAGGGGCATGCATGAGCACCTGTCCTGGCCTCCACCGGGCAAGGAAAGACCCCCCCCTTCATGAAACTTACAATCTGGTTGTAGAGAGAAGACGAATGAGATGGGATATAAATCAAATCAAGAGAGGAACAGAAGTTATAAAGGAATAGATGGGTCTAATGGCCAAGTGATGGCTACAGAACACGAGGTGAGAATCAAGTCAGCCCAGCCCAGAAGCATGAGCTGGATGATCAACAGGGGGTGGACAGGCACATAAACCAGGAATGCAAGCAAGCGGCCCGTCCGTCACCGGTGAAGGCCTACGGACTGAGCCACCAGGAGGACTTAGCCCTTCCCCAAAGAGCTAGGCCTTCTTCCGTTTTACTTAAAACCCCAGCTTTTCGGTCAGTCTTCTGTTTCCTCACTTCTGACGGTCACACAGATCCTGAGAAACATCTTCCCCACCAAGGAAAACACCATTGCCTGGTAGATGACAAAGGGCAGCAGGCATTCATTCTTGGTGGCCAGGGGACCACAGGGAGGGACAGGTGTGGTGGCAACGAGGGCACCCCCAGCCTGAGGAGCAGCCGCTGGGGAACATCTGCTGGTTTGGACAGTGGTGTCCTATCTTCCCAGGTTTCAAAAGGTGCCTAAAACCCAGATTCTGTGTGAAGTCTCTGGTTTTTAAATGTGGGCCGCCATTCTTGTTTTTACCTTGCAAGCCAAAGAGAAGATTTGATTGGCTGCCCATCTGACCTATATTTGAGACAGTCCATCTAACTCAAGGCAGGCGGGGGACATCCCTGTTCCAACCGCAGTATTTCCGTGCACAGGTGGACGTGCAATGTGAGTGGACGCCTGCCAGCCGCCCCGCTCCTTGGAGTCCAGGTGCTCAAGGGCGAACTACAGTTCTGCGTCCAGAGGAGCCCCAGCACCCCTCGGAGACGCGTGCTTGTTTTTGGAGTAAGTAGGAGGAGAGGTCCTCTCCACATAGCCCTGTCGCTCTGTCTCCTCCATGTCCCCAAATTGCCATCTTTTTCTAAGGACACCATTCTGGATTGAAGGCCCACCAGAACACAGAACAACCTCATCCTAACTGATGACATCTGCAAGGACCCTACTTCCAAACAAGGTCGCATCAGAGGCTCTGCATGGACGTGCACGTTGCACAGAGGGTTCAAGCCAGTAGGGTGGGTCTTTGTCTGCTGGGCTACGTCTGCTATTAACAGCAAGGGAGAATTCAGAAGACTCTGGAAGCTGCGTGTTAGTGAGAAACTTCTGTCTTAGGACTGGTTTTTCTAAATAGCGTTCAAGAGCCCAGGTCTACTGACTCCGGGCATTAAATCAGACTTATCTTTTTAGGGCCCAGCTTTGGCTTGAATTATGAGCTCCAAACATCGACGTCTGGGTGAGGAAAGAACTATTTCTTATGCAGCAACACGGAGACAAGGTTATTCACCTCAATATTAGATCCCAATTTTACCAGGAGTTCTGGAAGGCTGGAAGACAGCCCTCTGTCTTTTTCTCCTAGAAAAACCCACAACAAATTTGCATACATTTAATTTTTATTATAAAGACAGAGACGATGAAACAACATATGCTAACCACCAGCTACTAACCACATAGTCAATAAAATGATGTTATCCTGTTAGAGTTCCGTTGCACAGACATGCGTTATGACAAAGTGGTCCTGAGAAGAATGTTTACAAATAAGCACTCGCTAAACTTCCTTCCTCGGCATCTGTAAACCCAGGCCATTACTTCAATGTGCAGATGGAGAGACTAGACTTCAGCACCTGTAACCCACAGGGGCTCCCACCACAGGCCCTTCCTGGCCCTGTATCAGTGGTTCTGCTTTTCCTCATCCCTCTTCCCTTTCCCACTATGCCCCGTTCTGTCTCTACCTTTGTGAGGGTTTGAAGAGATCACTGCAGACAAATCTTCTGGGCCTCTTCTAAGAATTCCTAACTGGATATCGGGTTCCAGATGTTGGACTGGGCATAAGCTGTAACTTCTCTTTTCCCCCAACACAAGTGAAAAACATTTTAAAATGTATTTAGAAGCACACATCCATGCACAGAAACAAGGAACGGAAATCCCTGTAGACAGGAAACGGAGCGGTCTCCCTGAATGACATTGGCAGAAGAAAGCCCACCACTCATCATAAATTCGGGCTGCCCCATGTTCCAGCAGTGGACCAGGTTCAAAGTCAGGCCAAGCCCATCGAGTAGGGTGCACCTCCATTCAGGGGGTGTCAGAAGGCCGGGGCTCAGGATGAAGTTGCCCACCCAGGGCTGTGGGTTGGGGGCAAACTGCCACATGTGGCCGAGGCTAGAACGTTGTGGCTTCTGCGCATGTTGTGGGAACCCCGAGTCCAGTCCCTGCCAGGGCCCAGGCTGAAGTCACGATGCGATCATGTCAACAGAAATCCTCACACCCCATGTGAGTAAGGCAGGGCCCTCCACCCCAAAGCAGCGGCAGCGGGAAGGACAGAAGCAAGTACCAGCAAGAACCAGTGGGCAACTAAGAGAGGCATTTCATGCCCTCGAGGAGGCGAAGGAGGAAGCCGCTGCAGCAAACACTAGTGGACGGTGGCAGGGAAAACAGACCAGCAAGTCTGCCAACGGGAATAGAGCTATGAGGCAGAGACTCAAGAGATCAGCTGGATCTCCGGACAGAGCAAGACTGAATTCTCGCAGTGGAAGCTCAAACTGAAGGGATATTCTAGAAGGGATCACAAAGAAACAAAGAAAAAGAAAATATGAAAGAAGACTGAAGGAACATGGAGAACTGATCTAGAAGTTCCAATATTTATCCGGTGCATTCTAGAATTCTAGAGACGGAACGTACAGAAGCTCTTTGAGAAACAAGGCTTAAAAAGTAATGCCGAAGAATTTTCCAGAAGAGAAAGGCCCAATGCCTCAGGAAAAAAATATCTCACAAAAGGCCAAACAGAATAAATGGTTTTAAAAATCCACATTTGGATATATTTTTGTGAAATTTGGACCCTGGGAGAGGAAAGCGCAGGCAGGCTCACACACACACACACACACACACACACACACACACACACACGTGCAGGCTTCAGAACATTTCCTCCTGACGTGCAAGTTTAAGGGCAAACAACCTTTCGTCTCAAAGTTGGCTCTTTCAGGGAAACATTTTGCAGCTTTAACTACCTTGTCTCCGGGCTTCTGGGTCTCACGGGAGCAAGAAGCCAGCAGCCACGGCTAGCACTTCCCGCTTCTCTGTGAATCACCTGCTTGATTGACGTAAAAACTCCTGCCTCCCTTTCCCCAGAAACACCGGGGGCCACCACACCGGCTCTCTGGGGTCTCTGTACCGAAGGACAAAGGAGACAGAGCAAATAAACAACTGCATACTTTCTGGATGGCACTTTCACTAAGAATAACATTTCCCCCTCGAACATCCCACAGCTGGTGTCTGTCCTTGCCTGCCTCACAGAGGTCCTTTCTTCAGACTATAGTTCTGAAGAAAACTTCCTCCCAAATAACACTTTGGGAAAGTTTTCCTCTTATTTTGTCTTGCTGTCTTCTCTAGAGTATGGTATGGATTCTATAAACAAGTGAAGTAAATTTAAATTCAAGCAAATTGAAACAAAGATTTAAAATGTCACTTTTCTTCTTTGATTCTACGACCTTTTGTCCTAACCATTGCATCTAAAATGATCTATTATTAGTGACACAGAGAAAGTTTTCAAAGAGGGAAAGAGATCTAATATTTTAACTGCCATATTGAAGAGTTGAAGAAAATGTCAATGACACTTGATCTGGGACCCCAAATACACTTGTTTCACCTTCTAATGATGCAGGAAGCAAAGGAAGGCTCAGGAATGTTCTGTTGAAGCGAGTCAGCAAAAGCAATGACTTCGTAAGTTGAGTTGTCTGCAGAATCCTGTTATTACCTATACTGCCCCTATTGGGATCCAGTAGGTGACATCGAGGACGAGTGACAGTGACCTTGGGGAGGTCACTCTGGGAGGAACTGGAGTCCGGTGCCCTCCTCAGTCGCCTCCCAGCCTCCTCCTCCCCTCCTATCAGGTGTCCAGGGGGGTGGTGCTCGCCTCAGCGTGGCCAGCAGACCTGCCGGGTGACCCTGCAGAGATTGCCTGGTGACTAAAGGGACTCTTCATGCCCCGAGGACTCACGCAGTGGGAAGAGAGCATCCAGGACACAAACAGGACAAGGTGACAGTCCTCCATTGTCAGAATAAACAGGTCATGTTAGGTGTAGCTGCATGCCTACATTAGGTGCCTAACCAATGCTTGTGCAATGGGTGTTTAATTAGTACACTTGGGCAAATGTTGGATAGTAAGAGACTGCAAGTCAGACTGATGGGCGTACTTGTGCAACGGTCTCCAAATCACTGGAGGGGTGCAACAGGCATGGCAAAGCGATGCTGGAGTGGGGGAGAGAGTCTCTGACTTTACCCGAGGTTCCCACCAGCTGCCACGCTGGGGGTGGGGGAGGACGGTCAGGCCGGTGGAGGAGACGCAGTGGGGCGTGCCCCTGGCAGTGGCCCCCAGAGGCCTCCAGCTGCTGACACAGTGGAAAGAGCAGGGCGTCTCCCCAGGTATCTGACGTCCTGGAGGCAGAGGTCACTACAAGGAGCTGAAGCCAAAGAAATTTCAGCAACTGTGGCCCCTGTCACTCGGGAGGTGGGCTGGCTGTGACTCCAGGCAGACCTGACGTAAAGTACATGTGGGCGGGGACTCCCATATCTGGCTGATACCAGGAGAAGGATGCGTGGGTCACTTAGGTTTCAGGGGCATGAAACTGAAAATATCCCAGCCGTTTTCAACAAAAAGGGTCCATAGCAGAGATGAGGAGTTTACAGGATCCTTGGGAGGTCAGGAAGAGCAGGATGAATCCCAGAATACCACCAGACTGACCCATCCAAGGGAACCGTGACCTCTGCTAAGGAAGCAGGGATCCAGAGACCCGCCCTGGAGGGTGCAGTTGAAGGTCACGTCACCAGGCTGCTGCAGCAGGGGAACCACAGCTGCTTCGAAACATCACCAAACATCAAACACCAACAAGTTGGTGGTGACCCCAGGAAAATCTTAGCTGTTCTCACTCACGTGCCTGCTTTATTCTTTTAACCTCTCAATTGTGCGGGCCAAGGAAAAGCGGAGATGGTACCTACTCCCCAAGACTATGGGCGTGATTTATGAAGGTAGGTTTATTAAGATAAAATAAGGGAAAAGTACGCCTGTTACAATGATAGTAATTTTAGGTGGGAAAACAAAAACCAAAACATGTTTCTCTAATAAGCCAGAAATAAATCCTCGTGGACAAACCCTAAACAGGACCTTCTTCAAGAAAGACTAAGAAAGTAGAGGTTAGCACCTGGTGTTTGAGACGATAAACACACCTCTGACTCCGACTCACCGGAAAACGGGAGGCCGTGCCTCCAGCTGCCACCGCCCCACATAGGTTTAATTAGCCTTCAGCAGCATCTCCGGTCCAATCTGCTCTCCCTGGGAGCTGGCACTGTCCCCTGCCATAACTTGGAGAAATATGCCACGTGTCCACCGATCACACCCAGTGGGAGAGGGTGCTTGAGGCCACCCACGTGGTCTGACATCCGTCCTTTCTCTAAACCCACCCCCATGCTGGCGGCTCGCACGTAGCGGGGCAGCAGGGGCAGCACTGCACCTGTGCCCTGTACCCTCGGCCAGACCAGCCTCTAGGGGTTGGCTTAGCTCCACAATTTCCACAGAGAAAAGTGCTTAATGATATTAACTCACTAATGTGATGGTTACTCCAGTTGTAGGAAAGCTATTATAACAGATCTAAAAGCTGGCTTCAGAATTAGTCTTTAACAGGGCTTTTGTGTATTAGCTTATGTGGTGGAAGGAAGGGAAGAAGGAAGGAGGGAGGGAGGGAGGGAGGGAAGGATCGAGGGAGGGAGGGAAGGAAAAGGGGAAAAGAGTTGCATGCAAATCTTGTGCTTTTCATTGAAAGAAAAGTCGGCCCAGAGTGGCGAAACAAGAGCAGGCCTGTTGGGGCAGATTGAGTCTAGACTCGCCACAGGGAGCTCAGCCTGACACAGCTGGACTCAAAGCCATGGCCTGGCCATCAGTCACAGCTCAGAGTCACCTCAGCTGTCTCTAGGAACAGCCAGAGTGGAACGGGGAGGACACCTGCTGCTCCGACCACACGGTACCAGCGAGAACGACAAACAGTGAAGACAGATGCCCATGGAGCCCCATTTCTGACCCTGCTCCAGGCCTTAGGGACCTGCCCGCCACCATGTGAGCCCTTTGTGTTTGCAGCCTAGTCACTTCAGGTCTCTTTTTGCAGATGCCCCAGGGGGTTCCCACAAAGATCTGGGGCCAGAGGCATACAGGTCAGAAGCACGTGCCAGCTGTGAAGCCTACCTCTGTGTTGCAAGACCTCAGACAAGTCTTGTCACCTCCCTGAGCCCCAGCTTCCTCCTCTGGAAAGCGAGAAAGACAGAAATGCAGGCACGCTGGGTTTAACAAAGTGGGCTAATGCACAGGGAATATCTTAAACACAAAAGCCATATAAATAGTTCTTATCACTAAACCGAAAAAAGAGCGAAACTCACCCAAACAAATATTTCAGTGACTATAAAAATCCAACACGAGCTCATTAAACTTCCCCTTTGATGATCCCAGCAAATGTTAAAGACAGCAAAGATAACATCGGGGCATTAAAGCGAGTGTGTTTCAGACTCAGATGATAGGCACTCTCCCCTATTCAACTTCCCTGTTCAGCTCAGTAGACCTCGCCAGCAGCTTCCTGTTCTGTGAGATGGCCCCAGGTGTCACGGAGGTTTCCCAGGCAGTGACGTGCACTTTGTGCTGGTAATTGTAAAGGAAGAGGGACTGAAGTGTCGTTCGGGAAGCTCTGCACGCTCGCCTCTTGCTGCCCTTTGTTTTGACACCGAAGCCCCGTATTCAATGTCCCTGGTGTTTTCCATCCTCAGACTGACCACTGTGGCCAGTGGCTTCCAGGTGAGGTTTTCGTGTCGATGGTTGCGTGTTCCAGGATGAATGCCACCCTCGTTACCTTGATAAGTGCACCCAAGGGCCCTTCCTCTGCAGGCTGGGTTTTGCCAACTTCGCAGTCATGCCAACTTCCTGATCCACATGATCTTCAGAGATTCTTCTAGGTCTTTGCAGCTTCTCTCCCAGCAGAGCAAAGGTCTGCCCATAAGAAGCAGGGCGGACAGACCTCCAACGGACAGATGTCGGATGGTGGTGGAGAACCAGCGCTCATGAGCCCGCTGCCCTGCCCGCTGCCCCACCCCCCACCGAGCACAGCTCTCCCGAGGCGGTGAGAATGATGAGCATGGCCCAGGGAGCGAACTCACCACTGGGCCAGACCAGCGAAATGGATTTTTATTATGCGCCTCAGCTCTGATGGAGACTTTTCTGCTTTCTCTTATTTTTTTTTCCTGGAGAAAAAAACAAAAACAAAACAGGAAATGAAACTCAAAAATGCACAAGTTGTTCAGACAAATAAAGGATCCAATTTCACCATCCCTGCTGCTAAATCCTTTCTTTGATTCCTGCAGTCAGATCAAACATCAGGGACCAGCGTGATGTCTGTGGGATGGAATCTGCCTCCCGGGCCCCCGGAGCTGTGCTGGGGCTAGAACTGGGGGACTCTGCCTCCCCCCTCTCCTGAGAGTCCTTTCCTGTCCTGGCCAGGTCCTTGCTGGGTCTGCCTCCTGGCCTCCACATCACAGCCGGAGGAGGTGGGGGCCGTGAAATGGCACTGCGCCCCCTACAGGATGCCTGGCTGAGGGATCTGGAGGCCACAGAGTCTGTGTGAGCTGGGCCACATCCGGCTTTTTTAAAAATCAGAGAATCCATGACTTTCAGAAGGTTCTCCGTCAGAAGGTGCCGTCTCCACCACCTCTGGAATGCCCACTCTGCTCGAAGTCCTGCAGGGTGGGCCAGGAAGACGAATAGGGCCCTTCAGGGCTTTCCTATCTGGTTAAAGAGACAGCTGGCTCACTGCCATCAAATAAATCCTCTCCACACCCTCTTGTATTAGTCGGGGTTGCAGGAATGGAACCATTCTAGGAAGGGTAAACAGAAAAGGAAGTTAGGAACAGATATTAGGAGCCCAGGGGGTCCCCAGGGGGGTGACCTTGCAGTTTGCCCAGCCTGGAGGGACACACGGCACTTTCCCAGCCAACCACCACTCCAGCTGGGACCCGGTGGGGACTCCTGCAGACAAACCGTGGTCACGCCATGAGCCCACCAGGTCCTCTGCCTTGTGGCCTCTGGAATCGCGGGATCACTCTGCTACACTCTCCACCTTCCCAGAAAACAGTGTCTCCTTAGCTTTTAAATGGGTGTAAGTCACATGGTTGGACCTCCAGTGCCAAGAACACTGGGAAAGACTTCACTTTCATTAAAGTTACAGCTCCTATGAAGGGAAGGCAGGTTCATTCGAATGTCCCCAAATCCGGGAAACTGAAGCATCCTGGCATCCACCAGGGGACAAATATTCCAAGTCCACTTCCATCGTGCTAGCTGACGCCCTCCTGTGTCGTGTCTAGTTTCACTTGCCAGCCTCACCACCATTCCTCCCCCCTTCCCACCCCTCCTTCCCCTTCCCTTACTTTACCCAAGTCCTAGACTCATTTCCTAAAATGTCTCCAGTCCTGCGATGACTCCCTGCTAAGCACAGAGCAATTGACATGAGTTTGTACGTGTGACCGGTCTGAGAGCAGACACCACCCCAGGAGAATGGAGCATGGCACCAGCAAATGTCCCGGGGGCAGACAAAGACCCAGGGGAAGCAGGAGCCCCCGAAGGCCCAGGGCAGTGAGTGGAGAGAGGAGATGGCACAGAGCAAGCAGGTGTTTGTCATCGCGCACATCCTTGACACCGAGACGGGCTCTGGGTACACAGGAGAAGGAGACACAATCTAGCCTGAGAACGAGACCCCGGAGGGGTCAACCCAAGTTCAGGACAAGCCTCAGCCCCTGAGCGATTGCCCCTAAAACTTAGCCATGAGCTTGTGCCCCAGCTCCTCAGCCCCCACCACAAAGCTACACTCGGATCGACCCAGGCCATTCCCAGTGTAGCGTAGCCCAGGAGGAGAACGGGGTTCATCTGGAGGGGGCGGGGCACACACTGTTACCCAGACAGTTTAATTTTGAACTATTCAGATCACACATTTTCTCAGAGGTAGAGGGAAAATGCACATAGAAACTCGGCACCGGCCATCCCTGAGTGAGGAAGGTCCGTGCTTCCCTTTATAGACCAGTTAGAGTTGGGGTATGATTTGAGTAATTCTTCAATTGACTTCCTCACATTTTAGTCTGATAGCCGCCAGGACTGAAGCCGTAGCCAGTAATCACGCAGCCTCCATGTGGCTGGCTTTCTCATCTGACGACGAGACCAGAGTGTTTTCACTCTCCACTCACTTTCTCTGCCCCACAAGTTCCAATGTCCGAGCACAGGGTATCTCAGGCTCACAAGCATGTTTGTGCTGTGTCACTTACACACGCGGAGAGGCAGAGCCGGACATGTGTGCAGGCCCTGAGCCTCCAGGACACTTGGCTTTTCTGTGGTTGCACAGGAAAAATGGGCAGACACCGCTTCAACCCAGGTGGTCAGCCATGGGCCTGCTTGGCGGCTCCTAGTAGGGGCCGGGTGGGACGAGAGAGGTTTTGCACAACTTGTCCTCTTCATTTGTACATTCATTCATTCATTCATTCACTCACTCGTTCTTTCAGCAAAGCTATCGTCACTAGACACGCCTGTCTACCAGGCACCACTATAAATATAGGCCATGCAAAAGTGTTCACGATCATGGAAGAAGAAGAGGAGATATCGGTGGGGATTAAAGGCTTCCAAGTTTAAAACAATCCCCAAATAGAAAGCTCTTTTCTTCCCCCAGGCAGCTCTAATCATTCTCCCCCTTCCACCCCTCCCCAGAGCACCCTCTCACAGGAAGTTGCCATGCCTAGTGCCCACTGCTGGGCTCAGGATTTGATAGCAGCAAGAACAGGGGGAGGGGACAGGAAGAAGAAGAAGAAAAGGGAAGAGAAGACGGGAAAAGAGATGAGAAGGAAGGAGAGAGAGGAGCAGGGAGAGAAGGGGGAGAAGGGCACGCCCCGGCATGGGGTAGGACTCAGAATCAGGAGGGGACGCACCAGTGAACACCCTTCTAGCTCCCCTTCCACACTCAGAAGTTGCTCCAAACGGGGACAGAACCACTAGTGTTCAGCCTTCACCTTGGGCTGCGTGAGTCTCTGTCACCCACCCCTCACCCAAGGCTGCCGGCAGGTGGGCCTGGTGGGCCCCCTGCTGCCCTAAAGCTGGAGCATCCTAGAGTGTGGTGATGGATGGGCACAAAAGAGACTTGTGTATTTGATGGACTGTCCTTGTCCCTTCAGAACCTCACGTTTGGGATTGTGCCAACACAGCCTGAGACACATTGGGAGAAGAAGCTGGGAAAGAACAGGAACAGGAAATGCTGTAGTCACCCAGGAGTGCTCTCCAGTGTCCCCCAAACTGTCCTCCATTCAGAGCACATGAAGTCAGGGACAGCTTCTAGCCCAGCTCTACCCCACACCCTGGAACCCACGCTGGGGCTCCGGAGAGAAGCTGCACAAGCCTCCCCTGCTTGCCTGATTCTCGTGGGTGCTGACCAGGCCCTGAGGGAGACGCCAGGCAGCACCCCCATCTCCTGCTTCTACACCTTGCCCATCCCTGGCTCCTTTCCTGTCAAGAAATGAGCCTTTCTTGGCTCATCCTGGCTGCAAGGAGTCCGACTGGAATCATTATCTGCTGGGTCCATCCCCTCAGACCTTAGTCTCTGCAGGGGAAGCTGGTGGGCTCTCTCGCTCTCTGCTCCAAGCCCTCAGGAACTGGACATCTTGGGGCAGGCCAGGATCCAGTGATGTGGGGTAGACAAGAAGTACAGTTTTGGGGGGTAGACAGGAGTACTGTAACCCACCCTACCATTCTTCTAACATCATTTCTGTAAACAATGACCTGTTAACTAATAAGTAACCACAGGGAGACAGCCTGTTTGCTTCAGAATTCTAGGAACTAACTTCAGTAGAAGCCAACTCCTTTGCACAGTCCGGCTCCAGGAGATTTGATGACCTCCAACTGCTTAGCTGAACAGACTGTGCTTTCTTGCATATAGACCCCTCAATGAAGAATTTTCAACCCCCTCCTTCCAATCCTTTGTTCTGTCTTTTTTTCTTCCTCTTCCCTCCTTACAAGAACCCCTGCCTGAGTCCACTTGTTAAGATGGTCTTTGTGACATGAGTCCATTATCTCCTCAAGTTATCGGCTCCTGAATAAACTCACTGTCCCTCCACCAGCTCCGGTCCCTTGATTACTGGCTTTCAAGTGGCAGGCAGCCGAGCCTGGGTTCAGTATCAGTACTGGTTATTTGGGGTAGACAGGAAGTAATGGTCATTTGGGGTAGACAGGAAGTACAGTTGTTTGGGGTAGACAGGAAGTAATGGTTATTTGGGGTAGACAGGGAGTAATGGTCATTTGGGGTAGACAGGAAGTAAGGAGCACTCAGCGTAGACATGGAGTACAGTTATTTGGGGCAGGGATGGGGAAGAAAGGGGTAGCTCTGCATGAAGCACCTCATGCAGCTAGAAGAGGCTACTGCTCTCATCTGAGAAGGACACCCCTTGCCTTATTACGTTCCAGGGTGAAATTGCTGCAAACAATGGCAACCCTCCCATGCTCAGTTCTCTTTTTCTCTTCCACACCTCCCGTGGACACAGTTTATCTGCGATTCCTTCTTCGTGGTTTCAGGGATTTAAAGAGACCTATTTTCCATACAAGTCACATATCCCAATTACACACAGCTTTCCTCTCGTATTTTCCCTCTAAGACTTGAAGTAAGTGTTCATAGCACTAATTTCTATATCATGTAGAAGAAAGTCTTTCTCATAAAAGCAATATTAGGCTATCATTAAAAGAAATAAACATATCTCTTCCTCCCTCCCTCCCAAATTAAAACACATTTTTTTAAAGCACTTAAATGTTTGAGATATTTTCAGCTTGCCTTCGTTGTCTGAAACATCTGTTTGGTTGTCTCCCTGCAGACATCCGCTAAATAATGTGGTTTATTTTGGGTAACTGATTATAGGAAAATCGTTTCATATATCCACCAAATGACATTTTTAATCACATCTTTTCAACTTTAAAGAACCAAACGATTTCCTTATCTTGACATGATTTATCATCTGGGCAGCAGCCAGGGGCCTGGGAGGATGTTATCTACGGCTCCCCCACTCGAAGGGCTCTTACCAAGCAAGTGAAGTTTGCAGTCACAGGCGGAGAACAGAAGAGAAACAAATGGTGTGGTCAATGATTCTCCATGTACGATTTTTCCCAACGACCTCACCTCGTGACCCTCTCTCCCAAAGGCTCACAGACGACGTGACTTCCCATCGACTGCCGAGACGGGGCAGCTGACATGGGTGGTGTTTCGAATGCTTTCTCTCCTCACTGGCTATCAGCTAAGGCTCCACTTGGTTTCTTTTTGGACATGGTTGGATTTTTTCTTCCATGAGCCTTGGTTGCTAAAGATTTCCTACCCAAACTGATTGTTTTGTTCAGAAACTAAATAACTCTGCCTTCTTTCCCGCTCTGCTGAAAGTTGGTGACTAGTGCAGTTCAGAGACAGGTGGATACCTGTCCCGGGACCCTGGCCTGGGCAACTGTTTCCACCCTCACGTCACTTCCAAACTCCCAGCACCTGCTTCTCTAGCCAGCTGATGTTATCTCCTGCTTCACTTAGGATGACAAACAGTCCCGGTGTGCCCAGGGGTGAGGGTTTCTGGGGACACAGGACTTTCATTGCTGGGTATGTCCTAGGTAAGCCAAGAAGGCGAGTCACTCACTCTGAAGTTCCATTCTTTCTTATCCACCCAAGGATGTAATTCCAGCAGAACTCTTCCCTCTATCCCAATTCGTCCATCTTTTGCTTCGTAGCACAGCCGCATTTTTAGCATATAGCTTCTATTTCTCCCACTCAAAACAATAATAAAATAAACAAAACTCAACTCTCTGATCAGCCATACCCGATTCCTCCCCTGTCCTTAGCAGCAGGACACCAGACAGAGTGGTCTTTTCTCAGTGCCTCTAGCTCTCCCGGCTACTGTCTTGAACCCACTCCAATTGGCTCTCACCCCACCCTGTCTCCAGAACCGCCATCCGGGTCACCAAACACCACACGCAGATACACCCGTGTTTTCAGGGTTCCTCCTCCTTGGCCATCAACGGCTTTGGTCCAGTCAATCCCTCTCTCTTCCTTGGGATGCCTTCCTTGGTTGGCTTTCAAGACACCGCGCTCTTGTTCCTTATCTTCCTTGGCCACCTCTTCTCATCACCTTGAAGTAATTGGAAGGTCTCAGGGTTCCACCCTGGCTCTTCACCAACATTGTCAACATGCTGGCCCAAGCCACGTCTTGTCTGAATTACGGTATCAACAGTCCTAACCCAGTCTCCCTGCTTTACCCTCCCCCCGCCTGCATAGTTGGTACTTGGCCCAGGTCACTTCCTGTTTCTTCACAGTTCAGTGTGGTCTAGGTAAGACACCTGAGAATTAAAACAGTCACAGCTCCTGATTTAAGTGAGCACACAGTTTAGATGAGAGGTGTGGATGCTTTTATGGGAGAGTAAATAATAATGCAGTGTCTACCTCTGTCACGTATGGAATTTCTACAAGTCACTCTAAAACGATAAAGGATAACTCATGGAAAGGCCGAGGCTGAATGACAGGATATTTCCCAAGGAATGCCATCAAATTGCTTTCACTATATAAATTCTGACACTGCAGAGAGCTGAGCGGTGGGCTTCAGCAAGAAACATGCCTTCTCTGCAGCCGATACAGGTCACGATAAATCACTCCAAGTGGGTACACTTAACTCAGCTCGAGCAGGGTGGGCTTGGAGTACACCGTGGTGACATATCTGTGCATTCTCAGGCTGCAAGGGAAAGAAAAAGTGAAGCCTTCTTTCCTGCCACTTCCTGAGCTTCTTCTCCAAGTGTGTATGTGCTATCACCGGAGACACATAGTATATGTGTTAACATGTGAGAACCGGTGTTCACCCAGCTGGTTCTGAGCCATTTCCCCACGATGGTTCTACCCACATAAGTACTTCAAATAACAATTTTCTTTTCCTTAATTTGTCTCCTCATTCAACAAATGTCTGCTGTGCACATTATTTGGTCTAGAAATCAGTCGAGGTACCAGATACACGGTGAGGAACAAAGCAGACATGTCTTTTCCCCAGGGAGCCCGACATAAAGGCTCTTTCAATGTGGACGTGTTTTACCCCAGGGGTGAGGCCAGCTGAGCACTGCGTACTGACAGTAGCTGGATTCCCTTTGTGTTGAAAAGTAAATTCAGTATCTTCTATTTGTGGCTTCACCGCCAACAAACTCAGGGACAGATTTATATTTAGTTGCATTCTAAGGGTTAACAATTTTTGTTAAATTTTTAATGGAGGTACTACATCTGAGAAAAGTGGAAAAAACCCTATAAATTGACAGCCCGGTGAACTGTTGTTACAAAGCAGACACCCGTGTCAGCACCTCCCAATTTAACAAACTGAATGTTAATGAACGCAGAAGGTCTCTCGCTCCCCTTCCCAGAATCACCTTACCCTCTTCCCACTGTCCTCATCTCTGACACAACACATTGTTTTTGAACTTGATGTAAATGGCATTGTGTGGTATGCATTTTCTTGCGTCCGACTTCTTTTGCTCAATGCGTTTGCAATTTTTATCCAAATCGTTGCGTGAAACAGTTCGGTCATTTTAACTGCTGTATAATTTTCCATGCTTTTACTATGCCAAGTTTATCCATTCGAACATTGATAAGTATTTGGGTTGTTTGCAGATGCTGGTGATTCTGAGTAGTGCTGCTATGAGTATATTTGTACATGTGCACATATTTCTCCCAGGTGTTTATTGAGGAGTAAAATTATTAGACTGAGGATGAAATGTGTATCACATCAAAGTTGACTAAAACAGTGGTATCAGCACACACCAATATTTAGTAATACACTCCCAGGGTTACATGAGAGAAAATATTACCCCACACCTTTGCCAATTCTTCACATATTCAGACTTTGGCCTTCTAGTAAGTGTGATGGTTACTCATTAGTTGTATATTTTTCTCCCATGAGCCTTTGTTGCCAGAGATTAAACTCCCCTCATTATTGATAGGTTGAGTACACTCTCATATGTTTTGTGGCCATGTGGGCGTTATCTTTGGAAGTGCCTGTTCAAGTGTCTTGCCCATTTTACTGTTGGGTCTCTGAGTGTTTCTCACATTTGTTGCATACTCTGGGATATGCCTCTTTGCAGACCTGTACTTTGCATATATATATTTTCCCACTATGGCTTGACTTTTAATTGTCTTAATGGTATCGCTTGGTGAATAGTTTTAAATGTTCATCTAGTCTAATTTATCAAATAGCTATTAAAGTAGCAATTATTACTAGAGATAAATAAGAATATTTTATAACAAAAAAAATGTTCCAAAAACAAATGTGACATATTTCTTAATTTCTTGCAGCTAATAATGCAGGGTGGGGCAAAAGTAGGTTTACAGTTGTTTATATGGAAAATAATACAATAATGAATAAATAATAATATAAGAATAAACTCTGGGTTTTATGTACTCACAACTATAATCCTACTTTTGCCTGTTCCTCTATAGTTTAAAATATACAAAATTGAAGGAAGATACAGAAAAATCTATGGTCTTTTACCTGTAACCGACTGGATTAAAACATGAGAACTTACCCTGTGTGCTCATAAGAGCCACACTTTAAATATATTGGAAGTTGAAAAATAAAGGAAGATAAAAAGTATATGATTTAAACACTAATCCAAAAAATGCTGGGGTTCCAATGTTGAATTATGCAAGTCATCTGGAAATAAAATCCAGTTTGTCGTGATGCTTGGCTTTTTATCATTTGATACATCCATTTGCTCAAATCTACCTCTATGAGGAATACCTGTCTCTAGTTTTCTTGTAATTATTTGTTAGGTTTTGAGATAGACACTGTTTCTTTCTCTTTAATTTTCTAGAAGACTCTGTACTAAATTTGTATTATTTCTTCTTTAACTATTTGGTAGAATTCCCTAGTGATGCCATTTGGGCCTAGAGTTTTCTTTTGTAACCAATAATTCAATTTATTTAATTAATAAATAAACAGATATTTGGGTTGTCTATTTCTCCTCAAATAAGCTTTGGTGGTTTGTGTGTTTTATAAAATTTGTCTATGTTATCAAAATTTTTATTGACAAAATTTTTAATAATATTTGTTTATTATCAAGATCTGTAGTGATATTATTCTTTTGCTTCTGAAACTGGCAATTTTTGTTTTCCATCTCTCTCTTCATTATCAGTCTTCCTAGAAGTCTATCATTTTTATTTATTTTTCAAAGAACCAACTTTTTTCTATATTAATTGTTTCTCTACTATTTGCTACTCATTTTATTGCTTTCTGCTTTTGTTCAATATATGACAGGAGATCAAGAATTCTGTTACTTGGCTATTTGTTCAGTACAGGAAACTTTTGATCTCTTATAAGTCACGGGAGACATAACATTTAGTGGGAAGTCTCAACACATCGGGTGGGAAGGAAGGCCATGAGTAACGCTTCACTGTAATTTGTATCTTACTCGCTTGCTCTGCCCTTGTGACACTTCATCAATTTAGCAATATTAGATCTAGTCAATTTAAAGTATACATATCACTTTTTAAACTTCCAAATAACCTTACAAATTAATGTCATTTTTTTCATTTCATGGATGAGAAAGCAAAAAACCAGAGAGAGGTTTCTAATGAGGCCATGATCGACGACATATTAGGAAATAGCAGACTGACGTGTGAGCAATTCTCTTAAACACTGTAATTTACCTCTCCTACACCAAACCCCTTGGGGCCTTGGGTAATCCTGCAAACACCGGCTCCATCCTCCTTTCCACGCTGTGGCGCAGAACGGATGCAACTTGCTTTCTTTTTCTTTGGTTACCGGACATCCGTAATTCTCATTTTGACTTATCATATTGCTTTTGTCCTCACAATCCATTGGAGTTCTTTTTTTTTTAATGGCATTTAGCAATTACAACAGAAAATATTTGTATTTATTTACTTTTTCTTTTCAGTTCATGGCTGCTCTCTGTAGAAGTGTGAAAACATCTGGCTGAGAACCTCCCCAGTGCAATAGTGTCTTAGCTTTAACAGAGCGGGGTTCAGAACGTAGCCCTCGGCCCAGTCAGCACCTTCCTCAGACACGTCATTTCCTGCTCTGAGCCCAATGTCCCCATCTGAGCAAGAGCGCAGGGGAGTGCCCTCAGAGCTCCTACAGTGGAAGTGAGAGTCTCTGTGAATCCACCTGGAGATGTTTCATAAATATTTGTCCCTTTTTTCCCAAGAATATACATATAGTGATATAATAATCAAAATGGTATTAGCATAAAAACAGATATATAGATCGATGGAAGAGCACAGAGAGCCCAGAAATACATCCATGCAGATATGGCCATTTTTTATGGTCATTTAATTTATAGCAAAGGAGCCAAGGATATACAATGGAAAAAAGACTGTCTCTTCAGTAAATGGTGTTGGGAAAACTGCACAGCCAGATTCAAAAATGAAATTAGACCACTGTCTTACACTGCACACAAACATTAACACAAAATTGATTCAAGACTTGAGCGTAAGACCAGAAACCATAAAACTCCAGGTCGAAAACACTGGCGGCAAGCTCCATGATGTCCGTTTTGGTGATGATCTGTCTGGATTTGACACAAAACGCAAAGATGACAAAACTACATCAAACTACAGTGCTTCTGCACAGCAAAGGAAACCATCAACAAAATGAAAAGACAGCCAGCCTACTGAAAAGGAGAAAATATTTACAAATCATATATCTGACAAAAGATTAATATCCAAAATATATAAAGAGCTCATGTAACTCAACAACAAAAAAGAAAAACTTGAACCATCAGGTTTAAAACATGAGCAAAGGATCGGTATATAGACGCTTTTCCAAAGCAGAAGTACAGACGCCAACAGGTGCCTAAAAGATGCTCAGCATCGCTCATCCCCAGGGGAATACAAATCAAAACCACACTGAGATATCACTTCACACCTGTCAGTGTAGACACACCTGTCTATTACCAAAAAGACAAGAGATTCCAGGTGCTGGAGAGCATGTGGAGAAGAAGGAACCCTGTGCACTGTCAGTGAGTGTGAATTGGTGCAGCCACAATGGAAAAGACTATGGAGGTTTCCTAAAATGTTACAAAGAAAACTGTAGGATCCAGCAATTCTGCTTCTGGGTGTTTATCTGAAGGAAACGAAACACCAGCTAGAAAAGATTCCTTCTTCATACTATTCCATTGTACAAATGTGCCACATTATCTTTATTCACTCATCCATCGATGGGCACTTAGGTTGCTTCCACGTCTTGGTTATTGCAACATATTTTGTAGCCGTGAGAAAGGAGGCAATCCTGCAGTTTGGAACAACATGGACGGCCCTTGGGGGCATGATGCTAAGTGAACCAAGATAGACAGAGAAGGACAAACACCACATGATCTCACTTACATGTGGAATCTACAAAACAAGCAAAAATTCTGAGCTCTTAGATACGGAGACTAGATTGGCAGTCGAGGGACGCAGGGAGTGGGGAAAGGCAGAATGGGTGAAGGTGGCCAATGGGCACAGGTTTCCTGTTACAAAATCAATGAGTCACTAGGATGCGGGTGCAGCGCGGCGACTCTGGTTAAAGATACCGTGTTGTGTGTTTGAACGTTGCTAAGAAGCCAATCTCGAAAGTTCTCATCACAAGAAACAAATTGTAACTGTTGGTGGTGGTGGTTGTTAACTAGACTTATTGAGGCAATCATTTCTCAGTGCTTGAGAAATCATATCAAATCATATTGTATGCCTGAAGCTAATGCAATGGATGTCAATTACATCTCCATAAAAAATAGCAGTCCTTCTCTCTTCTAGAAACACATCAGTCTTTTCCCCTCTCTCGGACATATCACTACCTTTTTTTTTAGAGTATCTATCTGGTAGCCACCTAGAGCTATTTCCACAAAAAATATCTTCTCTAATCCGCCTTCACAAACTGAGCAAAAATAATCTTCAAATCACTTTTAATAAAATTTTGAACATTCTATGGTCCACTGAAAATATGACTTATGGACAAATTTCTCTACTGGTTTACTTTTGAATTTTTCATTTAATTGAACTGGATTATGATATAAATAAATCTACTGATAGAATTTGACATTTTTGCTTCCCCAAATTTCTCTATATCAGTTGTACTATATATGTGCATATGTAAATATGTATACATACACACGTATATGTATATATGCACACACACACATAATCAGTTTGGCAGACATACTGTTAGTGACTAAGAAAAGAACAGTGGGATTCCATTTGTTCGTTTTCCAGTCTCCTCATATTAGCTGTGCTGGGGCAGAAGGTGGAAAATAACTTAGTTACTTATTATAATTTTTATCCACTGGTTGTGACTCTTTATATCTAATAAATGTGTGGCCTGAAAATTTTCCCCTGAAATTGAAGATGATAATCTGATTTCTATGCATTGGGGGAATTAAAAAGTGTTTGTCCTCTTGGGAACACGTGGAGTGTGTCTCTCGGTTATTTTTCTTTGTTGATAAGGTTTCAGTTAGAGATATTTCCCTGTGCCAGGACTTGCCTGGGGAATGGGGCTGGGAGGGGAGGAGGAGGAAGGCATCCTAGGAATGTGGGAACAGCAAGAAATCCAGGGATTTCACCTCTTAGGCTACTAAGTGTACTCCCAGGTCCTAAGAGAGCAGTCCTCCAGCCCCAGAGCTGTGCAGTGGATGCTGTGGCTCTGGGCTCCAGTCTAGAGCAGCCCTGCCCCCACCTCGGCCCTGCAGGCAGCCCCAGCTCCGGGCCTGAGCCCTCTGTGTTTCTTGGAGGACCCCACTTACGCCTCTGAGGCCGGCTGGTCAAAACGGAAACACGGAGATTCGGTCCCTCCTCCGAGGAAGACGTTTCTCTTTATGTCAAGCAGCCTTCCTCCCAGAAACCACCCTTGTCAACGGTCTGGCCATTTTCTACTGTCGGTTCAGATACAAGCTGGAGATGAGCCCTGGGAACCAGCACACCTGACTCATACAGCGGCTGGGACCCTTGATCCAGCTGCCTTACGCGGAGATTTTCCTGATTGAATCCAGGCTTCTCAGGGCCACATCTGAGATGCCACCTACATATTTTTCCTAAGGGGGTCCCCAAGGGTCAGTATACCCCCCTTTTCCCTTCCTTTGTTAACTCTGTGGAGAAAGAGCTAATTGAGTGAGCCAGACGTTGAGATAAATTATCACGTGCATCAGTGTGTGCTCACATTTGAGAATAAACGGAAGAGAAATTAACCCGTTGTTGTGCAATGGGAGTTATATTATTAATCAGTTCCCTACAATGTGTTTCAGCTGAAAAGTAATAACTCATCATTAGGGCACTGCCTGGGGGTACCAGGCTACCATGGAAACGGCCTGTAATAAGAGACAATCTTTCATTTTCTCTCTGAGGTACCATCTCATCAGATGCCTTAACATTTAGACAAAATATATATATAATCTCTCTTCTCCACTTCCATGTATGGCTATATCTACACCCGGCGTAGTTAACAGCTGACTTTAAAGCTGCCACCACCAGATAATGTCCTCCAGGGAAACTCCTGTGGCTCTTGTCCCCCGACAGCCAAAGGACCGCCCTTCAGAGCCTCACTGAACACCCCAGTGAAATGCTCATGACTGGCTCCACGCCCAGTAAGCCAGCAGATGGAGGTCGTCTCCGACTTAAAATGGAAGGGAATTCAGAAGATGTGGGCCTCTCCCAGCTTCCCACCCTCTGGTGTCAAGCAGGGGAATCCCCGCTGGAGGGCAGCTGCCACGGAGGTGTGGGCAGCACAGGGTGAGGCGGGGTGCTGCCCGGAGCTGGGGAAAGGGGAGCAGGAGAGGGGGTGCAGCCAGGGAAACTCCATAATCCACACAGGGCTTGTGCACAGGAATCAGGGCTCACCTTCAAGGGGTTATCTTCTTGGTCCTTTCCCGGTCAAGAGAGCAAAAATCAAAGTTACTAGCCTATTTTGTTAAAGCAAGCACAAGAAGTTCTAGGCATTGTACCAATAAACCCAAACTGTCATGCTGCTAGTAGCTCGCTGGCAGAGCTGGTAAAAGGTCACCCTTCTCTCTAATGGTGCTTGCATCTATCCGATCTTGAGCTTGAAACGGACACATTTAAAATCTTCCATCAAAGCAACATGATCAGTGTGACTTTACCTCTCTGTGATGATGTGTGATGATGCCCTGAGAAGGGCTATCTGGTCAACCTCATTTTAGTAGTTGAAGGGATCACAAGTGTCAGGCGGGTGCCTTAGAATCAAAGGTCTAAAGATATTACCCTGACCCAATCAATTGTCCCCAAAAGGGGGACAACTCAGTGTTCATGTCTCACGTCTCGAGCTTAAATTTAGCTTATTAAAGGTCTTGTTTTTAAACACCCCAGTCCACAGCAATCTCTCCCTTTCTTGTGGTCCTGTGGCATCTCTGGTCACCAGTAGTCCCTGGGCACTCATCAGACATGCCACCATTCATTACCTTCTCCTCCAGGTGTCCTGCTGTTCCTTCCTAGACAGCAGACTCTTTAAGCGGAAGCAGAACAGACAGCACTCCACATACCATGGTGCCAGGCACTGTCCTACGTTTTCTAAGTGCTTCCCATACGTTTATTCACTTACTCTTTCCAACGTCCCTAAGAAGCTGGTGCACTACTATTAGTCTGTATCTATGGGTGAGACAACTCAGGGAGGTGAAGGAGCATGCCCAGAGTCATGCGGCTGGTAAGTGGAGGAGTGCCGGCTCGGCCCTCGAACCCTCAGCGGTCTGGAACTGGCTGCTGTTTCCCTCGACACCCTGTGGTCCCAGGGCACCCAGAGCTGTCACTTGTCCAGGCCTGTCCGACGTTCAGTCACTGACAACGGGTCAGAGGGGAAGAGGGATGGACGGAACTGCAAGATCAGCTCAGGTTCTTCACCACCACAGACAAACAACTCAGAGGCATTTGTTACATCGCGGGTGAGTAAGAGCCATCATTTGAATGTCTGAATGTCATACATTGTTTCCATTATTTTCAGGCACATTAAGAACCATTCCGAGAATACTTTCTCAGGGGCCCTCAAAGAGAGTGATCTGCTGGAATCTGGGCAATTCACAATTCCCGTGGTGCTGGGATATGGTGAGCCCGACGGGGTCCTGGCCAAGCCTGAGTCTCCAGAGGCTTAGACAAAGTCCGATGCAGCGGTGTCTTGTGGGCGAGGCTGCTTCACTCCCGTGCTTGGGTGGCTGTTTCCCCATGTGCCAATTAATTCAACGGTTAACTGTCGCCACATGCTGTGTGTAGGTGCTGCTCCAGGTTCTGGGGCTTCAAGGTCAGCAAAACAGAGGAAGTCCTTGCCTCCCTTGAGCTGATATTTTTCAGTTTGGAGAAACACGTATTAAATACAGAAATGATGGTTAAAGAAAATCACTTCGAGGATGTGCTACATGATGAAGGAATGAAGGGAGTAAACGGGTGACGTCATAGAGTGCTGGGCCTGGGTGGGGGTGGGGTGGGAGACTGGGGGCCTGAGAGAGTATATCTGAAAATAGCAAGGCCTGAAGGAAAGAAACAGCCGACAATGCAAGAAAGAATCTGAGAAAGATGTCCTTGGCAGAGGGGACAGAAAGGGCGAAGGGTTTTAGGTGGGCATCATCGTGGTTTCCTAGGTAACAAAGGCATCCAGCGTGGCTGGAAGGAGGGAGTGAGGGAAAGAGAGGCAATGGTGAGGTCTGAGCAGGGCCCTTCCAGTGGAGGCTGGGACTGGTTCCGGACGCAGCGGGAAGCAGTGGGGGAGGAGCAGGAGAAAGAAAGGCTCGGATTCACTTTCCTAGATGACCTCACTGAATTCTGGGTGTGACGTGTGTCTAGGACTCAGTTTGTGCCATCCTCTCTTGTCGCCCTTTACAGGTCGGTCCTGCTCCTTAGGACATGGCCATGGCAAACGGGCAGCATGTCACAGAGAAAGAAACCACGGTCAAATTCGTATCCGTGGCTTGTTAGGATGCCAGAGTGATGAGGTGGCAATCCGTAAAGTTTGTATCTTACAAGCGCATTCTATCTCTGCCTTCCTTTTTATTCTTTTATCTTTCACTTTAAGACACATTGATGTTACATTTTTACCATTGTGCATTTTTTAAGAAAGTCCATCAAATGTAAAAAGACATTGGGTCAAAAGCATGCAAGCCATCTGAGCTCACTCGGAATGGAAACAACTTTAATTGATGCAATTTGCAGCCATTTAAATATTTCATATTCGGTTATGATCACGGCGGGGAGCTAGCCGGAGCCGCACGCTGGCAGCCCGGCGGAATGGGATTTGCGGGTTTTGTCATTTCCACTCGCTCGGGTCTCCTCGGGCTTGGAGTTCACCGAGAGTTGTGTAGGTCGACACACACTGAGTCCTCAGAGAACAGAGGACGTGAAAGTGGTATTTCATATTTAAAGCCAGTCGCTGGTGCCGAGAAGGAGGGGGAGCTCTTTCTCCACTCCTACCGTGAGGAAAAGGTTCAGAGTAGCAGAATCGAGCTTAGATTTCACAATACCCACCGTAGGAGACGGGGTGAGCGCACTCGATCAGCTGTTTAATTAGACAACCTTGGCTCACAGAGAGAACGTGCGTTGAGCTAAGCGTTTTTCTGATTTTGCAGCTTGTCCCCAGCCGCAGTGGGGGCTGCGGTGCTTTCTGATTTGCATCCGTCTGAATTCCACCTTTGGGGAATGAAAGAGGAAGGCAGAGGGTGTGTAGAAGAGCATCGCTTCGCCTGACATCCATTATGGGCGATCTTTCCCCCCTAATAGCTGCACAAGAATAGGAGATATTCTGGCTCAATATTGGAAAGGACCTTCTGGGAGCTAAGGTCACCTGTCTGTCACAAGCCATGTCCGAGTGACACGGAGTCTTTCTGGACAATCTTGACTATGCCTCTGTTCCCCTCGAACTGTGTGGAAAAGGTGGAGGGCAGGAAAGTGGACAAGAAGACCACACACAGTTACCAAAGGTATTTGCAGCAAAGCGGTATGTAGGGAACAGTCTGTCAGCTTTGCCAAGGGCACTTGAACCCCATATCCGTTTCCCTCTCTTTTGCAACAGCCCTTTCTCGGTGGGAGGAGGAAAGCCCCCAGCTGCCCGGAGCCCAGCAGGCATGAGCTTCCCTGCGACCACAGATCGTCCTCGGAGCTCACGAGGAGAGTGGAGACAGGCAGGGCACTGCATTTTTCATCAGACCCTGGGCACGAAGGGCTGCTCTGTCACAGCTGTCCCAGTCCCTGGATCCGCAAGGACCCAACCTCTCATTCATTCTAATCCCATCTGGTCTGGACGGAGAGAAGGGCCCCGCACAATGAATGAGGACACTGCTCACGGCGTCTGCCTAGACTCCCAGTGGCCTTGAACGTAGCCTGAGTCCATTCCGCAGCAATGACATTCTCAGTGTCTTTGTTCCAAACCCAGGGGCTGAGGCTTCAGGGGAGGGATCAGGAGAAACGCTTTGGGTTTCACCACTGTCTGGGAGATGACCGCTCCGTCTTGAACACAGACGGAGAGGGTGCTCTGTGGCAGGTAAGTTTCTCCATTCTATGCTGGATCCCCAAGGGACACCCAGGCACCCCTGGGTCCTATTCAAATGCTTCGCCCATAGCGGAGGGCACCGATGCATCCAGTTCTGACCCCTCTGCCGGTGCTCGCTCCAGTTCTCCCAGCTAAGTCATGGTTAGGACTGGGAGGCAGACCACTTGCATGGCCCATGTAGGCGCTGCCAGCCCTGAGCCCAGGAGGCTTGTCAGAATCTGTGGCTGGGGGTCGGCTTGTGCAAATCCATTGCTACATCCGGATTTCTTTTGATGACTACTTGAAGGCTGTAGTTTACTGATGTTTTATGGCTTGACATCTTGTTTGGTTAAAGCCCACAGAACTTTATTTTTAACTCTTTACTAGTAAACTCTTTTCTACTTGTTTCACACGTGGAACTCCCCACATGTTATTTCCCCATTTCTATTTATATATGACAATGAGGGGTCTAATTTTCTCTTAAAGTTAAATTTGCTAAGATGGGGTCATTTTTTGGAATCACCCCAAAAATCGTGGGATGCTTGGAAAGGGAAACTGTCTTGATGCATCAGGTGTGACTTTTCAGGAACTTCCGGTCTCATGAATCAATCTCCCTTACTCTCTCTCTCCAGGAACTACTTACTCTACATAATCTTAAACGTGCTTCATTGCATCGTGCAGAATACAAATCTGGGCTTTGGTGTCTGTAATTTTGCAAGATTACTTCTTGAGGACAAATAAAAGAAGCCGTGTCTTTGATGGCATCCTGTCATTTAGCCCCAAGGGGTACACACTGGGCTAGGAGTCCTCGCAAAGGCTGATGGTGCTCATTGAACACTTTCTGACCTGCACCCAGATCAGGACATTGCTCCAAAGTCATGGTGAGGAAGCAAGGAAATGCTGAGTGTCCCAGAGGACCTGTCTTACCCGGGCACTGCAGAACCAAGGGGCGGCCAGGTTACTCATGTTGTGGTTTGTCGAGACCTGCCGCTGCCAGAGCTGCTCACAGATCACCCTCATCTTCCACGTTAATTCTGTCTACTCTGACTCAGTCCCACAGGTGGTAGGAGGGGAACAGCATGGCGCTGGTTAGAGACCCAGGGAGGGATCCTGCAGTGGGTGGCTTATGGGAGGGACAGGGAAGGACTCTGTGATAACAGAATGCGCCCTAAGTATGTATTTTCTCATCTTATCCTCATGAGTCTTCCATAACATTGTCTCTCTCCCCTTTCTGGTGGTCACATGGCCATGAAGAACAGGGGTGATTTTGGTCTGCCTGCCTTGGCATTCGTGTTCACGGCCATGGCCATCCCGGAGTCACATAGCTCTTCACCTGACACAGAGGAAGATCTGAACAGAGGAAGGCAATGCTAAGGGAGTCCACAGTCAGACCAGAGCTGTGAACTAAGGGTTCCAGAAGTTTTCATTAGTCAAGAACGATCATGATATTCCTTGGTAACAAAAGCCCCCAACTTTCAAAAGCTCAATACAACCAAAGTTTATTTCTTGCTCACGAAAGTCAGATACGAGGCAGGTGACTGTCCAGGGTGCTTGTCCTTGATAATCTGTCTCAGGGCTCAGCCCTCCCAGCATGCAGCCTCCGCCATGCCCTGGAGGGAAGGAGAGGAAGCGCAGAAAACTGACCCTCTCTCAACTGCGTCCAGTGGAAATGACTGGCGCACTCTGCTTGCTGTTCGCTGGCTGCATGGTCTCTGCACAGCGGTCAGAAGTGGCGCGAAGTCTTCCCATGGCCCTAGAAGGGGAGAAAGCCCAGATGTGGTGACACCAGCCAGGCTGGTCTCTGTCTGCCTGGCTGACCTGCACTCCAGGAGACGCTAGAGGTTACGTTCTCTTTCGGGGTCATTGATGTACTCGATTAGTGCTGCCAAAAAGTATGTTAGTTCTTGCTGTCTGGTGTCACATGGATACCAGCCGAGGGAAATTGAAAGTTGATCTAATAGTCTAACTAATAAAGACCAAGCATTTTATACTTTCATGGAAACAGAATTTAGGCAAAGTCGTAAACATTTCTGTTCTCTGGATTACTACTTAAATGATATACTTCTCTTTGCTAGTGCAGATCTGGCCTCTCCATCTGCCAAATGCGAGTTCATCGCCTTGTTCCGCCCTTCTGGACCACCCGCTACTGTGCTAAGTGCCGGGATGAAAGCCCAATCAGTTACAGATTCTGCGCTCACGGCCCCTGCTGTCTAATAGACGAGACTCAGTGAATTCACAAATAGCTCCCGACAAGGAAGACCGTGATAGGTTCTAGAAGGTCAAATTATAAAATGATGAGTGGTCTAGACAGGCTTGTCTAGGCTGTGCGCTCACAGCTGATTGGACTGGAAGTGGAGGCTTGACCCAAATGCTGCAAGTGGGGTGACTTACGGCCCCACTGGAAAGGCAGAGCAAGGCCAATGAGAATGCCCCCTGCACTTTTGGGAACTAGGAAACTCATGCATGGAGCTCACGGAAGGACCTGTGCAGCCGGAGCCGGCATGGCCCCCACTGTGGTCCAGGGTCGAGCTGGAGTCTGAGGCCAGGGAGCAAAGGCGAGGCGGAAGCTGAGAGAAGCAGGTGCCGCAGAGGCTGTGCTCCGGGTGCTGCTCAGCAAATGCCTCCTGGCTTTGGTTCCCAGGGGGCCAGCTGCCCGGTTTGCATTCCCGGGAAAGCGTGTCACACAAGCTATGAGCACAGGCTCTGGGGTCAGACACCCCCAAGTTCGTGCTTTGCCTCGGCACAACTCCAGCTGTGAGAGTGTGCGCACACTGAACCCGTCTCAGCCTCCAGCTCCTCCTCCACTACACGGAGGGGAGAACTCGCAGGTTCGTGGTGAAGATGAAATGAAATAACATGAGCTGCACAGAAGCAACACAACACTGTCAGTATGAATGTTGTTTCCATCAGCTTTGTCCCCACCTGTCCACATGTATCTTGGGAATTACCTGCCTGTCTCCAGATTTCCCCCCTGAGGGAACTGAACAAGTCTTTGTCCCTCACGGACCCAGAGATCTCACAGGAGGCCCTTGGTTTGGGTTGGAGTTACTTCTGCAGAGGCGAGTGCGGGGCAGGTCTGGGTTCAATATTCTGGTTCTTGCTCTTACGGGTCGTGGGAATTTTTGTAAGTGCCTCAAACTTTTCACAAGTTAGTATATTGGAGGCACAGAGGGCCTGAAAGAGTTCTCCCAAGGTCTACCATTTTGTGATGCTAGGCAAGGAATAAAAAAATACTTCTTTCTGAGACATTTTGAAGACCCAGCCATGTAGGGGGTGACAAGGCTTCGGATCTGCAGTGATCTCCTCATATACGTTTACCTGCATTGAACCTCATGAGCACCCTGCAGAGCAGGTGAGGAAAAAGTTATTCTCGCCCCCACTCTCCAGGTGAGAGAATGAGGGTTCACACAATGTCTGTGACTTCTCAGGGGTCACAGGGTAAAAAGGGACAAACCATAAGCTCAAAATCCCAGTTTTCTGATTCCCACCCAGAGCCACATCCTTTCTGCTGGGCCCTGCTCTCCCTTGTCCTTGTCCCCAAACCTGGAGTGTGGCCCGAGGCTGTCCAATGGCAGAAAGAGACGGGTGGTGCCTACAGACCTTGGGATGACAATGGGGACGCTATACGTGGGAATTTTGTGAAAGGTCACGTGCAAGATGGCAACCTTTGTGGTTCCCCTTCAATGACACCAGGAAAGCCCATGCCAACTGACCCAGGAAAAGTGAGCCAGAGAACGGCAGCGAAACGGGGTGAGGGGTGTGGGGGGGTATGTCAGGGGGAGAAGTGGCAGTTGTGCTAAGCAAATTCGGTATGAGAAAACAAAACAGGATCCAACTGTGGAGGCAGGTAAATGTTTAACAATTGGCCTCCCCCCCCAAAAAAAAAGTTAAAAAAACCAAAACAAACAAAGAACACTGCCCCCTCCATGGTCGGCATTTCCATTTCCCGAGTGTCAGCCCTCGGGCCGGGACAGCCCCCACCTCACCATGCTCACTGCTCTGAGTAGGTGCACGGGCCCAGCGCTCACCAAACTCAGAATTAAATTAGGAAATGAAGGCTTTTGAGCATTTACTCACTTTGTTTTAAGTACATATTTTATTCATTGGAAGTTGGCATGATTCAATTAACCGTGGGTGTGTTCAACAGCAGCCTCACAAAAGGCCTGAGGATTGGACGGTAACCCTCCCCCCTCCCAGCCCCGGCAACCTGGTAAAAAGGGTGCCTTCACCGCTGCGGTGACAGGCACTTGGAGAACGTCCTCTCCTCGCTGCCTGTGCAGCTGGTGGGAGTGGGATTAATAAAGTGCCATTATCCGAGTTGACCCCTCCTCCCTCCTCCCCTGCCGGCCCCCTCCCACCCCCCTGAGTCTCACTGAAAGGGAAGGGCAGCCCTGAACTGATCTTTTTCTGCACCCTTGGAGTCTGCAAGGCCCAGCGCTGGCCAACTTCGGCTTCTGTGAATGCTGGTGCGTGTTTGCTGGGACACCCGGGAGGGGCGTGCAGGCAGCTTCTATCAGGCACTGGATGCTGGGAACAAACTTCCGGTCTTGCCCGGTGGGAACCATGGAGACCTCATGAATATAGGCTTATAAATTTTACAACAGCATGAAAGATTGCTCCTGGAGTACGAACATTACAGAGATGGTTAAACCAGGCCCCTGGTTCCCTCGGGCACTGTTTTTCTAACTATTAATCTCGGTATCAGGCACAATTTGCAGCCGTAATAGCGGTCTCTCCGCAGGCACATACACACACAAACAAAACCAGGATGAAAGAGCAGGTACTTAGAGGCAATTAAAGCTCTGGGTTCCTACACACACGCACGAGGCAGTACGTAGTCAGCTCATTCCTCCCAAAATCATTATCTCTGTATCATTTTTTGTACTGCACTAAATTTTGCAAAAGTGTTTTGACAGCAGCAATCACAAATTCCCCGAAGCCCAAAGTACATCCGATTCCGCAGGGAAGGGAAACAGCGTCACACCGAATGGCTGAGAGCAGTCTCAGAGCCCCCTTCCAGGCCGGAAGCCAGAGCCTGCCAGGAACCCTCTGGGGGCCTGTGGGACTTTCCGCGCTGCAGCTAAATAAAACGTAAAATGTTATAGTGTGTGTTTTCTAGTATCTTCATTGTTTCCCCCATATAAGCGTTTATTGATACCTTCAGGGACTCAGATAAATGTTGCAAATGCTTATGTTCCCCTGCCTGTGTAACAGGAAATTGGCTGCTTTGAAAGTCCCTCACTCTGGCAGCATTGCGTATGGGGTCTTAGATTCTCTTATTTCTATTGGGGGATGTGTGACTAATTTGACAGCTTATATATGAGTCAGGTTATAATGAGATCATCATTTTAAAAATTAAGATGTGGCAGCGCCTAGCACCCGGCTTGCAAACAGTGACTCTCCAGTAAGAAGTATTTGCAGGAGGGAGGGAGGGAGGGAGGTGGGGAGGGATAGGGGTGAGGACAGATGTATCCACAAGAGCCCTAGAGAAGGCTGGTTAATTTGGGGCTCTCGGTGTCCCCTCTACTCATCCCTCAGAGTTGGGGCTCTGGGATCTTTTCAGTCCATTTTCATTTCAAACGTGACAGCCAAGGCCATCGCCACGGAGCCGGGTCCGTGTGCGGCTTCATTCTGGAACCATATGTTCCTCCCAGAAGAAAAAAAACCCTTTGATTGGGAGCCAATCTGCTGCACAGGAGAAACCTCCTATTTTTAGCCCGTCTGTTTGCCCCGTGGCGGCACAGACCAGATGGGAGGCGTTCACAGAGTGGGTGCTCCAGCCTCAAGTGCCCACCTCTCTTTCCTTCTGCCTTTCAGGGCAGCCTCAGTCTCACCTCCACTCCTCTGCGAGATCTCCCCCTCCCTGAAATCTCGTGATGCTCGCAGACTAGGATCTTCAGCCTCGTGATTGACTTCATAAAGTTGGATGTTGCTCTCCTGGTATCTGTAGCTCTGCCACTCCCCAGCTGTGTGACTTAGGCAAGTTTCTTAACCTCTCTGAGCCTGTTTCCACTATAAGATGGGGCTCAGAAACTAGCTGTGAAACATTTTCTGAGGAGTAAATGAAAGTGTGTTTAAGGTGCTTAGCACATGGCTGGCTTTTTAGTTCGGGTCCATTGTTATTGGGGCTGCTATAATTTCTTAAAATTTAAATATACTCACAGAAAAGTGAATTTACCTGTGAAGTAGGCACCCAGATTAAGACTGTATATGTGAAACCAATGCCCCGGGAGCCCTTCCCAGCCTTCCGGGCCCTAAACACTGTTGTGCCCTGCGACAGCCTGGGTCAGCTCCTAAACTTCCTGAGATGGAATCGGACCGTGGTTCTCTCTCTCGCTCAGCACTGCCTGTGACACCCCCCCAAGTGCTGGCCGCTGCTGCCGTGCGTTCATTCCCCCTGCTGTGTACTCTTCTGCGGTGTGATGCACAATTCAGTTGTCCTTTCTACTTACACGTATTCAGACTGCTCTCAACGTGGGGGCATCACTCGGTTCTCCAGTGAGTGTTCTTGCAGAGGCATTTCAGGGATCATGCGTCAAGCACACACGGAGAGGAGGACCGGCCGGGCGGCGGGGCAGGCTCCTCTCAGTAAATGTGCTGTTACTGTTTGCAGGTGCCTAACATCCCGCTTCTCCTGCACCTCACACTCCCAGCAATGACATTGAGCAATGATTTATAAATTGATCCAGACACTGAATAAAACACATATCTCAGAAGCTAAGGAGAGAAGCATTTTTTAACGATTTGACTAGAAAATAAAACTTTTTCTTAATAATAAAATGCACACTTGACTCAGGAGCCATTTTAGATGATGCAGGAAAAAAAGAGATTGGCAGCCAGAGGCCCCTGGGCCCAGTTCAGTGTGCTGGCTACCGTTGTAAATAAAGTTTTATTGGAACAGCCGCACCCATTCACCCTTGCGCCGTGTGGGGCTGCTTTTCCGCTACGCTGGGAAGAGCTGAGTAGTTGTGATGCAGCCATGTGACCACAGACCCTACATTATGTACTGGCTGGCTATTTGGAGAGAAAGTTTGCTGGATCCTGGCATAAAGAATGTTTCAGCGTAGAAGGAAGGTCATTCTGAGCACCCCCGACACCCCAGGTGATGTCCTCAGCTCCGTGCACACTCACCGGTTCTCACTACAAGGTCAGGGCCAGGTGCCGGTTGCCTGGACTGTCTCTAGGGGCTGGGAGCCTTTACTTTGTCCAAAGGTACAGCGATCGACCGTATCTTTTGTGTCACATTTTTATTTCATTTTCCAGATTTATTGAGATACAACCGACATACATCAAGTTCAAGGTACACAGCACAATGGTTTGACTATATGGATTAGAAGTGCCAACCTCTATTCTGCATATAACTTTGGACTCCCCCATAAATTATTCCACACTCAGTATCCATGGGAACTGGTTCCAGGCCCCCCTGTGGACACCAACATTGGTGGATGCTCAACTCCCTTTCATGGAGGGGTAGGTTGACACACACGGTCACCCTTCCACACCTGCGGGCTCCCAACCACAAATGAAAAACAGTGCAGGTGTTTATTGAAATAAATCCACATGTAAGTGGGTCCACACAGTTCATACTCGCGTTTCAAGGTTCAACTGTATTGCCAAATGATTACCACAGTAAGTTTAGTTAGCATCCAATATCTCATATAAATACAATGAAAAGAGAAATAAATATTTTTAGGGCTTCCTTTCTTAACAACTTCCACAGATCATATATATCTGTGATAGGAAACATATTAAACAGGATCAAAATATTGTTACAGAAGAAAATGTATAAGGGAGGGTGGTCAGAAAGGGGGTTGGCCAGCTGGTGACTTTGAGCCAAGAAAGCGGGACTGAGCAGTCCCTGCTGGCTAGGTGTCGGGTCCATCCCCCCACCCCCACCCCTGCGGGTGGCACGCCCAGGTGGGCAGAGGGTGGAGTCGGGCAGCCTCAGCCTCACAACTTCAGTATTTCCAGTCACCCAAATCCCTGCACTCCTCCGACTCCACACTCACAAAGAAAAATCCTGATTTTAATTTGGTTTCCCTGGTAAATTTGCCTGGAGGGCCAACTGAACAGAAAACTCGAGTATTCAATCCACTTGATGACTTTATTTCTTGTTGTAAGTGATTCAGTCCGTGCTCTGTTTTCTACTGCAAATGGGAACCTTCGTTCTCGGTTACCATTCCATGAGGCCAGGCCCAGCACAGGACATAAAAACACCCCCCGTTTCCTTCTGGCCTAAATGTCCTCCTGTATTCGTTTGTTTGTGTGTTTACTTAGCAGCTGAGCTGTGGGTGCTGTAACCATATATATTGAAGACGCCTTCCTTTTCCACCCAATTCTGCTCTTCCTCCTCTGTGACTATGGACTCTAAATCTTAAACAATCACCTGATGGAAAGGTGACCTTCCTAAATTGTATTGCAGCCAAAATCTATACTCACCCCAATTGGCCATCTCAGCAGACTAACTCGGCAGGGGTGACAGCCGCTATTCAGCGGTAAGGCTAGTGTTACAAATCTAGGCCGTGGTGATGTCACATAACTTTTGTTTTTTACCTTTGAACTATCTAGGCTCTAAAGCAAGCACAGGAAAGAACAAGACAATTTTATTATTTCTCAAAGTTTATTAGTGAACATGACCCTTTCCCGAGGAGAGCCATGTCAATCTAGATGTTGCTGTGTAACTTCCTCATGCAAATAATTCAGACCCTTGAGATGGTGCCTTAGGTCAAGTTCCCTGGAAGCAGAACCTGAGGTGGAAATTCGGGCACCTGTGACTTCTGGAGGGCGTGCTGTCTGGGCAGCAGAAGGAGGAAGAAGTTAGGCAGGGGTGGCGTCCCAGCTGGAGCCTATCCCCAGCCTGACCCCACCAGGAACTCTGGAGCATGACCTGCACCACAAAACTGAGCCCACCCGGCCCCAGCTCTCCCTCTCTTTCTCCTTCCCTTCCCCCCAGCCTTCCCTTCTCTCTAAAAATAAATAAAATCTTAAAAAAAAAAACAGATAAATAAAAAGGTTACAGACTTTGAGACTGGGCAGCTCTGGGTTCCCAGCAACTACTAAATATCGACCGGCAAGTTAGTTCACATTCTGAGTCTCGGTTTCTCCGCAACCATCAAGTGGGGAGAGTCACACTTATTTTGAAAGGCCTCCGCGAGGATTCAATGAGTCGGTGCCTCTAAAAAGTCCAGCCTGCTGCTTGGTGCACAGGAGGCACCGTTTGATAATTACTATTGTTCCAAAATGAAAGTTTGCTCCCTCCAAGCAAGTTTTCATGAAATTTCCAGCTGGCAATGCTAGAATTTGTTCTTTCATTTTAACAAATATTTTAGTTATCCCATTTACACATGTCTGAAGTTATTTTTAAGTGACTTGTTTTGACAGCGGCAAAGGAACTGATTTCCCTCTTTATCCTCTTCTTTTTGGTTCAGCCTCTAAGATATTTTTACTGAAAGGGAATTAGGAGAAATTTGGCTACCCCTAATTTTATATTGAATATTGGGAGGCACTCTGAAAAATCCGCGATGATGGCAAACCTGGACCAGAGCCCACCCCTATTATAGTTAAGAGGCTCATTTCTCTCTGCGAGGGTCCTTGAGAATCATTTCTAGAAGAGGCTTTTGAGATGCTTTTTAAAAATCAGAAGAAAACACATCCAAAAAGGAATTCTCTCAGAAGTGCCAATTAGTCCTGCGATTCATCTCCGTCTGCCGACGAGAGCCACAGCCCGCAGGATGCACCCTGATCTGCGACTCCTGCAGGCGCCGCGGCTCCGGGAAGGGGCCGGCTTCAGGCCCAGGTCCTGCCTCCCGGGGCTGATGGCTCACGGAGGGCCATTTTGGACCTGAGGGGCCTGTGCCTTTGTTTACATTGAGCTTTAAGTCCCAGCTCCATACCTCCCTATATGTACCCCCCTCAGAACCCTAGCCTTCCCCCGATCATCAGCAGCCCCCCAAGGCAGCAGGGGACAGCAGCCTTGACTGGACTAACGGTCATAGGGCCGGACCTCTGGCAGGCTC
This sequence comes from Tonatia bakeri, assembly GCA_004024845.1. Lineage (NCBI taxonomy): Eukaryota > Metazoa > Chordata > Mammalia > Chiroptera > Phyllostomidae > Tonatia > Tonatia bakeri. The sequence goes on from PVIA01001864.1 coordinate 80,440, forward strand.
AGAGTCACACCAGGACCTAAGTTAGGTTTCAGCTCCTGAGCCCTAAGGTGAGCCAACCGCCTGGGCACGTTCCCGTGAGACCGGACAGAGGGACACTGGAAGAGATCTCAGAGCCGACCTGAAGCAGTGATTTGTTACCCTTACTCGCTTGTGACCAGTCAGCTTCCCACAGGACCCCCGCCTCTAAGCCAGGGTGTCTTGTGATTTTTGCCCTGTGGAGTCTGCCACCTGCAGCCTTGGGGAGCTGGGACTTCTTGCTGCATGTCTCCGGACTGGCCAATTCAACATTGAACTAATTTCCTTTCTATATTGCAAACTCGTGCTCAGGCATGTCTTTGGGCCACCGCACGCAGGCGGATGGACTCAGAACACTGGGGTCCTGGTAACGATTTCCCTAACTCAAAGATGCTGTGGGTGGAGTCGGCCCAGTACAGAGAAGAGAACCGGGCAGGTCCCATCAGGCGGACTTTTTGCGAGTTGGCCAGGAATTCAAAGGCTGAGGCCGAAGGAACCGAACCCAAGTCTCTCGCGATACCAAGAAGCTCAGAAGACAGCCTGATGTGGCTCTCCAGCAGCAAAACCGCACGTCGGAGCAAACTACTAACAGCAGTGCTAGCTGACTTCTTCTGTTCTCTTTCTTTTTAATACGTAAATCTGGCTTTGCCGGGACTGCCGCAGTTCCGACCCACAGGTCTGAATGAAGACACTCGCGCAGGGAGTTTGCCAGCCCACGGCTAGCCTGTCGCACCCTGAACACCCCAGAAAAGACATCTTTCTGCGCATCAAAGTCTGATCTTTCATCTTCAGAACCTTTGCTGAAGGGTAAGATGATGACAATGTGTGAATATATACATGCATCCAAGTACATATGTTTGTATATTTGAACACACGCATGTATGTTTTGGAGTGTTTCTGTTTTTGTCTTGATCCATGGGTGGAGCCATTTCTAGCTCTTGTGGACAGAGATTTCCTTTTAGAGACATGACGTCCACACTCGGGAGTTCAGGCTCAGACTGCGGTCACTCTGCCTCTGAAACAGGTCCCTGGAGGAGGAGGAAGCCCAGGTCCTCTCCACCAAAGAAGTGGCTCCCTACCCTGTGTGACCTGCCCAGCAGTAGCCAAGCTGGCCAGCACATAGTGGTTCTGGCACACAGTGGTTCCAACACACAGTGGTTCCCACACCAGGGCTGCTGCTGCCATGTGAAAACCAAACCCCACAAAACCTCACCTCTGTCACAGACCTGTGACAGCTTTGGAGAGGAGTGGGGCTTCTGCCTACCTGCTGCCCTTCCTTTCAGGATGGGACTCTCCTTTCAAAGACAAAAGCTGGACAGCTTCTCACTTGTGACCCTTAGTGCATCAACTGCCACCCAGTTTGCAAGCGTTTCCACTGGGCAGGACTGGGAAGGACGGGCCCCCGTTCCAAGGATGCCTTCGCCTTCTCCTCTCCAGGTTGGGAACCAGCCACTCAGAGCTGCAGGGGGACCGTGACCATGGCCTCGGGGCCCTTTCCTGAGTGACTCCCAGGCCCAGGCTGCTAGCACATCCTCTGCGCTCAGGAGGGGCAAGCTTCCTCCTGCCCTGGGACAGATGACTCAGTGAGGAATCGAAGCTGGGAGGAAATCAGCTGGGCTTAACTGAGAATTCAAATGAGAGAAATGGAGGGAGGGAGGTTAAAAACAGTTTTTAAGAGGAAAAAGCTAAGCAGGAGCTCAGAGGCTGAACAGACAAGCGCAGAGCTCACAGAGAAGCCACCCCCTGCTTGGAGAATGGGGACTTCAGGGCCACGATGCTGGGAATGGGGCCACCAAGGGGTGACAGGGAGGAGTCCGTGGGCCGACGGAGTGGCTGGAGAGGGTCAGAAGGGCGAACACTGTCCTCAGAGCAAGCACGGCCCTTTCTTTCTAACGTCACCACCACCAGCTTAGTTCCTGTCACTCTCTCATATTAATTTTTAAAAGTAGCTTTTTAAAATAGCCTATGAGTGGATGTCTCTGTTTTTGATCTGCCTCCCTCCCCCTTCCCTCCCCCCTTCCTTCCTTCTCTCCTTCCTTCCTTCCTTCCCTTCCTCCTTCCTTCCCTCCTTCCCACCCTACTGCCCTCCTTCCCTCCTTCCTTCCTCCTTCCTTCCTTCCTTCCCTCTTTCCTTCCCTCCTTCCTTCCCTCCTTCCTTCCTTTCTTCTTTCTTTTCCTCCTTGCTTCCTTCCCTCCCTCCCTCCTTCCATCCACAGACTTCCTTGGAGTTCATTCAGCGTACACTGCCGAGGTACCATGTACATCAGGCGTAATATCTACTACACATCAGGCATGAGTCTAGGCCCGGAAAAGAGCATTGACTGACTCTTAGGGAGGCTGTGTTTTAGTGGGGAAGACAGACTGTGAAGAAGATGAATAAACTGTATGACATACAGGGGTGGATAAATAGAAACAGGCGGGGAACAGGGTGCAGGGTGCGACCCCTTTGTGTGAATTGATAGAGTCCCTCTGTCTAGATCCTGGGTGGGCTGACTGGAAACAGCCTCTGAGGACCCAGCCTACCCTTCAAGCTCTGCCCCCGGGGCTGTAGCTCACACAGGGCTCAGCCAAAGCAGGCAGGGAGGGCTGTGCCCCAGGACCCACTGCTCCCTCCATGAGTGACATCATGCAGCAGAGTTACTGAGTGGGGGATGAGTGTGTGTGCACGTGCACTCATGCAGGGGTAACTTCATGTGGAGGCCAGGGCAGGCCCTAGGGAGGTGACCTTGGAGTGGAGATCTGAAGGAGTGAGGTGGCAGCCCTGTCATACTAGAGGGGAGGGCAGGAAGGGACAAGGGCAGGGCCCGAGGAAGGAGCCTTCCCAGTGGGGCCCAGAAGGGAAGGGGGACAGTGACCAACCAGTGTGAGGGAGCAGTCAGGAGGGGAGCAGGCAGGGGATGTCAGCTGGAGCAGGACATCAGCTTCACAGAGAGTGAGCGAGGTGCCGTGGGGGCTTTGGAGCAGGCCCGGACTCGGTGTGCAGGGCCTGTCCGGCTGTGGACGGGAGGGTGGGCTGGGCAGGGCATGGGTGGACCCAGGGCAACCGGCAAAGAGGCAGTTACAGCCTCCCAGCGAGAGACGCCCCCCCAGTGTCAGTCTCCCATGGTTCATCTTCCGCTGCAGCCAGTCTGCACTCTGCCAAGCCCAGTTCGATCAGTGTCTTCCTGGTTAAAGACAAAAACCCTGCAGGGGCTCACTGCCCACGGAATGATGTCCCCTGCGTAGCACGGTCCTAACCAGGCCCCCGTCGTTCCCAGCCTCACACGCAGCCTGGCGGCTCCCAGCCCCACCCTCCTCCAGCACCACTTCCCCAAATCCAGCACAAAGGTCTCCAGTGGGAGGTGTGAGGGCCGCCTCTAGTCAGCAGAGCTGTGTGCTCATTGTCCCTGGTGGTGGGTCAGGCTCCACAGATGTAGCGTCTGGGGCCAGGACAGACTCTTTAGGAAACACTGGGAATGAAGAAAAAAACGCAGGGGAGGAGGGCTGTCAGAATGCAAGGGTGGGGTACACGAGGTGGGAAGGGGAGGTGTCAGGATGCAGGGGTGGGGTGCACAAGCAGGAAGGGGAGAGCTGACCACCGTGAGTGCAGCAGGGCAGTGAAGGGCTCTGGGCAGGCACCAGAGCATCCACTACATTTGGCCTGAGCAGTTTCAAAAAAAAAAAGATCAATAATAGAACATTGAAAATTTGTACCAAATCTACATTGCTGACGTCCTTTGAAAGATCAGAGATGAGCTCACCCCAGGTAACAGTCAGCCAGAGCTGAGGGTCGGCTGCCCCTCCACACAGGCCTCGCTCGGAAGCTCCCAGGACCTCTCTGTCCTGTGTCATGCTGCATACCCCAGGCCTGACCCACACAGCCCCAGTGCCATCTGGTCAAGAGCGTGCCTTCCTGTCCCTCATCATTGCTGACGTGTGCCAGGCTTCCTGGGCTGTGTCTGTGCTTCCCTCCTGTGCCGTGGTCTGACTGTGTGTCTCCATCCACGTCCCCCCAAATTGGTATGTTGCCATCTTAATGCCTGATGTGATGCTATTAAAAGGGGGCCTGTGAGGTGCTTAGGTCGTGAGGGTGGAACCCCCAAATGATTCATGTTCTCAGAAAAGAGGCCTCACAGAGCTCCCCCGCCCTTCCGCCATGAGAGGACCCCAGGAAGGGACCCCTCCCCCAATATGCCTGCACCTTGATCTTGGACGTCCCGCCTCCAGAACTGTGAGGAACCAATGTCTGTTGTTTATCAGCCTCCCGCTCTGCAGCATTCTGTTACAGCAGCTGGACCAGACTAAGTCGCCTGGCAAAATACCCATCTTTAAACCACACTCAAAGTCCTCCCATTCTGTGGAGCCCTCCCAGACCCCTGGGGGACTTACCCCTCGCCCTGAAGCCCTGGAATGAAGCTATGTGCCCCCCGAGGCAGGGTTGTACCCTATTCCCATTAACGTACCCAGTTTCTAACCAGGACGTGGCTCACTGTGGGGAAATGTAACTGTTTGAAGGAAGTTCATTTCAATAACAACCTTCCCCAGCAACAAAATCTAGAGCATCTCATTGGAAAGAGACTCAAACTGCTAGATATTTTCAAGGTTCAGCAGTGACAGCAGGGACCTATATGCTCCTTGTGCATCTCCGGTCTGGTTTTCCCCGGAGAGGTGGGGCGGTGTGTCCCCGTGACACAGCTGGTGCCGAAGCGAATGCCTTCCAGACGCACGTGGCACACCCAGGGGCCTGGAAACCGTCCCTAGCAAGCTGCCCCGTTTTCATCAACATGCATTTATTTGTGCTGCAACTCAGCACACGTGCTGTTTCTGCCCTATCTTTTGGGGGGACTGAAAGAAGGGGCGTTGAGTGGGGGGACACAGTGTGGATGGAAGTGAGCTCATGACAGAGAAGAATGGAGCTCGCTGACACAGGCCACCGCCAGATCCCACTCCTACTGTCACAAGCCACTGTGCAGCCCAGACACTGTCAGGGAGAGGAGGCAGGGCTGCAGCGAACAGTGGCCTCCAACAGTAGGGCAAGGGGTAAGCAGAGGGACAGAAAGACACACCTGCTTCTACGGAGACAGGCGCCACTAGTTAACTGCGGTACTGACTGAGCTGCAGTCGCTACGGACGGGCCGGGGCTGTGTCAGCTATTAACGCCCGGCCGTGGGCCTGCGTGGTTCACAGCCACAGTGGACGCCAACCCAGGAGGAGTGTGTGGGAGCATCACAGCAAAACTGCACATGTAACTTCACCGTCACCGCAACAGCCCCCGCTTAAAGCAGGAAAGGCGATATCATGTGCTCACAGTCACGTGGCTACAATGTCATTGAGTTTGAACTCATGTCTGTGGCCCCAGGACCAGTGCCCCTGGGGCAGAACTCAGCAAGCTCACCAGGCAGACCCGAGGCAGCCAGCCCAGGACACCGGGGAGCTGGGGCGGGCCACCACCTTCCCGCCTGCCTCCCTGCTCCTCAGCCTCCGCTAAGAGTGGGCACATGGCCAGCGCCGGCTGGGGGCCCTCTATCTGGCCCTGCCCGCCATCTGGCAGGTGGCCCTTCCTGCTCACTGCCCTCTCTTCTGCCTGGGTGGCTGTGCCTGCTGCTCCTGTCTGGCAGGACCGTGCAGCAGAGCGTTGGCTGCGAGGTCCCGGGTGCTGGCCTCAGCGATGTTGCGGTGGTTCTGTTCTCCTGGAAGTCTGTCCTCCTCTGCCTTTGTCCCAAGGCCCCCACAGCCTTCCTGTCACCCACTACCAATCACAGGAGGAGCTCCTGCTGCCTCGAGAGGAAAGGTCTGGGGCCCCAGGCCCCTCTGTGGCTGGCATTCTGTCCGGAAAGCCCAGCTGTGTGATTCTGGGGTCATTCTGGAAAGCAGGGCTGCTAGTGGAGAGGGAAGGAGCGGGAAGCCCCAGTCACATAGAAGAGCCCTGTCCACACATGGATCAATAGTCTCTGCACATCCAGGTGTCCTGTACCCGTCCCAGGTGAAGGGGGGAGCATGTTCCATGACCCACAGGAGCCCGAGTCTTCCTTGGCTCCTGATGGTGGTGTAGGTGGGGGGTCGGGAAGGGAGGCTAGGGTGCTGAGAGCACCAAGAGGGTCTCCTTCCTCATGGGGCATTGGTTCCTGGGGACAGTGTCCTCACTGTACAGGAGGGGGCGGGGGTCCCCAGGGCAGTGTCCTGACTGTGCAGGAGGGGCAGGGGTCCTCTGGGCAGTGTCCTCACTGTGCAGGAGGGGGCGGGAGTCCCGATGAGGCTTCAGATCTTGGCATCGGTGCCGATTTGGTTCCAGCGTCCAGAGTCCTGGAGGAGTTTGGCTGCTCCCCTCCCCTCCATGTGGGGTTCTGGAACAAGGGGACTCGGGGAACCCTGGGCCCCCCCTGCAGTGAATGGGTTCTGGGCATGAGAACTAGGTCCAGTCCAGAGCCAGGTGAGGAATTGGGAGTTTGCTGGGCAAGCTCCCCCCAGCCTCCTGATTATCTACCCGCCATTCCTTTGGGCTACACAGACTGAGAAAAACCCTTGTTGTTTACCCATCTAAATTGCCTCTAGGAACAAGTCATCTTCATAATTCAGTGTGGGTCGGTCCCCTTGGCCAACACTCCCACCTTACTGCTTGTTATAATGGTGATGCCTCAATTCCAATGGTTAAGCCCCGCCCCCTGTTCCTTACTATCATATCTTCCCCTCACTATCAGCGAGCCCAGAGCTGTATCAGCAGCTGCCCACAGGTGGCCCTGGACCACAGGAGAAAGACAGCCCTGAATTTCCCAGTGATGCTGCGGCCCTCTCCCCACTCACTGCTTCTTGCTTCAGGAAGTGCAGGGTCCCCCAGACCCTCCCATGGTGCAGTTGCCTAACAAGTTTTCTGTCATGACACTCAGGCAGACCCGCTTCTCTGAGACTACGGACCACTCCTTCTACGGCCTGTTGTTGCCAATTCCAGCATCCCTACCCAGGGCTGACCACCACCCTGCCCATGGGTTAGAACCACCCCCTGGGATCTCGGACAGGGTGTTGTTTCCTGTACTAAGGGATTGTCCCCGTATGTATACACACACCGTATTTTGCCATGTATAATGTACACCCACGTTTCTGACGCAAACTTTCAGGAAACAAATCTTTCATTATAAGTTTCAATCAAATTTTGTGTTTATTCATATTTAGAAACAAAACCAATTATCATATTCCAGAGTATTATTTTGCATACGGATATTGTCATTGCTTTCTAGAGTTGCACTTTTAATGCATAAGCATAAATAAAAGAATTAAAAACATTTATATAACAAATATAAATGACACATGGACAAAAACTAGGGGGACGGAAATGGGAGGGAGGTGGGGAGGGATGGGTGGGTGGGCTGGGATAGGAGTAAAGGACAGAAAACTGTACTTGAACAACGATTAAAATAAAATAAAATAAAACGTATAGATATGGAATTAGTGCTATTCATGTATAACACGCTTCCTTATTTTTCCATCAAAAATTTGCGCAAAAAACTGCTCAGTGTACCTGGCAAATACGGCCGATAAACTCTCTCTACTCGAACTTTATGTTCCTTTCCCTTACAGCTCTCAATATGCTGGGTCCTGGGGTGCGTGTCAGCCGTATCTCCCAGATGCTCCGAGTAGAGCCCTCCCCCTTCTCAGTAGGGTCAGAATTTCCTTGGAGGGTTGTGCTGTGACTTATCCCTACTTACTGATCTGGTGGCCAGGAGGTGACGTAAAGTAAGGTCATGGGAGGGGACTTGCTGCCTGGCAGGAGGAGTGGGCTACGTCTGTCCATCCAATAAATAGCTCAGAGAACTGGAGGATTCAACATTGTCAAGTTCATCCACCAAGATGTCCTCATGCCCTATCTCAGGGTCTAATCTTTCCTGCCCAGGGTCTTGATCTTAGCAGAGTAGATCAGTCCTGCAAGAGTTAAAGTTTCTCTGGAACTTGCTATTCTTATGATGAAAACCTGGACGGGTTCTCATCTCAGTCCTGGGCAGGAGGCCGGAGTGCTGTTGGCTTGCACTCCTAGCCTTTGATTGATTGGTCAGCATTGACCTTTCATGATCTTTCCTCAAAGCTTCAATTCAGTTGTTCCTATAATTACCATTTCCCTCCGTATTTTTCAAGCACTTAAAATATTACACTAGTGAAGGCATTCCTTCTGCTGATACATTATTTAGCTAACCACAAAAAAAAATTGAGTAATCACATTACCACCTTGGGCCAGGGGCTAATCACGCTTCACCCACCAACAGCAACGGGGTCCTTACTGGGAGCTGACAGAGGGTGAGCCAGCTCTAGAACCACATCGAAGCCCCTGCTTTCTCAATCCACTTGACCTGACTGCGGGCTGGGTACCTCCTAGAAGCAGAGGCTGCAGTGAAGATTCATGTGTAAAACTGTCTGCTGGGAACAGTGTCACCAAGAAAAGGGGAGGGAGCAAGACCCGGCAGAGGGAGAGGCTATTCTCGGGAGCAACCCAGGTGTTCTGAAATGGAAAGCGAGGCTTTCTCAAGTGCTGTAGTGATTTCCAAAGCTGGACTGGCTCTTTAGAGATGTCCTGAGTTGGGAGGAGTGACCAGTCTTTGAATGTAGGCTGCTTTGGAAGGGGAACGTGACCTTGGGCAAGGTGGCTGTCTTCAGCAGAGGATACCAGTTGAAATGTCTAAGAACTCTGAATTTCCAAGGACTCTGAAGAGTTTTCAGCTGGCAATGCATGACAGCTGAGGATCTTTCGGGGGTCGGCAAGTACCCCCATGGGACCAACGAGAGATATTTGCGTGAAATTTCAAAGACCTAAAATACACCATTATTCTCCCGCAGCAGCTGCCATGCCTGCAAACACTGACAAACCGAAGAGTCAGGGTTTGCCAGAGTCCCTTGGGGCCTTCCAGAGAATGACCTAGTTGTCGCTGCAGGTGGCTGAGATCGTCAAGGAAGAACTCCTGTGATTGCTTCCTCCCCATGTTCACTGATAGCAAGTGGGACTTTCTTATCTTCAATCTTCCCACAGTTCCATTAGTTATATGAGTCTCCAATTTCTCACACTAGGTGTCTTCTGCTAAAAATATCTAAAACGATTCCTGCTTTTCTGACCTAACGCTTCCTAGCACAGTTGTGCCATCCAGAGTTACACCCAAAGTAAGAACATGAATGCTTCTCTTGATAATCCTTCCAATTATCAATTAATGCAGAGCTTTTGAGCGCCCAATGTTTTCCTAACACCAGCGACAGGTACTGAGCACTAGGACCAAAGAATGCATTTGGAGGGCTTAGAGAAGATTACTAAAGAGCAGTTTTGACAGTACGTGAGCAGTCTTGGGGTGGGGGGAAGTTTACTGGTGTCAGAAAACCCAAAACTGGTGAGTCTGAGTGGCTACGGAATAGGTTCCTGCAGTGGCTTGAGGTTTGAAACGGGCCCTGAACGGAAAACAACTGACAGGAGAAAAAGTTGAAACATTTTTGAACGTAGCACATGGGCCATTGGTTATCTGGCCACGGCTGGCTTCTCCAACCTTTCTTCCTCCGTTGTCCCAGCTTTGTGGGCCGCTAGGGCCAAGGTGCTTGCGGTTCCCCTGCATTTATCAATTGTTTCTCCCGTCTTTTGTCTTTGCCCGAGCTGTCACTTCTGCTCGGTGACTTCTCTCTCTTCCCTCATTAAATCTGAGTTGGGATATCAGTGAAAATGGCAGAGTCAGGTCCCTTGAAAATTCTCTCCTCCATAAAGCAATACTGACCAAAAAAGTCGGAATGACCATTTTTGGAACTCGCCAATGTAACCAAATGATTGCAGCAAAACAGGGAGCGCGGCCGAGGGAAAATAGCCACATCTCAGTAAGAACAGGAGCTTTATGTCATTTTAATTTGCCCTCATCCTGTTCTCCCTTTCCAGCTTCACAATCATCTTAAAGCTAAAAGCCGTAATCAGGTACAAACCAGCAACCTGGAAGCCACGGGCGGGGGCAGACTAGGGCAGGTTGGGAGATGACATAGCTTGTCAGCAGATGAGGCTGAAGACTGAGGCAGGGACCAGAATCTAAATGACTTTCCATGCTCCGTTGTTAAATTCGCATTTTTATCCTGAAAGTAATGGAGAGTAATGCAAAGATTTGGGTCTTAAAGCTTTATTCTGAGACCATTGTTATTATTATTTGACCTGTTTTACAGTGCCCTAGGAAGCCTAATGCAAACAGGGAGGCGATGAGAACATTCTAGAACTCGATAGTGGTGATGGTTGCACAACCTGGTAAGTCCACTAAGAATCGCTGACTTGCACATTGTAAAAGGGTGAATATTCTAGTGTGTGAATCGCATTTCCATAACAATTGAAAGTAGTTAAAAATGATAATAACCTTAGCTGTAGCATCACTTTCTCCAGAAAGTTTCCTCAACTTCTTCCATCTCTCCAGGTTAAGTCTGGTAATCTGTGCTCTCACAATTTCTTATAACAGATTTGATAATTATACACATCATTTTTTAACATCTTATTCTCGTTTCATAGACTGTGAGCTCTTTGAGGGCCAAACACACTTCATATTTACTTTCTAATTGCCAAAAGTTAATTCAGCATCTGGAACTTTATAGGAGACCAGGAAACAGTGGGTGAATAAATGAAGAGAATGAACTTTGTGAGAGATAATAACCCTGTCCCGAAGGACTCTTGCTTGTTTTAAGGTGGGTTCCTTGGGAAAACAGACTCTTAGTGGGGATCTGCATACAGGAAGTTGATTGCGGTGTGCCCTTGGGTCGAATGCACGTGGGGGAGACGAGGAAGGAGGGTTGTGGAGAGGTGGTTCACCCTCTGTGCAGTCTCAACAAAAGCCTCAGCCAATCCCTGGGGGACTGGATGGCTTTCCAGAGTTGTCTTGCCTTAGGGCCAAGGGTCCAGTGGTTCATGCCCTCCAGACCAAACAGTCCCTTGGGAGAAGGCATGACCTGGGGCCAAGCAGTCCTGGCTATCAGCCCCCAACCATCCAGCAGCTCAGGGAATGAATGAATGTCCCAGTCTTAAAGAGAGATCTGGGCACCAAAGCATTTGGCACACGGCTCAGCTGTGACAAGGTTTGGCCCAACGTGCTGAATCAGTGTGGCTCCCCAGGGGGAGGCGTGCTGGGAGGCAAAGAGATCAGACTGATATAGACTTGAGTCATCTTCCTGCTAACTGTACAGCTTGGCTCAGCGTTTATCTGCCCGGGGCCGGTTTCTCCTTCCTTGGCAATGAGGTATTTCTACTTAAACATGGGACAAGTTGCTGATGTCCTGGGATACCCAGGAATGGGGTCAAGGTAGAATGCACTGTGGCCAGGAACAAAAGCCAGTACCTTTGGTTGCCTAGGAGGCCAGCCACGCTGTGCTCCCGCCACCAAAGCCACCCAGGATCTCCTGTTTTTCTGCTGCGACAGTACAATAGGGCCAAGTTGTCTCTCCAGCGACTGAGAGAGTGACCAGCTATACTTTCAGTCAGTTAGACCCTGATAATGTTTTGCATCAAGTGGACATTTTTATTATTTTTTCTGGCAGCAGTCAATGAGAAATCATAGAAAAAAATTATGTCGTTCCTCACCCTGCATCTGCTGGGTCAGTGACTCGTTAGTAGAAAAAAGTGAGTCAGCAGTCCGCAGTAAATCAGATTGCGTGCCATGAAGAAATCGGAGACTCAGATATGCAAAGTGGCGAGACCTCACCTCTGCATTCATTAAATGGCTTCTCAAAGGGGACGGCTGGAGGGGGCACGCCTACCAGCATCACGGGGAACGGAGGCTCACAGGCTTTAAGAAATCATACCGCACTTTCTCAGTAAGGGGAGGTTTGTTTGTACAGCATGCTTTTCTGGTGCAGATGCACAGAAAAGAGAATGAAAGAGTGCTTTAGGGGACAAAGATTTTTAGAAAACAGTTGAGAATAGCTTTGGGGCCAAATGGCTGTCTGGTGTAGTTACTCATCAGAAGTCGTTACCACTATCAGCTACATTTGGCGTAAAATCACACACCAGTTCTTTAGAAAGCCTTCAGCTAAGGAATGCAGCAGTCATCGCCTGCTCTAAATGGGAAGTCCAGGACCACCGGCAGGGCAACGCAAACTGAGGACGGCAAGGTGACAACAGGAGAAGGAGGGGCAGAAGTCTGAGGTTTGCTCAGAAGTTATAATCACCTGGATTTTTTGACCATTGTCATTGTAATTGGACATGTCACTGAAGGGGATGAATACTTGTCATCTCCGATATGCCAGTGATGCCCAAACTTTCCTTTAAAGCCTAGAGTCAGGAATGAAATGAGCAGCCCCTTTCACAAGGACAGTTCCCCTCAGGTGGGTAAACAGATAGCATCTTCGCTGAGACTGGTGTCTGACATCTCTGTGGCTCAGTGACCCCTCGCCCCGCCACCCTGCTGCAGATCAGCCTCTGTGACAGTGACAGGAGGCCCAAGCGCTCACATTCCAAGCCACGAAGCAATCTGCAGATGAAAGCAAACGTACTCGCATTTCCAGAGCTGCATTTCTCAGCGTTTGTCAGCTTACAGCACGAATGCTGACTGTTTTTTTGGTGTCAGCAGCTGGGAGGAGTGTGAATTTCAGGAGCAATTAATAGTCTACAGGTTAACTTTCACTTATGGACAAGGAACACCAAAATAATTTCCACTGTTTTCTATTTATTCAAGTAGCTATGTTATATATGTATTAAATATAGGTTATTAAATATAAACAAATATAAAATACATTTAATATATTAAAAATAAATATAAAATATAATAGATGTAAAATATTAATAAATATAAAATATAATTAAAACATGTTTATTGTATGTTAATAAATAAATATTAGACATATATAACATATACTAATAAATATAAATATAATACATCTAATCCATATATTTTATATATAGATTAAATTTGAAAGCTAATATAGATTTACATATTATATGTTACATTTATATATAAATGCACAATAAATAAAATCTCAATGAAGTAAATGTCTTTTGCCCATGTATAAGGTATTTCTGCTAAGTTTTTGAAAAACAACCTTAGTAAATTTCATGCTACCAAATACACATGCAGATATTTATAACTAAGTTTAATTCCTTGGTTTTCCTTTCCAAAAGCTGGGCTGGTAATCCCCAGGCTGTCCGATGGCCTGGGCAGCATCTGCATTGATGACCCGGGGCCGGTCTAGCCCCCCACCATCTGGTTCCGCACGGCCTGTGGGCATTTTTTTTTTAGGTTTTTCTTTTTTTTAAGTATTATTTATCGATTATGCTATTACAGTGAACTAAGGGGGGATGCTGGAGGGTTGGGGGGCAGGGCAGAGGGGGAATAAAGGGGGAAAATTTGGGGCATTTTGAAATGGTTCAAGAAAATTCAAGTTCATTGTAGAAACAAAACACGAAATCATAGTTTCGTGTTTTGTTTAAATGTAAACCACCTAAGACCCCACCGAGACTGGGGACCCTTAGGTGTTGGGGGGACCGGTAATGAGCTTACGACCTCAGCTCAGGAAAGGCACGACACCCTCAATGACTACATTATGTTGGGCATTATTCTCCATTGTAACTCTCTGAAACGTGTGGTGGGAAGGAGATGGATGTGCAGGAAAGGGGACGGGGCCCAACCACCACAACGAACTGCGGAAGGGCAAACGTAAGCGATCTTTCTTTCCATGATCTGAAAGCAAGACTCTCACTTCAATATGGTCATCGGGTATTTCAGTGACACTTTTTAGTCTGAGATCACTGTAGGTTTACACACAGTTGTCAGAAATAATACAGCCCTGGCTGGTGTAGCTCAGTGGACTGAGTGTGGGCTGCGAACCAAAGGGTCGCCGGTTCGATTCCCAGTCAGGGCACATGGCTGGGTTGCAGGCCAGGTCCCCAGTGGGGGCATGTGAGAGGCAACCACACACTGACGTTTCTCTCCCTCTCTTTGTCCCCCCTCCCCTCTCTCTAAAAATAAATAAATAAAGCCTTTAAAACAAAGAAAGAACGCAGACAGAGCACGCGTGCCTCTGCCAGCCCCCATGGTAGCATCTTGTAAGACTGCGGTCTCATATTACAGCCGTGACGCTGACGCGGACACAATTAGTGCCCTTCTGCAAACTTCCCCTGTTTTATGTGTTGTGTACTTACGTCTACGCAGTCGTACCGTGTGGGTTTGTGTGTCCACCACTCTGAGTAAGATGCAGAAACGCTCAGTTGCCACAAGGGTCCCTCCTATGGACTGTTTATAATCCCACCCTCCCCCCAGCCCAGGACAACCACTAATCTGTTCCCTATGTCTACAATTTCAGGAGTGTTGCATACATAGTATGCGGCATGTAACCACGTGGGGCTATCTTTCGTCACTCAGCATAACCCTCTGGAGGTTCAGCCAGGTGGCTATGGGCGCCCACAGCTCTTTCCTTTCATTGCTGAGTAGTATTCAGTGATATGGGTTTCTGAATATTGAACCAGCCCTGCATAAATGAAACAAATCTCTCTTGATCGTACTGTGTAATTCCTTTCCTATGTGGTTGGAGTCAATTTGCTGGTATCTTCCTGTGGGTTTTTACACCTATATTAATGGGAAGTATCAGTTTGTAGTTTGTTTGTGCTTTCTTTTGTCTGGTTTTGGCATCAAAGTAATAACTAGCCTCATAAAATAAGTTGGGAAACACGCCTTCCTTTTCTGTTTTGTGGAATATATTGTGCAAAATTGGCATCAATTATTCTACTGGAATCTTTGGTAATATTCTCTAATGAAACCATCTGGAGATTTCTTTGTCAGGAACTTTTTAATTAAAAATTTAGTTTCTTTAATGGCTATGTACTGTTCAGAATATTTTTCTCTTCAGTGAGGTTTGGTGGTATGTGGTACTGAGGAACTGATTCCTTCCTTCTAAGATGTTGAATCCTCGGGTGTAAATTTGTTCCCAATGCTGCGGGGTCTGTGGCAGCTGTCCCTGTTACATTCCTGACATTGGCGATGTGTGCCTTCTCTCTTAATTTTGTAACTCTTACTAACAGTTTATACATTTTATCAATTTCTTTAAAGATTTTATTTATTTTTTAAAGAGGAATGGAGTGAGAAAGAGCAGGAGAGAAACATCAATGTGTGGCTACCTCTTGTGTACCCCACACTGGGGACCTGGCCCTAAACCCAGGCATGTGCCCGGACTGGGAATCGAACTGGTGACTCTTTTGATTTGCAGGCCAGCACTCAGTCCACTGAGCCGGGGCTCAATTTTTTTAACTATGCAAATTTTCTTTTATTGAATTCCACAATAGGAATAAACAACATTATTCCTGTTCTGAATCACATTAATTTCTTATCTTTATCATTTTATTTCTTCTGTTTGCTTCGAGTTTCTTTTGGTTGACTTTTTCAATTTTCCTGAGGTAGGAATTTAGATTATTGATTTGAGAACACTGCACATTTCTAACATAAGCAATTAGTGCTATAAATCTCCCTCTTCATGCTGTTTTAATTGATTCCCACAAATTTGATGTATTGTATTTTCATTTTCATTTAATTATCTGTATTTGTTATTTCCTTTGAGAATTCTTGTTTGGCCCATCAATTATGTAGAAGTGTGTTACTTAATTTCCATATGTTTAAAGGTTTTTCTCATACTGACTTCTAGTTTGAATTTGTTATGATTTCAGTGCTTTCAAATTTATTACAGAGAAGTTTGCTTTATGGATTATTTTAGTGAATGCTCTACGGGTACTTGAAAAAAACGTGTATTCTGCGACTGATGGGTAGAGTGTTCTATGTACGTCAGTTACACTCTATTGGCTGATTATGGTAATTGGATCTATATCCTCATTGATTTTCTGACTGGTAGTTCTGATGTCGTAGAGAGGGCAGTACTGACGTCCCCAAGCATAACTGTGATTTGTCTGGCTCTCTTTTCAGCTTTCTTGGTTTTTGCTTCCCGTCTTTTGAGAATGCGTTGTTTGGGGTGTACACATGTAGAATTCCTTATGTCTTCCTAGTGGATTGACCACTTTTATCATTTTGTCACTCTCTGTCTCCGGTAACTTTTCTCTGAAGGGTACTCTATCTAGTATTAATATAGAAACTCTGACTTTTCTTTAAGTTCATGTTTGCATGCTATATCTTTTCCATTCTTCTGCTTTCAGTCTTCCCAGGCCACTGAAGTTGAAGTGAGTTCCTTGTAAATAACATATAGCTGTTATTTCAAAAATCCGCTCTTCCAATCTGACTCATAACTGATGGAATTAGGATATTTAATTTTAACATAAATATTTATGGGATAATTATGTTGAATATGTAATGATCTATTTTCCATTTATTTCCAGCAGAGTTTATTTTTCTGTTTCTCTTTTCTTGCAATCATGTGGATTACCCGAGTAATTTTAGGGATTTCACTTTGACCCACTTGTAACGTTTTTCATTCTGATTCTTTGTGTGGCTTTCTCAGCTATTGCTCCAGGTGTCCTGACATACATATGTCACTCACTGCATGTAGGTCTGCTAGTGTCAGCACCTCACCACTTCGGATGACACGGGGCATCTTACTTTCATTTAGGCACATGGACCTTCCACCTTTTAAATGTCACTGTCTCTAGGATCAGACGGTGTTATAACTTCTGCTTCAGTCGTCACATGTGACTCGGCAAACTCACGAGGAGAAGGATCATGTGTCATGCGTCCCTGTGTCGTGGGCTCTTCGTGTCGGTCTGTCTTCCTCCGGGATGCTCTAAGTTCCCTTCTTTTACCATTTCCTTGTATTTGAAGAACCTCAGCTATTGTTTAATGTGCTGGGCCAAACAACAACAACTTTTCTGATCTTCTCTCATCTGACAACATGCTGATTTCCCCTTCATTCCCAAAGGATAGTTTTGCCTGCTATAGAATTTGCAGTTGACAATTCTTTTTTTTTTTCAGCACTTGAAAGAATTGGTTGTGCTACTTTCTTCCCATCTCCATAGTTTCAGGTGGAAAATCTGCTGTCATTCGAATTGGCTTACTCCTATGACTAATGTGTCATTTTTCTTTGATGGCTTTCAAGATATTTTTATTGGTCAGCATTTTAATTATGGCATGTCGTTCCATGGATTTCTCTGGGTTTATTGTATTTGGGGTTTTCTCAGCTTCTTGATTTTTCAGGTTTGCTCTTGCAAAATGGGACCCTGATGATATATATGAATGTCAATGCTCTTCTTTTGTCCCATGGGCCACTTTTTTTCTCAGTTTTCCCTCTGTTGTCCAAATTTGCATAAATCATACTGGTCTGTCCTCAAGTACTGATCCCATTCTCTGTCATTTCTACTCTTGAGCTCATCCAATTCATTTTTTAAATTCCTGCTATGATGTTTTTTGGTTGTGCAATTTACACTTGGTTTTCTATATAGCTTTGATTTCTTTGCTGAGAGTTCCCACATTTCATTTGTTTCAGGTGCATTTGTGATCACTTATTGAAGCATTTTTATGATGGCTGCTTTAAAAATCCTGATGGAATCATTCCAGCATCGGATTCCTCTTGGTGTCGGCAAGCACTAGCTGTCTCTTCCCACTCAGACTGGAGTTTCTCTGCTTCTTACGATGATGGGTGATTTTCAGGTGCATTCTGACCATCTTGGCTATTACATTAGGAGACTCTGGGTCTTGTTTAAATATTGGTTTTCAGCATGCAGTCACTGTGTTTAAAGTTTAACACGCAGTTCCTACCATCCTCTGTGGGCTGTGACCCCAATAACAATTAAAAGTCGTCGAAGCTCTTTATAAAGGCTTGAAGAATGGGAGAGTAACTGGCATATAAGACCCATTTAATAAAGGTTTTTATGGTAAAAAAGTGCCAAACCCCTGTGTTGCTATTTGGGTCTGCCTGACTCCCCCTCCTCCCAGCTGCTGCTGACTGAGAGTAATGTGATAACAGCAGTCTGCTTGGTGTCTCTGGGTAGGGGATGCTTTTCTGCCCATGAAGACAGGGATTCTGCCAACAACCCCATGCAATCCCAATAGTAGGAGCAAGTGGGAGCCACTGGGAGCCCTGCCAGCAGTAAAATGATCAGGGTAAGTCCTGTCCCACCTTCTATCCTCACACTCCAATCTCCTCACCTACCAACACTACACAGCCAGGTGCCACCAGCCAGAGGGTTCCAATGCAACAAACACTTGACCCAGAAAATGCTATTTGTCCCCGTGAGCTCCAGACTTCCCTCCCAAGTGCACAGGCAAGGAGACCTGGCACACAAGCACCCAGTCCAGGAAGCACCCCACTTCCCCAGGAACCTAGGCTTTCCTGTATGTAAACTAAAGATAGACACTCCTTTCTCTGGGGTGTTTTCCTGACAATTCTTACAGAAGCTCAGAATGTATACAAGGTTGGATTCAAATCACTTCCACTTTGCCCGTTAAGTGATTCAAATTCTTTCCCTTTCCTCCCTTTGTTTAGGCCAAAGTCCCTTCCCCGATCATTTCTAAATTTCCACATTTCCCTCCTCTACAAGGGCTGGCTCCCGCGACCTCACCTCTTCCTGATGAATGAATGACCTTCCACATTTAGGGGCTGCTTGGGCTCCTAGACACCATCACCTCCAGGGGTCTCTCCTCCTTCTCAGCCCCCAGGTCTCAGCCTGGTTTTGTGTGACTCTGGGTTCCGTTCCTCACTCTCTGACAGCTTCCCTGTCCCTTTCGCCTTTTAGTCTGCGACTTCTCATGATGGGGGCATGAAGGCCATATGCTCCAGTGTCATTTCAAACCCCAGTTTCACCACATGTCACTGGTCTGACCTCACACAAGTCACTTAACACCTGTTAAAAAACGAGACAACAGACCTGGCTGGTGTGGCTCAGTGGATTAAGTGTCAGCCTGTGAACCAAAGGGTTGCCCGTTTGATTCCCAGTCAGGGCACATGCCTGGGTTGTGGGCCAGGTCCCCAGCTGCAGGCGTGACAGATAACCACACAGTGATGTTTCTCTCCCTCTCTCCCTCCCTTCCTCTCTCTAAAAATAAATAAATAAAATCTTATTTTTTAAAGAAGCTTCAGACCCTGACACTCCTAACAGACAGTGACCTTGCAGTAAGCAGCCTGCAGATGTGCCTGGTGTACCCTCCTTGCTCCCCTCCCTCCTGGCCGCCACAGACTTCTGTCGCGTGCCGTCTCCTGGAGCTCCATTCCGTCTGCTGGGTGGGATGCTGCCCAACTCAAACCGAGTCTTGCTCAAGTGAGCAAAAATAAAATTGTTAATATGCCTCATTTTATCTTTTAACATACCTCTCACCTCAGTTCCCTCACCCAAGAGAGGGATACCAACAGCATATACCTCACAAGGCTGCTCTAAGGGTTCAACGGATGAAATATGTGTCACGTCCTTAGAGCAGTGCCTGGCCCACCCTGTTCGTTATCACTAGTTACTCTCTCTCTCAGTCGCGCTAATTTCTCACCATCTTCTTCGCCATCCAGTCTGCTCACCACACGTTCTCATAAGGTTGCTGCAACCTCCTTCACTTCCGCTCCTGACACCACGATATCGCCACAATACCACAGTGTCGGCTCAGCTCTGCTCTGCTTCCTCTACGAAGAGGCCCCATACCCAGCCCGTGGGAAGGACCATTCTTGCTGTGAGCCTTAATCGCATTTTCCATTTATCCAAGGCGTCGGTCACACGTCTGCTGTCTGACCTGTCAGAACCGGAAGCCAAGGCCATGCCCAGGTTAACTCACGTTTCTCAGGCCCTGCCCCTCCCACCAAGTACGTGTCTGTGCTATACAGTGCGTGTGGCCTCACGTGGTGCTGGCGCAGCTGACGGAATGCATGTGCAAGCACTGCTTACCTTCGCTAAACCCTCTACCGTAGTCCGTTGGGCACACAGCATACGTGGCCTGGCCAACAGCTCGGACCCATCACATGGGGCACCCATGGCTACGTGACGGAATCATGAAACTAAAGGGGAATGCTGCCCTAGTGAGAAATCCCACCAGAAGAATCTGTCATTCTGAGTGAGTGAAACAAACCCATCTTAAGCTGGTCGCTAGAGTCCAAAATTCTAGACCGTTTGCCAGAGCGTTTTTATGGATCCGAGTTAAGTAGGGAAATGTAATAAAGCTAGAGCCTCAGGTGTGGTTCTCCTCCAAGCACCGCATTCCCATCAGGCCACCAGAACTCACCTCCAGCCTCAGCGTTTCCGTGACCTGGTCTTCAGCAGGAAAGGTGATATTTGTTGGCAGGCTGTACGTAGGTTCTTTTCTTTTTCAGGTTTTTTTCTCTGCAGTCAGTGTCATCCCAAGAAGGGGAACAGGCCATCCATTTCAGTTGGATCTCATCAAGTGTGAGCGAAGTCCACGGCACTTTTGCTAGAGGCAGCAGTTAAGTGGGCTGGGAAGAGACTTGAGGAAGGCAGGGACTCGCTCTGACAGGAGAGGAGGGGGATTTGCTCTGTCGGAACGGCAATCCAAGCAGAGATCTAAGCGGCCCACCCAAATACTAGTAAGACTACCTCCCTTTAAACCCAAGCTAATGAGCCCTCTTTGCCTGGTTGGCGATGTCAGAACTTTTTCCTGCTCTCGTGATAAACGCAGCTAGAGTGTTTCATGTTAATGGAATTTCCCTTCCTCTTCCATCACCCACATATTGATTGCACATGCACGTGTCCCTTAGGGACTTTTCATGGAAATGAATTGCAAAGGCTTCCTGGGGTATTCGTCTGGGGGAACTGCCACAGGGTGGACTGTCCCTGGACAGAGGCGCCCGCAAGGGACTCCGGGCTCGTTCCTGGGATCACCAAGTTCCAGGACCAGTGTCTCGGTTCAGAAGATACAGACTATGTCAATCAAGAGGGCCCAGCACTTTGATATCAGACGACCTATTTATTCACTTATATTGGAAGACACGCCTCTGAACCGATGCTGGTCACTTACCTGCGACATCACTGCCCCTTCCGGCAGGAGGGCCAAAGGCACAGATCAATTACGGGCCCAAAGCTGAAACAGGTGCAAGGGAATAAAAATACCTGGAAATTGCTGAAGGGATATTTGTCTCACCCAATGTCTGGCACACTGGGTCTCGGTTACCGTGCCTGTCTCTGTCTTTCCTGATGGATGGTTGCTCCTGCGGCCTGGGCCTGGGTCTTGCTCAGCTCCAGCCCCTTGCGCCCAGAGCAGAAAAATCACTCCCCGAAGAGCAACGCCCAGCCCTGCAGGAAGGGCCCAGCCCCATGGGTCAGCAGTGAGAGCTAATGGGTCCTCCACAGCTCTCCTGCTTGGTGTTTGTTTTCATTTTGGAAAACGCCAAGATCTTTAAACTTGACCCATAATCACTGATAAAGACCTCATAAAGCACCTTCCTCTGCACGCAGGCAGCATTTGCCCAGCCAAGCCCCGCTGCAGTAAGTACGGACCTCTATGTGGTACCAGGGCGGGCAGGGGTGGGGGCAGCTGGGAGTGTGAGTGCAGTCAAAAATGAAGCCTTCGCATACATGGTCCAGGATGTCACCCCACCCCCCTCCCGATACTGCCAGGTCTGAAGGGGCCGATTATTCTGTTTTCCTCTTCATTAAACTCTCAAGAAAATTTAGTGATTTCAAAAGGGCAAAGAGGAGAGCTCACAGGGAAAGAAAGCCTTGACCCTTGAGGAACACCATCAGACTGCCTGAGATGGGGCAGAAATAAATGGTATTATCCACAGGGTGGATCCTGCTATCACCAGTAAAGGGGGTTTAAGGGCAGAAGAGAGCCATGGGGTGAGCGGGGGAACTGAGAGTCGTGGCTAAAGTTAAACGTGCCGGGCACATTGTGAGTTGGCGATGTGCGTGAGCGGGCCCTGGCACAGCGCTTCCACAGCATCCCCGGGGCAGTGTCGAAGGCAGCAGAGGTGGGGACCCTCCGTGTCAAGAGCAAGAGGGCCATCAGCGAGGCCTTAGCTCCACTGGGCGGTCAAACCCGCACACATTCCCAGCACCACGTCCACTCAGGAGACAGAACTTACCCACGTGCATGCGCCTCGTGTCTGGTCGGAAGGTGAGTGGAGTAAGGGTGGGAGCGTGCCAGCGCCAGTGAAGATGTCACACAGGGCAGACGCCATGGTGATGACCTGTATGTGTGGGTCTGCACAGCCGGGGACTCCTGCGCAGCCACCCGCTCGTCTCCAACCCTCTGCCAGGACCACGTGTCCATGAAAGAGGTGCAGAACCCAGAAGCTGACTTTCCTGACCATTGTCTCCGCTCCCCCAAGACCAGCACACCCTCGTCCCCTCCAGATGCAGAGAGGCTAATGTGACATACTAGGGCTGGGCATTGGGACCTGATTTTTTTTCCCCTCAGGAAATCCTGGTTAAGAAATGTGTTCTTTTTCAAGTGTCAGGAATGTTAGGAATATTCATTTAAGGAAAAATCAGCATTTGGGAACTCCAGGGGCCCAGCAGGGACGGTGCAGTTGAAGGAAGCCATTTCAAACAGATACGTGCGGGTGTTAGAAGGACGCAGACGTGAGTGGGGAGCAAATGAGCCTCTTTCTAAGATTTAGAAAAGATAAGCGCAAAGCCCTCCTGGCAGGGAAGCCACTGCCTGCCTGGAATGTCTGCGACTTCCCAGAGAGGTAGCCCCAGACATGCTGGCCCTGGCAGCCTGTCTCCACTCAAGACTGCCACCTATTTTGTGTCTCTCGGTCCTCCCACCCTGGTGTCAACAGAAATGGGAGGTTTTCCTAGATTCTGTCCCTGAGTCACTCAAAGGCCCTCACCCGTGCCTCTGTGCAGGGGCAGCAAGGTAAGTGCCTTAAAATGAAGTGCCAGGCCCTGGCCGGGTAGCGCAGTTGGTTGGAGTGTCATCTTGTATGCCAAAAGTTACCAGGTTTGACTCCCAGTCAGGGCACCTACCTAGCTGCAGGTTCAATCCCTGGTCAGGGTTCATATGGGGGGCAACTGATTGATGTTCATTCTCTCTCTGTCTCTCTGGAATCAGTGAACGTATATATCCTTGGGTGAAGATTTATTTTTTTAATATTTTATTTATTTATTTTTAGAAAGAGGGGAAGGGAGGAAGAAAGAGAAGGAGAGAAACGTCAATGTGTTGTTGCTTCTCATGCGCCCCCTACTGGGGACCTGGCCCGCAATCCAGGCATGTGTTCTGACTGGGAATCGAACTGGTGACCCTTTGGTTCAGAGCCCACGCTCAATCCACTGAGCTATACCAGCCAGGGCGGGCGAGGATTTAAAAATTTTTTTTAAAAGACCAACACAGTGCTAATGCTAAGTCCATGGCAGACAGTAGTAAGTGCTAGGGATGTTCAATTACTCCTTAAAACACCCAGCACAGCATGGATGCTGACGAAGCCTGAGTCACCTTGCAGAACAGTGTCAGTGCCGCAATGTAAGAGCCACCATCAGCACAGAGAGATGGCTCGGAATGAGGCGAACGTGAACAAACTCCTGTCCTTTGGGAGCGCCCTGCGTTTCATTCACAGGCCTCCGGAATCCCACCGGAAATGCTTCCCACGGAGGGGCTGCGGGACCGGCAGGCCTCCGTGTCTCCTCATTCAGCACCTCTCTGACGTGCGGTGGCTTTGCGTCCGGCGGTCGTGTGCCACATGACCATCTGTAAGTACTGTGTTTGAAGGAAGACATTCCAGAGAAGGCAGTGAAGGTTGGGTGGCGGGTCGGGGGGGCCTAATATTTTTCCTGTTTCCACTCGCCCTCCCTGCCTCTCACCCACATGCCTTTTCTCCTCCACAAGGTCTCACTTTTTCCTTAAACAGTGATGACACTGATTTCCTTACGAAGAGCTGTGACGCAGAAACTTCAGTGGTTCAGAAGCTAAACAAGACACAATAATTACAGTTTAGGAGGTAACACCTCCAATTGGCTTTGACTCTGGCAGGTCCAGACCTTTGACAAGCCTGATGGGAAGGAACGAGGTCTCGGAAACTCAATACCCCACTTGGCCGAGAAATGCAGGCACAGACCTGGGCAGGGGGATGGCGGACACTGGGGCCAGGCAGGCAGTATGGCCTCAGAGACCCTAGGCTGCTCTGGGGGCAGTCCCAGCCAGCGGTCAGAACTGGGGATCACTCGGGTGGTGTTATCACACATAGGTAGAGCCTGGTGCCAGGGACAGCCAACAGACAGCAAGACTCAGTGACAATGAGACCTGTCCCCAGCAGGCAAACCCTCAGCCCCCAGACAGGAGTCCCAGGAAGATAAGAAGGCAAAAATCACAGCATTGGGGAAACTGAGAAATGAACAGATTATTAAGGAAGACTCCAGAGCACAGAGGACAGAGCGGGACCACGTGCCAGAGCCCTGACCTAAAAGGGGGAGAGGTCACAGGAACAGAAGTGAGGCCTTGTTGTCTGAACTGAGACTAGGGTCGGAATAGGCCCAGAAGCAAAGTGGAGGTGGGGCTGAGTCACCCTCGTAGCTGCACTACAGGGGGACCTGACCATGACCACAGCCGCAGCTGGAAAAGGGCTGGAGAGACAGGATGCAGACACACCCAGTGCCTCCCACAGCCCCTGCCCAGGAATTCCACTGCAGCAGACCCACAGCAGGAATGTCTGTGGGCTGCCTGTCACCTCTAGACATGAGGAGTGGGTGGAGAATCAAAGCCTTCTTGCGCCGGGGGCAAGCCCAGAGGTTACAGGCGTGGACTCCCTGGCCTGCAGCTGCTTCCGTGGTCTGATAATTACAGGGATCATAAACCTGAACTTGGATCAAATAAACCGAGTGTTTGAACTTGTGCCTCTTCTTAACCTAATTCTTTTTTTTTAATTTTAATTGATTTTGAAAGAGAGAGAGAGAAGCCTTGAGTTGCTGTTCCACTTATTGATGCATTCATTGGTTGATTCTCGTATGTGCCCTGACTGGGGATCTAACCTGCAACCTTGGCGTATGAAGACGACACTCTAACCAACTGAGCTACCCAGCCAGGCCTTAACCTAATTCTTAAGAAAAACACAGAGCCTCTCTACCTGCATCTCCACGTGTGGGCGTGGAACACACTATCAGATTCACTTAAACAGGAAAATTCAGCAACCTGGACAGAATCGGAAGCTCTGGGGTGGGTTCCGGGAGCCATGTTTGAACCAAAATCCAGAGGATTCTCTACTCCCTGCTCAGGACTGAGAGGTTCTGCTTAGGGAGCAGATGAGTCCCAAGGCACACCCTGGGGTGGAACTGTGTCTCCCTTCCTCAGTCCAGCCCCTGGCGACGCAGGGCTGCTCAGGGGTGAGCCCCAGGCGGGGTTCATCTGCCGTGTGGACAATCCCAGGAGCCTGCGAAGTTCCCTCCTCCACCTCTGCACCCTAGGAAGCAAAAGGAAGCAAATTATCCCATCCTCGCTCTCCGTTAAGAGTAGCTCAAAACATCGCCCCCTGTGCCCACCTGTTCCAGGGAGAAGCTCTACATAAGTGCTGTTGCTGCCGCTTCCACCCACACCCCAGCTCGCATCCCTTTTGGGACGTCGCCATCACAGAGATCGGAGATGGGGACAGTGGCACTGAAGCACAAACACCGAAGTCAGCTGTTCGGAGAGAAGTGCTTCTGCCCCTTCCTCATTCTTCAGGAGCATAACTGCGCTCTGAGAGGACGAGTGTGGGTGGGTGCACGTGGGCGCACATGTGTGCATCGTGTATGTCACTCCTCATGTCCCAGCCCGGTGTTTGGCACACGGGGTGGACTAGATACACATGTGCCGGGTGAGGGTAAGTGGAAGCTGGTCTGGGAACCCCGCAGGCATGCTGGCCGGTTGTAGGTCACAGAGGTTAGCCTTCCGTCCAGGATCACTCAGCGGGAGAAGTGTTCCTACTAGCTGCGGTCCAAGGAGAGTCCCTGGAGGTGGCAAGGAAGGCTCGCAGAACCCCAGGGCAGGGCACACAGCAGGCCCACAGGGGCTGGAGCCAGGACCTAGGGATTCAAGAACAGGTTTCCTGTACTGCTTCCTCCAAGGCAGCTTGGCTCGTCTGCACACCTCTGCTGGCCCTTGTGGTGTGCCTGCCTCTCCGTGAACGGAATGCGCTCATTTCTCTCCGTGTGTGTAGGACCCAGCTGCCCTGGCCTCCGAGTTCTCACTCCACATTTCAGACACCGGAGGGAACTGTGAGAGTCCCTCAGAGCTGCTTCCAAATTCTAAGGAAGAGGACATGATAAGCCCATCAGAGTAGGGGGTGGGCAAGGTGTCCAATCTGGGTCCAGCCAACTGTGGCCAGAGGCAGATTCCCTTTTTCTCAGTCCACCCAGCTGGGGTGCAAAGGACTCAAGGAAAGGAAATGGGGTGTGGCAGGTTTTGTAAGCAGCAGACCAGCCGTCAGAGGGGCCACCTGCCTGGAAAGTGAACACTGTCTCTTGGACACTCACACCCGGATGTGACCCTCAGCAGAGCCCTGGCCCTGCTGTCACTCTGAGGTGCCACTCCGAAAAGGGAGAGAGCCAGGGCTTGCCCCGCGCTTCCCACAAATGTTCGAACAGGGGCTGCTCCACAGGATCTAATGTCATTTCATCACCCTCGGCATCCCTAGGACCACAGGACCGCTCCGTCAACCCCAAGTCCTGGGTGCGGTCAGAAGTGGGGTCTGCACCCTATTCTTATGCCTGACGCTTTTTCAGAGTTCATAGAAAATAGCTTTAGAACAAAGGTTTATCTGCCATTCTCTCCTTGGCTGAAACCCTAATGTATATATGTATGTATGCATGTACATAATACATTTTTAAACAAAGAAACCTGGGACAATGCTTTAGAAATGCATGGGGTACCCTCACAAGGTGACCCTCCATGACCAGTGCATGCTGGCTTCTGCTGGTTTCGGAGCCATGGGGTCAGCTGCCCTGGCTCCAAGCCACACAAACTGGAGCCCAGGAGGTGGACAGGCTGAGCTGGATGAGAGCTAGAGCCGGGCATGAATGGAGGCTGGTTCCAGCACGGGCTCCCCTCCCCAACCCATAGCCCCTGGTTGCCATGTGGTGTGCTCTCCGCACCCTGCAAGCTCCAATGTTTTATGAATGACTCCTCCCAGGATCCACTGGCACACTCAGGCCAACCTGCCTCGCCGACACCCTGAGGTGCTCTCGGGAAGGCGTTGCACGCTGAGAAGGTCCAGATGGCCCTGGCTGTCCTCCACGAGCACCAGCCCCGTGCCAAGCTGGACGGGTGCAGGGCTTTGACGTCACAGAAGCAGGCTTGTCAGGGCGTCATTCTAGGTCCCTGTGGTGCACTTACCTGGCCTTGTGCTCGGCCAATGCCGTGCTCAGCGGAAGGAGCCCTGGGGTTACTCCTGGGCTCCTTCGTGTGCTCCCAGGGCTCGCGGGCCTTTATTCAGCCCTCCACCTCTCAGCCCTGACTATTTCTACAGGAAAAGCAGGCCTGCTAGCGGGCAGCTGAATCTCTCAAGGCCTTTGAAACTATAGAGCTTTAGAATCACCCAGCCCCCTCGGGGAAGGTGACACCGTGGACAGCAGGATCAGGGCTCCCCTTGGCCCACCAGGTGCCCTGCGTGCCCTCCTGGGGCAGCCCTGCTCCTCAGAGAAAAGGACCCTCGTCTGGCCCAGCACCGTGGGGTGGTCCCGGGCGTGGGCTGGGACATGTCCAGGAAGAGATGTGCCCACCCAAGTGCGCACAAGACAACTCACCAAGGGAGGGAAGAAATACCGACATTTATTCATTTTTCTATCTTCGTATAGAAAAAAACTTATGCTTGACTGACGGGGGTGGACACAGTGACCACAGTATCTGTGTAAGATGTGTTTTAAGTGTGCTCATGTTTTATATTGTTTGGAAGGCGTATGCAGGCCAACACAGGCAGAAACCAGACATGCCCAGCCGGGTCCGCATCAGGCAGAATTTGCTCTGAGTCCGGGCTCTGCTGCTGTCCCCTGGGCGACCCTGGGCAACCCTGCACAGGTGCTCAGCCTCTTAACACCCATTTCCTCATTTACAGGATGAACTTGACAGAAGCCCCCAGGCCTCAGACGTTTCGAGGATGAGTTGAGGCAGAGCCGAGTGAGCCCGGCACCTGGAACACGGCAGCCCGGGATCGGCGTCCGCTGGTGTTAATGCCATTGTTACCATTATTATTGCTAATATCGTCACTGTCACTGATCGGGCCACTCTTTGTCTAACAGCAGAAGTGGAGATCCTCCAGGTGGCTCCCACTCAGCAGAAGCCTCTTATGTGGCACTTCTTCCCCCACTTTTGGTTCCAAATCCAGGGCTGTTGAGGTGGCACGGACAAGGCAAGGGACAGGCAACCTTCCAGAAGGACCCTCTGCTTCTGGTTTGGTCAAAGAAACCAGATGTCGCCTGCTGCTACCCCACACACGCCCTCCTTCCTGTTGGCTCCTCCTGGAGTTGGGGGGGGGCAGGTCCTGCAGCTGGAGCCTGACCCCGGAGGGGACCCCACCAACTAAAAAGCTACACTGTGTCCATTCCGGGGTTTGGCCACACCTGCCCTGTCATGAACCGCCCCCGAGGCAGAGACAGACATGGAGCCTGTAGGGGCAGAGAGAGCAGGAGCCATAGCCGGGACCTGCGTTGGAAGGAAGCACACCTGAGAGGCCCTGGTGTCCCTGTGCAGTTAGGCGGACCTGACGTCTTCTCCTCACTGGCCACATGATCTGGGCTAAGTGACTGCACTTCCCTGCTCTAGTTGGCTAATCACCTTTCACTCACATAGCGTTCCACCGCAGGGCTCCAGGTTGGAGTGCAGCCTCCTCCCCGCCCTGATCTGGGGGCTCCGCCCTGATCTGTCTGTGGGTCCTGCCAACCTCTCTGGCCTCAGAGTTCGCAGCACCCAGCGAACAGATGGGGAGAAAAGAGTGGAGATGGCCCATTTCGATGCAAGGAGAGTCGGGAAATGTAATCCCTGGCAGCAGCCACTCCTCAGCCACAACAGAATTCTTCTATAGAGGGGAAGACAGATTTTGGTGAGTGATTACCTACCTGCCACCCTCGCTGGGCTGCAGTTTCTTCATTAGTAAACTGGGGATGACGGTATTGATACCTGGCTCACATGATTGGTGTGAAAATTAAAGGGCAATCAAGCTGTAATTATTAGCTGCTATTGCTAATGTTAGGAACTAGACCTTGATGGCATTTACCAAAGTTGAAAGGCTGCACCTGGGGCTGCATTCTGGGATTTTTAGGAAGCCATTCAGGTGCAGAGCCCCAGGTAAAGAGGTTATTTCTAACAGCCTGTGTTTGAACGCAGGTCCCTCACCTTTGCTGTCTGGCGCCCTGCTATTTCTCCTTCACATGCGCCTGTGTGCTTACCCCACTCAGGCTTTGCATGTCTGCTGTCCTGGTGGCTGCCCCTCCCCCACGACACCTCTCCTTCCCTCATCTCTGTCCCCTCTGGCTGTCTGGCCCACCACCTACCCACTGGCTTTGGCTGTGTGTCTGCCACTCTGGTGTCCCCAGCGCCCCCAGCCTTACCTCTCACTCTGCCCAGACACAGCCCTGGACTAGGGGCCAGGCCCTGTACCACTTGGGCAGCCAGTTTCTTGAACTGTCTGAATTCAACATGAATTGACATGTGAAATAATTTTGGGGGAGGAGGTTGTAATCACTCCCTTCCTACACTCTTTCCCATCGCTTAGTGACATTTGGGGCAGATTTCATAACATGTCAGTCACTTTCAGTGACCAGAACAGTTCCGTTAGTTTCACATGCCAATTTCACATGCAGTTGAAGGATCCTTCCTCGCTCCCGCCCCACCCACAACTACACTCTGGGTGACCCTCAAGGGCAGGGGCTGGGAATATTCTCCCTCCCTCCTCCTATCTTGCTGCTGGGTCTCTCACCTTTAGAATCTGTTCAGGAAGGAAGGGTTTGGAAAGAGACCAGTGTCCCTGTGTGTCTGGCAGGTGCCACCTCTCTTGCTGGGATGGCTTACCTCTGAGGGACAGGAAGGCAGGTGCTATCTCTTTTGGGGACCAAAGGAGAGTAGACCAAACCAGCAGCTTTCTACAGCAGCTGCATGGCCCAAGGACCCTCTCTCTCTTTGCCATGTGCACCCATGGGAGCACTGGCTGCCCCTCCCATGCCTCCTACCTGCCCCATCCTCTGGCTCCCTGTCCTCTCCACCTGGTCACCAGCACATCTGCTGCCTGCTCAGTGTTCAACCAGCTAAGTAATGCCCCCTCCTTCTCTGCCATCCCTGTCTCTGCAAGGGGTTCCCTTGTGCACCCCACCCTTGTCAGGGAGGAAGCCAAGAACCTTGGGAAACCAACGTCACAGAGGACACAGTCAGATGAACACCCTGGGGCAGGGCTACCCTGGGGCCACCCGAGCTGTCCTGCCAGTGACAGGAAGCAATGAAGCACTGTCCCGGCATCCAGACCCTCCTGAACTAGCCTTGGCTGCCACCCAGAACCCGGCTGGCCCTCCCTGACCTTTTCTGCCCTTCCCACCATCCCCCCAGCCAGATCAGCGGGGCCGCTTCCAGTCCTTATCTGACATGGGGGTCAGACAGGCGTGCAGACACCCCCGGTGGGCTCACCATTTGGCATGCCTCTGAGATAAAGCAGGTTAAATATTTGTTCAACGGAAAAAGTAGGGGGCTGAGGAGAAAACGATTTTCTGCTAATCCTTATAGAAAAGCCGATGCTTTTATCATTTGTTTCTACTGGCCAAAGAATTGATGTCCTAAAAAGTCAAAAGCCAAATGTCTGGTGAAACACATCTTACTGTTACTGATGATTCTCCTCTTTCCCGTCTTTCCTACAGTTTCTCCAGGAGCTAACGTCTTAGCAGGCACAAGCGAGAGTTTGCAATTTGGGTTAGAAAACAAAACTCATCCTTAGTT
Source organism: Tonatia bakeri (assembly GCA_004024845.1). Classification (NCBI taxonomy): domain Eukaryota; kingdom Metazoa; phylum Chordata; class Mammalia; order Chiroptera; family Phyllostomidae; genus Tonatia; species Tonatia bakeri. The sequence goes on from PVIA01001864.1 coordinate 111,159, forward strand.
CGCAGACCACACTGTGCTTCATTGGTTTTCGCCATTTCAGCGGGCTGCTTCTGTCCGCTTGCAGATAACCGTGAGTACGCTAGAACACACACACACACGCAGAGCACAGAGTCCGGCCTGGGTAGGAGGTGTGTTTACTGGGACTTTCTTCTTTCTTTCTCTTTTATCTTCTTGTTGCTGTTGTTTTGTTTGCTTGTTGATCTTTAAACGTCCAGTCCAGTTTAACCCACGTGGTCAGAGGGAGAGCCCCTTAGACCCACACAGTGCGGGGACGTGGGGCCTGGGGGACTTACTTTGGCCAGGTTTATTCTGCAGAGGGTTTTGTCCCCTGCTCGGTGGGCCCCAGCTCAGGTCCAGGGACTGCCTCCCACTCTGGCTCTCCCCGCGGCACCCTCAGCACAGGGCCCCTCCCCTCCTCCAGGTACTGGGCGGCTCCCGCCGCATGTCCCATGAAGAGTTCCTGCACCGACTCCAGCCGTGGTCACAGCTAAAGTAGGAAGCAAACGGTTGTTCGCCTGTATTCCAACCTGCCTACTCCAAATTCAGGCCCAGCCCCTTACCAGCCAGGTGGGGCCATTCCTTGGCAAGGAATGCAGCTCTCCGAACCTGGTCAGCTGACGGGGACACCGGTGCAGCCTTCCAGGCTCCGGTCTGACAATGCCCAGCCCCGCCTCGGGGGCTCCCACGTGGGGTTCTGGCCCCGAGGCTGCCTTCCTCACCATGCAGTAAAGGTCCCAGGTGGTCACTTCTGTTTATAACTAGAAGGTCACCAGATGTCATTTCTGATTTCTCCCCTCCCATGTCCACATCCCTTTAGGTGGGCTAGTTGATGGGGACCCCATCCTGTAGTATGCGGTAGCAGCTACATGTACTGAACCCACTAATGAAATCCTGCTGGGTCGTGCTTTTCTTTCCTTTTTTAAAATCTTGTCCCGTCCTGCAGGTGTGAAGCATGCAGGTCCTGCAGAAGGCCGGGGTAGGTGGCCTACAAACCTCCTGTTGGAAGGATACTCCCAGGGGGCCGTCAGGCCAACAGATCAATGTCACTCCCATTGATAGGTTACTATGAAAGGACAGGATCGTTTGGAAACTGAGTATTTTTTACAGCATTTTCTTCCCTGCAGCCTGTTTTTCTTATTTTGCTTCTGATTTGGTCAGGAACCAGGGAGGCCATTTCAGGAGGTGATGTTTCAGCTGGGAACCTCCTGGATGGGACAGCAACTTCCTGCCCAGTGCCCAGAGCAGGGGCTTCAGACCCTTTCCACCCAGGGATTTATTGTCTGGGCTTTTTGTATTTGTTCATTGCTGACTGTTACTTTATTCTACTGCTGCTTTTATGAGCAGTCCAAAAACTTCTAATCCTAAAAATGTGAAACAATGACATCTCTAATCCCTGGGCCGGTTGCAACTACCTCCTGAGAATATGTCTTAGGAATCTTCTTAACAGAGAATGAAGGATTTTAATTTACAGAAAATACTATGTGCTCATCGTGGAGCCAAGAGAAGAAGGGGGAGAATAGTTCCTTTGTTATGGTTTTCAATTCATTTCTTTTTGACTTCTTGCTAATGCCTTGGCAACACTGCGGGTTTTCCCTGCACAAGGCGTCTCTGGACCTTGGAAAGATAACGTCTTCCCACTAAATTAAATCACTTCCCCCGCATGTTATCTCTTGTTGATTGTCACGAAGGGCCAACTTGGTGACGGTGGCCATTGCCCCAAACGTCTTCTTGCTCTTTGTCCCCTACCTACACACGCCACCCCCAACCTGGTCATCACAACTCCTAACAGCCCATCTCCTGACACCCAGGAAGCTCTTTCACAATATACCCTGATTCAAGATCTGGGCAGGAGAATCACAGTATCTGTAAGAGCAGAAGCTCAAAGTTACAGTGGAAGCAGGAGAGGCAGAGGCGCTCCCAGCAAGAGACCTGTGGCCACTGGGGATACCCTACTGTGACGTCAGCTTGCTCTGCGCCTCTCTCTGTGGCTACGCCGAGCATGGGCACCAACAGCCACCTCCTGCCGACCCAGACACTGACCCTGGGAACGAGCCTGGGGTCACACGGTCTTCGGAGCAGGAAGGGAAATGTCTCGCCTTCCCTCTTGCACATCCAGGAAGATTCCCTGAGTTCGTCTAAGGCAATGCTCTGGATATGAGGGTAGAAAGCCAGCGAGATTTTTGTTCATAACGGTTGAGTTGGTGCATTTATTTGTATGATAGAGAGAAAATGTTAATGAAATTCAAAACAGATGGCATGTGGTGAATGTATTAATCATCTCATGTATACTTCATAGGCGCTGAGTTTTGGTCCTTTCAACCAACCGTGTCTCCTTGCTCTGAAAGATCTCTGTCTAACGTGCTTACGTGGAGGACCGGCACACTGCCTCTGTTGGTTCCTATTGCAGATACATTTATCAGCTATGATACTCTAGTGCGTATCACCCCCTTTATAGCAGGGGCAACTCTCATAAAGAAGGCGCATTGGGCCCAGGTTCTTGTAGCAAAAAGACAGCTCAGGATAGAGAATGACAGAGACTCCGAGAGAAAGCTGAGTCTAGAGTCAGGAGTCCCACATTCGGGGCCTGGCCCTCCTACTAACTAGGTCTGTGACTCCGGACAAAGTCATCTCAGTTCCCTCGTTTGGCAAACGAGGAGACAGGACTCCGCAGTCTCCAAGCCCCCTTACAGCTGTAACTTTTGTGTCCCCATGGCAAGGAAATTCTAATGGCAGGGTACATGGAGGAGTCAGCTGTGGCAAATGTCACTGATTTCCTTCAGTGGGATTGGGGACAGCTGAGTAAGAGGGCCATCTGGCCGCAGTGGGAAAAACTTGAGGACAAGCTAAATCAAGCAGACTCACCAGTAGGAGAGAACTAGAATTATTTTCAAGGAGAGTCAAGGTTTTGACGGGAAAGTCAGCAGTGAGCAGCAGGCCTAAACAGGTGGTGCCAGGGCACAGCTGTGCGAGGGCACAGCAGCCGAGAGGGTCGAGCAGGTGGCTTCAGGCTCAGGAGACAACTCCACGAGCCAAGGGTGGGTGGGTCAGGCCCCCTTTTAAGCAGTTACAGGCTGGTTATCTCAGCATGGGCATTGCTCTTTTTTAAAAAATACAGATGACACACAATATTAGGTTAGTTTCAGGTGTACAGCATCGTGATTAGACATTTATACAATTTACAAAGTGATCCCCCAATCCATCTAGTCCCCACGTGACACCATGCTTAGTTATTACATCTTCGAGTACATTTCCTGGCCTGGACCTGACATCCCCGCAATGTTGTTTCACTTCATAACAGAACTGCAGGTGCTGCGTGGTGATACCTTTGTTGTCGAAGTCCCATGTGGCGGTGCCAACCTTGGCTTTCAGAGACTGTCTTCTGAGCCGTGTGTCAGCTTCAGTGGCTGGCAGAATCCACCTACTGGTCTCACCCAGTCCTCCATGATGAAGGGCATATATTTAGGAATGAGTCTTTAGAGGGAAAGATGGATGATTCAATAAATGATGTTAAGATTTGAAAGAGAAAAAGTTAAGCACTTGGGAGGGATTAGATTTCATATTTCATTTCATATGCCAAAGTAAATTTCAAAAGAATTGAATATGTGAGTGGAAAAGTAACAAACTGGAAAAAAATTTTAGTTATTTCTGGAGACAAATTCAATATCTTTAATACAAAAAGCCTAATTGTGAATAAATTAGAAAAGAGAACATTTCTAATGCAAAATAGACCTAGGGACAAAATAGACAACTCATAAGCGAAAATGCAAAATTGACCAGTAAACAGATGAAACAATGTCCAACCTCACAAAGAAATCAAAGAAAATACAAATGGAAATCCCTGAAATACCAGTTTTTTCCATCAAAGATTTTGCTTTGGTTGGTAGTCAGTGCCGGTGAAGTTTAAGGGAAGGTGAACCCCCTGCATACCTCGCTGGCTGGGTCAGGCCCCGGGGGACATGCACGGGGAAGTCCTCATATCCGGAGTGAGAATGAGTCAGCTGTTGCTCAAACCCGTCTTTCTCCTCCCGAGCTCACAGCGATGCGGCACTTCCCAGCCTTCCCTGGAGAGTGGTGTGGCCAAGCACCTGCATCTTGGTCTAAGAAACGTGGACAGGAATGGTCCCCCACTTCTAGGGCTGCCCCCCGATGCCGGGCATGCAGCCCCTCTGGTCCCTTTCCCTTGCCTGCCGAGCAGAGGCAGAGGCAGAGGACCCCCAAGGCCTTGGGAAGCCACAAGGTAGAAAAAGCCTGAGTAGAGCGAGCTTCTTGTCCCCACGCTCGTGCCATTTTGTGCTCATGGACAAGGGACAAGTTCTTGTGTTGGAGCAGTGACCTTGGAGGTGGGTATGGGGCTGTTGCACGTGCTGCTCTTTCTGCTTGGAAAATCTGAGCATAGAAATTGCTCAATATGTAATTGTGGAGTGAATGAACTACCCAAAAAGACAAATTTTAATACAATGCCTACTATATAATTCTATCTTCTAAATACATACCCAGTAGAAAGACTTGGGAGTTTCTACCAAAATATTACAATGACCACAGTTGGTTGATAAGATCGTATGTGATTCTGATGTTATTCTTTTTGCTTATCTATATTTCCAAATTTTTCCATAATGACCATGTCTTTACCAAAAGGGCAATTTATTTTTAATCTGGAATCTGTGTGTGAAGGTTCAAGTGCGGTTCACTTTCGAAGTAAAAACAATGACAGCACAGCAGACCCCAGAATAACAATATGAACTAACTTTGTCAAGCGCTGACTGTGTGCCAGCCAGGGCAAGGCATGCTTCATGGGCATTGTTCCACAGAAACGCCACCACAGTCTGACGCGGTGGCCACGACTATTACCTGTCTAGTGGTGTCTGACGGTGACCCCTTGCCAGCCCTGGAAGTTGATCTCAGCCAGGGGCCTGGCAACTTTTTCCCCTTTTTTATTGTGGTAAGATATATACAATATGAAGTCTGCCATTTTTTATATAATTCGGTGATATGTGGTGCATTCACATTGTTGTCCATCACCACCATCACCTCCAGAAAGTCTTCCGTCTTCCCAAGCTGGAGCTGTGACTCCACTGAGGACCAAGTCCCCACTCCTTCCTACCCGCACGCAACCCCCATTCCACATAATGTCTATAAATTTGACTCCTCTGGGGACTTCTTTTTAGTGGAATTGTATAGTAATCATCCTTTTGTGTGTGGCCTATTTAGTTAACAAAATGCCCTCAAGTTTCGTCCACATGCCAGGATTTCCTTCCTTTCGAAGACAGAATTAGATTCCGATGCACGGATATCGCAATGTGTGTAGTCATTCATGTGTCGGTGGACACTTCCACCTTTTGGCCACTGTGACCAATGTGGCCGTGAACGTGGATGCCAGAATACCTCCTCGAGTCCCTCCTTTCTCTTCTTTCGAGGACACATCCAGAAGGGGCGATGCTACGTTTGACGTTTTCAGGAACCACCATACTGATTTCCACAGGGACCGTGCCAAAGCCCAGGACTCAGAGGAAGCCAGTTGGTGCTACTCGCCTCAGAGCCTCTTTTTTCTTCCTGGCTCTCAGAACTCCGTATCTTCATTTCTTAGTGCCCACTGCTCTCCTCCACCCTGGGAGAGGGCCTCAGAGGAGAGCATGGTGATAGGTCGTTGCAAGCGCATCATGCCAGAGTGGAAGGTAAGTGTTAGAGACTGTGGGTCCCTGAGTTGCACAAAAAGGCAGAGTCAGGATGGGGTTCCAGGCGAGCCCACAGGTCACTAACCCTGTCACACCCTCAGAAACACATCAGGAGCTCAGACTTCTCTATAAAAATGCCTTTACCTGCCTGTTCTCAGAACTAAGCTCTGAGTTGAATAGACGTAAGCATGCTTAGACAAGAGTAGAAGTTACACGGAAATATTTAGGTTTTGGTGGAGCACTCTTCTGAGCAGGGAGTATCGTCTCACTGTTGGGGGGAGATTCCTGAGCGCAGGTTGTGCCGGTCCAGGGACACCTCGGGCAGGGTGGGGGGAGGCGAGGACACACCCAAGGATCCTCTGCCCCCTCACCGCTCACACGGGGATCCAGCGCGCCACCAACGCCTTCTCCCCTCCTGCGGAAGGCTCTCTCTCCAGTGCAAATCACCAGGTTTTTGATGCTTAGAAGAGTAAGCCTTAGTTAGAAGTGACCCTTGTAATGTAGCCAAATCAGAAAAACAACAACAAAGGAACTTGGAAACAAAGGGAAAATTCTGTCTCCATTGTGTCTAGCGGGAGGCAGGTTTGTCCTTTCCCAGCCTCTTCTAAGAGTGGAAGCTACACTCCATCAGCCGGGGACTGACCATCCCAGGCGCATGCAGGTCCAGGCAGCCTTTCACCATTGTTGGGGATGATGAATTTGCATGAGGTTGGGGGCGGGGCACCCCAAATGACCTCAGAAAATAGACCCTGGAGATTTCCCACAGGCCACCCCAGCCCTGGCCTGAAGGGACACAGCTAGGTTGAGGATTTCTCTTACAAATGTTTATTTTTCAGATTTACTCAAATTGATCTTCAGAATGTGCAGCTGCCTGAATGTAAGTATCTTCAAAGCCGGATGCGAACCAGACAACCGCCTAATCTGTCACCTTGGACCGGCACTGACAAAGAGACTCGCCGTGCAGTAGCTGCCACCCTCCGTCCCAGAATTTTGTGTCATTGTTATGATTTCATGCCTTTGCAACAATGACACGCTGGCTCTTGCGCCACCCCAGCTGGCCTTTCTGCTCCGGGAGCAAAGAAAGGGAGAAATGTGCAGTAGGTGGAAGCTAACAGCCTATACAAACCTGGCATTTCCAGTTATCTGCCTTTAAAACTTCACCCCATTGCTCGGACTGGTCACCAACTTCCGATTTTTGTAGGTGATAATATGCTGATGAGCCTGGATTTGGGGCGTGGTTACCTTCGGGTCATAATTTGCATATTTAGCCACACCCCCACCCTCCCACCATTTTCCTACTTGATTTGACAGTGAGGTTCTCCAGAGCAGAGTACACCTGCCTTACTCATCTTTGTAGCAGATTCTAACAAACAAGTGGTTGCCGGGAAAAGAAATGAACCTCCCACACATGATCTCAAGTTCAGCCCTCAGGGGCTTTTGGAGAGTGTCTAGAGTGGACTTGGAGTGGTGAGCAGGGACTTACTGCCTTCCTGAACCCAAATGACCCCTTTAGAGGTACTAAGGGGAATAGAGTCCTGTGGTCTCAGGTGGTGATACTTTCCTATCAGTCAAGGAGAAGAGAGGGCCCGGCTTGTCCGGGCTGGGGAGACCTCCCTACAAGTCAGAGGCCCCTGCCCATTTTGGTCAGTTCTGCTGCTGCTTTGTTACCGAACAGAAGAGATCTGTCTGCCTCTTTGCACATCAAAGCCCAATCAAACTTGAACTAGAGTTTGCAGCCAAGAGAGTGAGGGTTTATTAAGGAAACAGCACCACACCCAGAGTCACAGGCGAGCTCAAGTTCAAAGACCTAGCTCCTGGATGGCTTCCAAAGGATGGGTTAAATAGCGGACCAGGGAGTTAGGGTCATGGTCAGGGTCGTGGTCTCTATTGGTTGGTCGGCCCTACGTAGGGGGTAGTAGATCATTGTGTCTGGTCCTGATGTCCGCCATGGTGTCACTCTGTCTGGTTTCAAAAGGGTGGGGTCAGTGAGGTGTTTCTGCTTTTCTAGACCTGGAGCTACACCACATCTGAGACCTAAATGTCGTCTCTAGTTTGACTCTGTCTCCGTGGCCACCAGACCCAAGGCTTTGTTCCTCAGATGCTCACCCGAACCTCCTTGTCCTGGGGGCTGGGTGATGAACAGAGTGGCCGTGCGAGGCAGAAGGAAGCTGGAGAGTCAGCGTGCTGGATGAAGCTGGTTCGAATCAAAAGGAAAGAAAGGAGCAAAGGTCGTATTGAAGAAAAAAAGTTTCCGTGCGGTTACAGCTTTGCATTAATGAGGCTCCCAGCTCTGCAGGTGCCTTGTACAGACACAGAAGAGGCTGAGCACTGAAATCCCTCTGCACTTTCTCTACGTCTTCTCCGAACACGAATGTCATTGCCGCTCGTGTTTTACGGTACCAATGCCGCAGGATGCCACAGACGCTGTGAAACAAACGCCTTTACCTGTGGTAAGGCATTCATTTAATTTAGATGCTAAATACAGAATGAATAATGTGATAAACATGGTGGTGAATGATTCAAATAAACCCTAAATTTCTTACAATTGTTCAAGAAGGAAATTACAGGCAAATATGAATGCTTCTCATAATGATTACTTCACTTGGGGTAAAGCCACAATTTCCTCCTAGGATAGCATCTGTCCCAGTTCAATATAATGAAATTGAAGCCACGCAGCCCAACAGCTATTACAGACCAGAAACAGAGCTCCATCCGTTAAGTAACTTGTCTGTGGCCCCAGAGGTAGCCAGGGGCAGAGCAGCGTTTCAGCACATTTTAGGAAAAACTATTTAGAGAATAGATTTTCCCCACTGGCACATATGTCCTGAAAGGTCTCGGCAACTGTAAGACAACATTTTTTCCTCTGGTCAATTACTCTTCAGTTAAATGGCTTCTTCAATTGCGGCGCCACACTAAGCGCATCGCTCCTACCTGCCCCTCCCAGGCTAACTGCTCCAGGCAAGGGTACCAGAGCTCTCTATGACACAGTCAAAGAGTCTAGAACTGCCCTGGTGGCGTGGCACAGTTGGTTGGAGCATCATCCCACACACCAATAAGGTTTCAGTTCAGTTCCTGGTCAGGGCACCTGCCCAGGTTGCAGATTCAATCCCCATTCAGGGCACATATGGGAAGTAATCAATGATGTTTCCCTCTCTCCTCTCCCTTCCCCTCTCCTCCCCTCCCCTCCTCTCCTTTCCTCTCTGTAAAATCAATAAACATCTCCTCAGGTGAGGATTTAAAAAGAGAGAGACAGTCCAGAACTAAGAGCGGAGTTATAGACTTCATGGAAACGGTTCATCGGGGAGAGAAACAGAGCAGGGGCCTGGGAATGCTCCCACCTTCTGTCACGTCATAGACTCCTTTCTGGGGCACACTGGGGCATGCTGAGGATGCTGCTCTGGAGGGGACTGCTGATTCTGGGAGTCCAGCTGCCCCAGGGTCCACCTGGCAACCCCAGGGCTCACAGCAGTGATGCCAACACACACCTATACCTGCTCCAGAAACACCATTCGGGTAGCTTGGGTCCACGTGAGGGACAGCCAAGAAAAGGCCCAGTTCCAAAGGGTCACCTGAGACCCAGCTCCTCGAGGCACCTGTGCTAGGCACTTATTTCCTGTTCCCTCTGTGTTCAGATTTAGCGATCAGAAATTGAGGGAAAACCTAAGTGTAATCTTTACTTAAGCAGAGCTGAGCAGCTGAATACCCTCTGAGGTCACGTACAGAATCCCATTCTGAGGCTGAGTGGATTTGAATATTTCATTATTCACAGCGACCTTGGGTCTGTCAGGATGACAGCCATGTGAGAACACAAGCAGTTAACCCTGGAGGGGAAGAGTCGGACCAGGCGCTGCCACCAAATGGTGTATTTCATCACTCTCTTGGTCCCCGTGGTGAGCTGTATCTTTAAGCAGTTCCGTAGCTGAGTCTAGACCAAAGGAGCTGGTGAGGTGTTGGGGGTTTCATGTGACCTATCCTGAAAGAGACAGCGTCCAGAAAAACACCCAGCGTGACACAAGACCCCCCACAGGCACTCTGTAAACGTAACTTTCCTGCCTTCCTTTCCATCTGCCACTTTAGTGTTTGTTTTTGCAGAAAAAAACACATCTCTGGTCCTGGAGTCCTCGGCAATCTGAGCATGTGTACACTCATGAAAGAGGTGACGCCAGTCACGGAGGGAGAATAGTACACGACCGGTGCAGCCCTGACTGAGGGCTTCCTGCCCGTACTCGGGGTGCTGCGCATGCTGCTGCAGATACTGTGAAACCGAGTACTTAGTAACCCCGACCTCATCTGTGCCCAGAGGTTGGAAGATAAACTGTGTTTGCCAGCTGCCTTGCAGGTGGGGTGTCACATGTGAGCTGGTGTCTAAATAACAGGTGCACCGTAAGCGTGGGAGACAGCTGTGAGCCGTGCCCGCGACCCTTCTGCGATGGTGGAGTCCTGGTGCACACGGTGCGAGGTCAGATGTGCGCAGCTGGGTGGGCGTTGGTGGTGCCTCTTCCCTGCTAGGTCAGCCCCGCATCACAGGGGGCATTTTCCCAGCCAAAGCCATTTCTCTGGCACTCACAGAAATTCCCAAAGCTAGTAAGTACAGTCACTCTAATTTCCCTTTTGTGTTGGGTGACTAAAGTTTACTCAGTTTTCCTCTGTTAAGAACCCTCACTAGTATTACAATTAGCATCGCGAGTGGTGGTAGAAAATGGGGTGCAGTGTTGGTTAGGTAAGGGTCCAGCTGACGCTGGAAGGTGGCGCAGTGATAGTCCCTGGGATGCAGTGGTGGAACACTTGCTTAAATTATTGTCATTATGCACAGGAGATGATGAGCCACCGAAGGAGGTTCAAGCCTCCTGCTGTGGACCAAGGTGAAGGTCATGAGAAGGATTTTAGAACCGTGAGATAGACGAGCTACCTCAAGGTCCTCTGTGCTATTTTACCTCCAGGAGGCGAGCAGACCAGGGGCAGAGGATGGGGGGGAAGGAGAGGGTTGGGGGGTGAGCGAGAGGCAACCGGTTGATTATCTCTTGCACATGGATGTTTCTCTCCCTCCCTTCCCCTCTCTCTAAAAATAAATAAAATAATCTTTGAAACAAAGAAGGTAAACTTTCTTAGGCTGCACATATTTCATCATTAAAATGCCATGGCTACTGAAAATATGTATCAGTGAGAGATGTCATTTCCAAGCATATCTAATTGTTTTTATATTAGTTTGTACTCTTATTACAGGTTATGATCCATTGTTATTTTTTTCCTTCTTCTCCGGTCGTCTCAGATTTGGCTTTAGGGGTGCCTTCAGGTTGGGTCTATGTACTATTGACAGGTCCCATCATTTTTTGGAGATCTTCCTCACTTCCTGTCACCTCAAGGTATCCTGGGAATCTCTGGTCCATTTCCTGCCCCGGAACTGGAATCGGAATGGGACGGCGGCCCGGGGCACCAGGTGCGCTCCTTGGCACAGGTGCCTTTGCTACTCGGTCCTCTCAGTGAGTGGAATGGGGACCACGTGCACGCCCCCATCCTGATATAAATGTATAATCTAACAGAGATAGCAAGGGAGAGGAGAAACCACTCTTTCAGTGGATTTCCAATAATAAAGGTAAGAGAAATGAAGAAATGAAAAATCACCATTTAGCCAACACTGCAGGTAATTATTTCAAGGAAGACGCATCCATGGAGCTAAAATTAATGGGTAAAGATACGAGAAACAGGATACTTACATGGTCTCAAGGCATCTCCCCACGAAACACTTGTTACTTACCAAGTGAAAAATAATCTACTCACAGTGAAGGCAGATACACTACTGAACCGAGTGGTCGAAGCTGCCGTCATCGGGAGTGGGACCGGCAGTCAACACCGGGTGCTCTGTCGTGCCAGGCGCTGAGGACACGGGATCTCTGAGCTGCGTCTTCCCAAAGTTCATCATCTGAATCCAATCACAAGGAAACATCAGGGAAACTTGAACTGAGGAATAGTATCCAAAACAACTAGCCGGTATTTTTGAAAAACGTCAAAAGACCACGGCAAAGAAAGACTGGAGTGTTCTGGAGTATTTGAGAGTCACGGCAGCCAAGGAAACATAACTACGAAATGCAACACGTGATCCTGAATCAAATCCCAGATTAGAAAACTCTCATGGGACGACTGGCGCCATTCAAGTAAGCCTGCAGATGACATAATACTATTGAGTCAAATAAAATATTAGTATTTGGGGAATCTAGGTGAAGGCTCTACCAACAATTCTTGTAACCATTTTCGCATCTTTTTTCTAAACCTGAAATCATTATAAGTGAAAAGCTAAAATATTTTTAAAATATGTTTGAAACATATCTAGGGCCCTGGCCTGGGTGGCTCAGCTGGTTGAGGGATTGTCCCGTAAACCAAAGGGTCAGGAGTGGGGTTTCCAGTCAGGGCACTTGCCTGGGTTGCAGGTTCAGCCCCCAGATGGGGTATGTGCAGGAGGCAATGGATGGGTGTTTCTTACATCGATGTTTCTCTCTCTCTCTCCCTCCTTCCCCCTCTCTCTAACATCAATAAGCATGTCCTCTGGTGGGGATAAAAAGAAAACATACCTAGAAAAAGCTATACGAAAGTGACCGCTTGCCAGTAATGAAGCAATCTGTCTGTGTGGTTGATGGCTGCTCCTGCAGAGGCCAGGGGACATCCACCTCAGGACCATGAGCCACTGTGACCCACCCTCACCATCCCTCGTGCCTTCAGGGAAGCACCAAGCCCTGCATGATCAGAGCAGGATCTGAGGCTAGACTTTCCAGAAGGTTCTTACATATCCCAATCATACCCTAGGGGGTACTTCCAATAGGAAATACAGTACTTTTTGTTTGAAATGTATTTTTCAAAGTTTTGCACTACAAGAATTGCAATGCCATCTCCAGCTCCCAGAAAAATGCTCCTGATATTATGCATTTTGAGGTTGCATTGAAATGTATAATCAATGCGACTATTTTGCTGAGTTATCAGTTGTTCATTTTATTTTCTGCAACTTGGCTGCTATGGTCTGAATGCTTGGTGATGTCTGAAGTCAAAGATATTTGGAAATCTGGCATAGGTTAGATTTACATTATGAAGAATAAGCACTTTTTTCAGCATGGGAAGATGTTTTCTGAGTTTAAACACTTGTAATAAAGTGCAAAATTACTGAAAAGGCAATATCTTTATCAACTCTTTAAGTGAAAGGCACTTTAAGGACTCAATTTACCAATGAGATCTAGCATAAAACTAGACTCATAAAAGGTTCTCAAATACATTAAAAATAACTTAATATTTGTTTACCCTCAAAGTTCATCAGTTTTGGAATATTTGCCTATACATTGAGTTTCTGTTGACATTGCTCTTTGGTTTGACATCTGTCTTGGTTTGTGTGTTGTCCTTTTGGAACAAATATTTAAGTCACCATCAGTAAGTACACTCACTTACTTTTCAGCCTAGGAGTCCATGGGTCTAATTTTTCACTTCTGAGAGTTTTCAGTTATGGCAACCTCCAGGGAGAGACCCATGCGGACGTCCTGCTTCTCTGGCCTCTCCTTGAACTCTCCCAGATGGGGCCAGGGTTCCAGGTGTCCCCTCTTCCTCCAGTGTGTCTAAACATACTCAGACTGTCATTCTTTACCTTGTAAAAAGGGGCCCTCTGCCACACTAACTATTAATCTGTGGGTATACACAGGATGTTTAAGCTAGGTTTGTATATTACAGACCATACTGCTGATGTTCCATGTGTGTTTACTCATCCATATGAGCACTATGCCTGCAATTCTGCATGTTCATACACACACAGTGAGGAACACTGTGGTTGCAGCTTGCAAGGGTGAAGCAGACACTTAGCTGAAATCATCATGTCTTAGCTAATACTACGGGTAGTCAAATCCCTGACACTCACCGAAGCTTCACGTAGAACAAATGTGTATAATACATTAGAGTGACTGATAAATTTTAAATGCTGGAGATTGCCACTGTGGAATAGTTGAACACTGGACTTGAATTTAAAATACGCCAAATCTAATCTCCACTCCACCACTTTTTAAAGATTCATCCAACTTTTCTTTCTGAGTTTCCGTTTCCTTTATTTATAAAATGAACCGAATATGCCAATCGCCCAAGTCTGAGTGGTTTAAATAAGAAATGAATGCAGCCACTCTTTATAAGTATTAAGTCGCTTTATTCAGGCATTCCTCAAGTATGCATGGCACGTCTCTGCATTAAATGCCAGGGACACAGCTGTGACTAGGTCAGACATTGTCCTGCCTGGAAGAACTGTACCTGTGGGAGGAAGGCAGACATTGAACAGCAAGCCCTGACCCGGTGCACCCAGCCTGGCCTGGTCTGGGGAGTCAGAGAAAGCTTTCTTGCATCGTTGCATACTGAGCTGAGCAGGGATTAGAGGTGGACGTGGAAGCAGGGTCAGGAGCATTCCAGACAAGAGAAGCTGCATGTCCAAGGGCCCAGAGCCTCGTTCTCCAAGGTCTTGACAATGATAATCCATTTACCCCAAATGCACTGGGAAGCCATTGAGTGTTATTGCTGCTGTGTGAAAAGACTTCATATTGTTGTTGTTTTTTTAGACCAGCTTTAGCTTAACAGAAAGTTTGAGCAGAAAGCTCAGTCTCCATACACCCCCTGAAACACACACTCACAGCCTCCCCCACCATCCTTACCTCCCACCAGAGAGGTACATTTGTTGCAAATGGTGAACTTGCGTTAACACATCATTGTCGCCCGGAGTCCAGGGCTTATATTAGGGTTCACTCCTGCCATTGTGCGTTCTATGGGCTTAGACAAATGTAGGACATGCATCCGTTACTGTAGCATCAGGTGAGCAGCTTCAGGGCCCTACGAGTGGTTTTCATAAGGGGAGACCCATGATCAAAACCTCGTTTTGACAGGACCTTTCTGATGGCAGAGTGGAGAATGGAAATGACCGAGAGTCAATGCCGGGAGTCAACCTAAAATAAAGATGCTGTAGAAACGCGTGTTTGCAACTTTGGGGGCCTGTGGGGATGAGAAGAAATCAGACACACAAGAAGATGGGAACAGAACCCAGTGGTTCGACCGGAGGCAGGAGCAGCCAGAAGGCGAGTGGGCATTCCCAGGCAGGGTCAGACTTCGCTCTACCAGAGGGCGGTTCACGAGACAGTCCCGGAAAGTTCACCCTGTGCCCACAGGTCACATGACCTCCCTCAGTGAGCAGCCTCTGTGTGGATGCACTAGAACATTCCTGAGTCCCTCATGCCCCTCAGGTGGTTCAACATTTCTGCTTCTCACAAACGTGCCCTCTGGTGCTTACTTCTTAAGACAGATGGAACATTCAGGAAGCTCCTTAGCTTTTCTCAGGTGTGACTTTCCCACCGCATTCCCCAGATGAAGAAAACTGCCTTAGGAGTGGATCTCTTCCTTGTGCTTCCGCCTTCCTGCAAAGCACGGAGGAGCGGTGAAGCCCCACCGGAAGGAAGTGGGCCAATCCAGCCGAGGAGAGAAAGGATTAAGTCCCAAGGCTGCAATCATTTTCATCTCCGATTTCAGATTTTGTAAGAAAAATCCTGAGGTGGGCGGACTTGTACATGGTGACAAACGCAAAGCCTCAGAATAATGGAAAGAATTGCTAAAATTATGTATCCGCTGAAGGTGTCTAGTCCTCTCCAGAAACAACACATTAAGGTATTAAATGTGCAGAACTTGGCTTTCAGGGGGAGCTCGTTCATTTGCAAGTATTTTCTGAGTGACTGCAAATGGGATCGAGACAAACCCTCTCTTTGGTCTGCCCCTCATTTACTTTTTAAAAGCTTGAGCAAATGCCCAAGAAATCTTCCTTCCTTCCTCTATTTCTTCTCTCTGTCCACCTTTTTTCCTTTTTATCCTTATCTGAGGATATGTTTATTGACTTTAAAGACAGAGGAATGGGGAGGGGAGGGGCGGAGACAGAGAGAAACATCGATCAATTGGTCTCTTGTATGCACCTGACCAAGGATTGAACCTGCAACCTAAGTATGTACCGTGACCGGGAATCGAACCCACAGCCTCTTGGTGTATGGGACGATGCTCTAACCAACTGAGCAACCCAGCCAGGGCTCTCTATTTTTTCTTGGCTTTTTTTTTCTCAAGCATAGGGTGTTTTACTATTTTTTTCCTGCTTGAAAATGTTCAGCTTCTCTTTTCTCACCCAAGGGTTCCCCCAGTGGGCTGCAGGAGGGTGCGTAGAGGGGCAGGAGGTGGCGTATGGACAGCTTGAGGGGCTTTCCGGAGGAACGAGGTTTCTCAGTCTCCCTGGCCTCGGCACGGAGAGGTTTTAGCCCCTCCTCTCCCTTCTTCAGTCTGTGATACCAGGAAGCGAGGCTGTGCGAGGAGCATTTGGAATAGAGGGGATGTAAAGGAAAGCCAAAATATTTGAAGACTTGCTTCAGTAGCAAAATGTGTAGGACACTGACTGCCAACAGGTTGTGGGGACCCGTTGCTGGTTCAACCCCTGCCTCCTCCATCTGTCACCTGTGCGATCTCGGGGACTTCATTTAATTTCTCTGCGCTTCAGTGCACTCAAGATGTGTAGGCATGGCTGCCTCATCTGGTTGTTGTGAAGATTAAGCAAGGGTAGTGCAGGTACAGTGCTAGGACTGTGCCAGGCACGCGATCAAAAGAACACGATCATTCCTGCTACAGGAGGAGAGACGGGCTGGTCGCCTAGGCGAACTGGCCACGGGAGCAAAGGGCAGAAGCGGAGAGAGGGTTGGCCCTCTCTCTCCGATCTTGCGCTCCCCACTGCTTCGGCAGGAGCAGAACCCGCTCTGAGAGAGAAGCTCATATTCCTATGTGGAGACAGGTGCTCCTTCGGAGTGCCGTTTCCTTCCATTTTGCTCCCAAAATTGAACTGTAATTTCTACCAACATTCTGCTTAATTAAAAATATCACACAGCACATTTCCCTGGCAGGTGTCAAATAATTCCCTGAATTCATGAAGTCAGAGAAACACCTGGTTAAAATTTTTGCATGGTTGTGCCTACTCCTTAGATAAGCAGATACATTTGTAACTCCTTCTCCATAACTCATTCATGAACCACTGGTTCCAGCAATCTCAAAGGATTATTTTTTAACTTCACTTTTATTGTCGACACTATTACAGATGTCCCCATTTCCCCCGCTCTGCCCACCTCCACGCAGTCCCCACCCCTCCTCTCTCTGGCCGTCCCCACTCTGCTGTGTCTACAGGTGAGGCATGCGTGCTCATTGGCTGCTCCCTTCCCCTTCTGTCATCCAGTGTCCCCCTTCGAAGACTTACTTTTTGAAATTTCCGTCTTGGAAACAATATTCAAGGAGAAGAAGAAACCATGTTCACGTGCCAATGACTATAAACCCAGTGAATGATAGACCACCCCAATGCAATCACCGGGGTACACGCACCAGGGTGAGGCGTAACAAGACGCTCCACCAACTCTCAGAGAAATAATTGGTACAATCAATTTAACCTGGCATTTATCTTGTCTTGACTATTATTGAGTCATTAATCTTCTCAGTGTCGAGCCATTGTCATCATTGGACCCAGTCCAATGAGTATCCATGGCAATAAATAGAGTAGAGTGCACGTGGGTGAGAAAACCCTTGGCAGCAAGAGGCACGGCACCACCTCATGAATTCCTGGGAAATGGAGAGCAGAACGAGTGAGCAGGAAGGGAGAAGGAGGGTGAGTGGCCTCACCCCACAAGCACTGCACCCCCTTATCAGCCTTCGTTTTCTTGGTTTCTTCTAAAGCTACAAGATTAGGCGAGCCTGTGCTACAAGGAACACAGGCAGGCTCGGAACTGGGAGTGAGGGCAGGTGGCCGCCATGCCACCCGAGCAGCGAGGCCTGAGAGGCAGATGCTTTTTGGTTGGGCCTGGTGTCATCGCCAATCATGGGGCTGTGGGGGGAGATCTGATATCTGGGAAAACAAAACTCATAACCCAACGAAGTGTCTGCAAACTGCTCTCTCTGCACCATGATTGGCTGGGGGCATTTCCTTCCTCACTGCTAACTCGCCACCTCCACGTGGTGCGCGGATGTGCATGCCCGTGTGCCTGCTCTGTTTTCGGTGACAATGATGTCATCACCAAATGTGCTCCAAATAGGGAGCACTCACTTCTTGTAAATGAAAGATCTCTTTAATTCATCGTTAAACTTTGTGACTCCCATTTATTTGCCCTGGGATGATTTTATGAGCTGCTAAGTGGTAACAATTATTTTCATGGCCATTCCCCCATCTCATTACAAAATATTACGATGATTCTCTTTTCTAAAATAATCTGTAGGACTATTGACAAAGATTCGCTCCTTGCCCAAACTCTAGCCCGACTCCTCTGAGCCTTCTTCTCAATTAGGCCTCAACTTTGGCCTTTGAAGACATGAACAAGCACCCACATCGTTTCTAAGAGCTCAAGGTCACATCCCTGGCTTGATTGGAGATCCCTTAAAGTGTCTGCCTGAGAAAGTTCAAGGCTGCCAGAGAATTTCCTGTTCATTCCGGCTAACACCTGAGGGCAGGCCCCTGTCTCCCAGCCTCTGTGATAAATGTCAGTTAGCAAAGACAGATGGTTTCACAGGGGCACACCCCTTCCTGCTTCTTGTAAAGTTCCCAACCCCTGCCTCTCCCCAGCCCCCTCCTTGTGCCGATCCATATTTACTCACCGAAGGCTGGTCACCTCTGTACCAACCTAAGTGGGGTTCAGGCCCCTCTTACAACAGTGGGCCTGAATCTGTTCCTACTATTGTTCCTACTACTTTAGCGTCCAGCTTTGATTCTCTCTGACTCTATGTAAGCCAAAAACGGGTTAACTGCAACAGATGACCAGATAGAAAAAATAAGGACCACGGGAAGTTGTCGTTACCATCCGCACTGCCGCAGGGAACTTCAAGGGAAAGGTCATGGCCTGACAGACACCACGTCCAGCCGCCAATGTCACCTACATCTTAAATAGCAGCAAAGCTTGATTTCCTTCTTATTTTCATTAGATCAAAAAAAATCAATGTGATGACCTTCTAGCATTTTCCTTCTGTACTCTAGCGTATCTCGCCCCTTGTCTATGGTACGCGTGACATTTTTAGGACCACGTCTGTGTCGTAAAGCTGAGCTAACGTTCACGCCCCACAGTCCACATTGCACGGGACAGGGATTTCGTGCAGGCTGATTCAGACTTCACCCCACTTAGCCCTGGCCAGGAATGCCAGACTCTCTCATAGGCACGGCATTGCCGGTACAGCCGGCATTCCCACCCGACAAGCTGGGCTTTCTTGGCCCGCTGGCACTATGCCCAGTAGAAGAAAAACACAAGAAAGACAGATTCAAGCTCCTCTTGTCTTCTCAAAATAAGCAATTCATCTTTTTAGGGACTGAGAGCTGTTTCTCACATCACTGGTTGTGCACAGCTGCTTCCAAAATGGCTCCCCAGTTCTGAGAAGCTGTGACTCATGCCCTGGCCCAGCAGGGTCTTGGGGACACGGAAATGCCTGCGGGAGCCATAAATGTCACTTTTCACGCTGAGAGCCCACAGAGTCCTCTGCCGAGTCCAGAGTGAGAGTTGGCAATTTCCATGACAATGGGCAACAAGGGGCAGCATTCAGCTTTGCTTCTCAAACACTCCTGTGTCACCCAGTGTCCTGTGGAATTCCAAATGTCAGTGACAGGAACCCCTGAGGTCGCCGAGTCCGTTCCCTCTGGTCTGGGCAGAATCATGTCTTCCAGTGTTGTTTTCTGTCACATACTTTTTTCACAATGCTTTCTATTATTTTTTCTTGCTTTTATTTTTATTATGTATATGAAGTCTGTCTGGAAAAAGTCCAGCTATTGTTACTATAACAAGAATAGTTTGCATGACATGAACGTAACCTGGCAGCCAAGGAGAGTGGACTGGAATGCACATGCCTGAACAATGACGACTTCACTGTACTAGTCAACGGGGGCGGTAGATGCTGTTGAGTGAATTTGTGTACTGTGTGGCCATTGCATTCCAAATGACTGAGCAAATAGAGCAACAGACCAGCATCAAATTTTGCATTAGACTTGCACACTCCTCCGCAGAAACTATTCAGATGATTCAGGAGGCTTTCAGGGATGATACAATGAGTGCAGCATAAATAAAAGGGTGGCACAAATGCTTCGAAGATGGTCAAAAATCTGTTAAAAGTGATCCACATTCTGGAAGGCCTGCAACAAGCAGAACACCTGAGAATGTTGGACGTGTACGGGCTGCAATCAACAAAGATCGGTGACTGACAGTGCGAGAACTTCACAGAAGCTGATCTGGGGATTCCCAAAACTACTGTGTCTGAGATTTTGAGGCAGGTTCTTGGCATGAAACATGTCATGGCAAAGTTTATTCTGGGTTTTTACTACCAGAGCAGAAGGAACATCGTGCTGCAGTTGCTAAGGACTTGATTCAAACTGGAACCAATGAACCAGATTTCCTGAAGACGGTCATAACCAGAGATGAATGGTGGGTCAACAGCTATGATCTGGAAACAAAGGCCCAGTCGTCCCAATGGAAGTCGCCTGGTTCTTTACGTCTGAAAAAAGACATGGCAAAGCCACAGCAAGATAAGACCATGTTAACTGTGTTCTTTGATTGGGAGGGTGTTGTCCATCACGAGTACACCCCTCCAGGCCAAACAGTTCATAAGGAGTACTGCCTCGGTGTTCCTTGTTGGCTGAGATGCAACATGACAAAAACGGCTGTAGCTGTGGGCAACTGGTGATTGGCAGCATCGTCATGACAACACACCTGCTCCTATGTCACGTGTCATACAGAGGCTTTTGGAGAAACATCAAATCACCCAGGTGACTCAGCCCCACTACAGCCTGGATTTGGCGCCCTGTGACTTTTGGCTTTTCCCAAAATCAAAATCACCTTTGAAAGGGAAGAGATTTCAGGCTGTCAATGAGATTCAGAACAATACCACAGGGCAGCTGATGGCAATTGGGAGAACTGTGTGAGGCCCCAAGGTGCCTATGTTGAAGGGGACTGAGGTGTCATTGTCCTGTGTACAATGCTTCTTGTGTCTTCTTCAGTAAATGTCTCTATTGTTTTCACGGTTGTGTGGCTGGATACTTTCTGGACAGACCTCTTCGTATATATTTTTTAAAGTAATAAAGTTAGGTGTACTTTTTTGACTTTTGAAATTTTCTTTTCATATTTAGTATATAAAATGTTTAAATAGTACAAAAGCATGGACAACGGAAAGTAAAGCTCTCCCCACCAACAACTTCCTCACTTACATTTTTTAGTTACTGCTGCTTTAGTTCACCTTATTTTCACTTTTTACATGAGTTTATTACACTACAGTTAAGACAAATGAGGTTAACTATTAGCATTCTGTTAGGTATGCCTCCAGAAACTTTCCAAACATTCACATGCATACACATATACTGACATATTCTGGTTTTAGTGGGATGATGCTATGTACACACATCTGCATTTTCTCTTTTGCACACTTAATTTTGCACTTCTATCCACATCAGCACAATTGCCTTTATGGTTGCACAGCATTTGTTTTGGGAAAGCACCATAATTTATTTAATTGCCCCCTGTTAATGGAAACTCCGGTTGCTCCAGGGTTTTACTGTGACAATAAACAGCCTCACACTTAGCAACCTGAGAGCACTGGTAAATTTCTAGACATGAGATCATTAGTGTGTAGATTGTAAAGTGACTGAGTGCCACCCAAATACACTTGGAGAAAATTTCACCTTAAAAGTCCCACCAGCCCTGGCTAGGGTGGGTGCGGTTCAGTTGGTTGGAGTGTCGTCGTGGAATCGAAAGGTAGTGGGTTTGATTCCTGAACAGGCAAACACCTGGGTTTTGGGTTTGATCTCCAGTCAGGGCTCATACGATCTCAGTCCAGGCACATAGGAAAGACGACCAATCCATGTTTATCCTTCTCATTGATATTTCTGTCTCTCTCTCCCTTCCTCTCTCCTTTCCTCTTTCCCTTCCTCTCTCTCAAAGTGATGAAAAAACTTTTGGGTGAGGATAAAAAAGGTCCCACCCCTCATCATCCCTGTTAGGATTGATCATTATGTTTAATGTACTTTAGAAATGTTTTAATTGTGCTGAAGTACACATACAATTTACAATGTAACCATTTTTAGATGTAGAGAGTGCTGTGGCATTTGAATGCAGCCACATTCTTGTCTACCGTCACCTCCGCCCATTCACACAACTCTTCATACCTTGCAAAAGTGAAACTGTCCCCATCACACAGGAACTCCCATCTTCCACCCCCAGCCCCTGGCACCTACCCTCCTACTTTCTGTCTCTCTCAATGTGACTCCTCTAGGAACTTGATGGGAGTGGTGTCACACAATAGGTGTCCTTTTGTCTTATTCCACTTGGCATGATGTCTTGAGCGTCCATCCATGTTGTAGCCTGTGTCAGAGTTTCTTTTACCTTTAAGGCTGAGTAACATTCCGTTGTGTGGATATGTGCCATTTCGTGTACCTATTCATCCATTCCTAGACACACTTGTTTAATAAATTCTAAGACTAGCTTACTTTCAGAGTTTCTGACACTTCGACAGTCTGATGGAAAACAGAGAGATTTGAGACAAACATTTACAAGGGGCCCTTGGACCCTGTTTCCTCTTACAGGTGAGCAGGCACCTGAGCTCTGCCTCTGTTCCCCCACAGGCACCTTTGGGGAACGACTTCACATGAGAGCTGCGGTCACCACCGTCCTCCCCACACCAGAGGCTTCCGGCTTCACCCCAGCCCCCGTGGGGGCAGGCACAGCACCTGTCACTGCACAGAGGAATGCATCGGCGCCGACACTCAAGAAGATGTCATCTGACAGCATGATTATTCTGGTATTACCAGTGTAATTTTGTACATTCGTTTTTTCAATTTTCACAAAACTTTGCAGAGAAATTTAAGAAATGTGGTCAAAGCATCTGAAGTTAAATTCTGAGCCCATTGCCTGGCTTCAAAAAGACGCTGTGTGCTTAAGCTAACACGTGACTTTGTCAGGTTAGATTTGGGGAACTCATTTTGTCAAAATTCCTGTGGGGTTTTGGCTGAATAACTTCAATTTTCTTTAAATAAAACTTTCCCTTGCCAATACTTATGGAACCTAGAATTTTTTTAAAAGATTCCATTTATTTAGTTTCAGAGAAGGGAGAGAGGAAGAGAGGGAAAGAAACATCGATGTGAGAGAGAAACATCAATTGGTTGCCTCTTGCACGCCCCCAACTAGGGAACAAACCCACAAGCCAGGCATGTGCCCTGACCAGGAATTGAACCCGTGACCCTTTGCTTTGCAGGCCAACGCCCAACCAACCAAGCCACACTGGTCAGGGCATGAAGTGTTTATTTAGACACATGGATAGAAAAGATATCTAGAAACTCCAAAGAAGATGGTTTTCAGGCCCACGAGCATGCTGAGGCTGGTCACCCCAAGTGAGGCAGATAGTGGATCCAATGACCGATGTGAGTCTGCCAGGTCCCGGGGGTAAAACTGGCCCCAGTAGAAGTCCCATCCCTCACCTGGGTCTGCGTGCAGATGTGCACACGCAACTCCTCTGTGACGTTCACATGCAGACGATTTATAAAGTCAACCCAAAGATAGGGGCCCCCGCAACACAGACCAGAAGCCAGAGTGGGGAGCAGGGAGCAGGGCGGGACACAGGGATCGGGATTCCATGCCGTCACTTCTACAAGCCAAGTGCCCAAACCAGAACTTTGCAGGTGATCCTCTTAGCAGGCGGCCCCGCCAGCTAGTTGTGATAGCGACTGGCTGGTCACCCCAGCACTGAAACTAAAGAGAAGCAGAGGGCGCTGCCAGCTTCTACACCCGCCCTGCCTCCATTTTCGAGCAACTGACACTCCCCAAGTCAGCAGGTAGAGGTATTGTGAAAAGTCAAGTGAAGACTTAGTTTTTTCATTCATCACGGATGGGTCAAGGCATTATTTAAGACACACACACAAAGAAATTAAGTGAAATTTAACAGGCAGGTCTTTTTTTATCTCCATTGTGACAGACAGTCTTTGGGGAACCATAATCCACAAAGAGAACATGTACCACCCTCCTGAAACGTTGGGAGGGCTGGGAGTGGCCAGTGATGACCACAGCAGAGAGCGAACCTGGGTGTGAACGCTCCTGTCTCCCTTTACGGATCCTTCACGGTCGTCGTTTGAACTCCAGATGCTCTCTCTCCAGTTCCTCCAACGTGAAGACTTCAGCTGCATCTTAGCAAGGAGGAAGAAGTGTTTGTTTTCTTAAACCCTCCAGCATCCTGTGCTTGCTCTTGCTTGGAGGAGGGTGTTTGCCTTCTTCTTTTCATCTGAGACTTTGCTTAGGATGTATGCTCACCAGGAGACGAGGCGCAACAGAACCGAACAAAAGGCCTTCTCCTCCTGGGCCAGCACGAGGAAAAATAAACATGGCAGCGCTTCTGTGCAGCTGCCCACCACTCACTCACAAGGACTGGATGCCATCCCAATGGCGGTAGCTGAAAATAGCAGGTTTGAGAAGTGAGAACCCACACAAGAGGAAGAGGGGTGGGCCTGATGGGGAGGCAGGGCAACCCAGTGACTGTAATCACGGCTGAGTTTCTCAGAGGGACAGTGTGACAGATCTAGGCTGCTGGCTGCCTCTGTCTCCCATGCTCCTCTTTCTCCCAGGATAATAGGGAGCGATGTACCCAGCACTGGTCCTCCCGCTGGGCACGCAGGGCCCCTGTGGCTCTCCAGGCACCTGCAAGTCAATGGGACTTGCATTTGGCCAAGTAGAGGGAATGAAGGCTCTGCCATGGTAGGGTTTTCAGACTTGACCTCCCAGAAACACCCACCCACAGCAGGATGGGAGCCCGTGGGCCTCCTGCAGGGACCCATCTCGGGGGGCAACGTGACCCCACAGCCCAGAAACTGGCTCCATGTGGATGCTTAGAGGCCAAGTCAGGATAACAGATACCTTCTGAATGGTGGTCAATTTTTCTTAAGGGTTTTTTTCCCCCAGGATTTTATGGGAATCTCAGAAGACTATTCTATCATAGCTTGTGTTCTGATACCTTGACATCTGGTGCCTTGCTGACTCTGAAGGGACTGCCCTCCCAGGGTTAGGCAATTCCTGGGCGCAGTAAGCAAGCATCCTGGGAGCAAGTCTCTCACAAACATGCCACCAATCCACATCCACACGCCCGCCCCCTCCTTGGTGGGGCTGTCACAGCCAGGCCACTCAGCCTTTGCAATAATCAGTCCAGGAGCAGCCCCTACACCGAGAGTCTGCTGAAATTACCCACACCAGCCAATCCTGGGCCTGCCCACCCTGTCTCCTGTTTCTTCCCATGGAAACCACCATGGAATAAGGCTCGTGCCCCTGCAGCCCCCTGGCTTCCTCTGCCTCTTGAGTGGCTCTGACTCTGGTGCTGCCCCTGTGGCCCCTCCTCTTGGGAACTAACACACTGTCTTTTCAGAAGCAGTCACCTCCTGATCCGTACCTCAGGTTTTATTAATACACTATATTCTGCAATAAACAGCAGCCAAAGTACGTCCCTGGGGACCTCTGCTGTGTTTCCACGGAGCTGAGTCATCCCAGCATGTGTTAGGTGTAAAATCTGAGCCTGCAGAGGGCCAACACTGGGAGAAGAAACCCAGGTCCCTAACAATCAGGGCCCAGCATGCAGCGGGGGCAGGGCCAGCTTGCCCACACATCAGCATCCGGCACTGGGCGGGGCTCTGGGCTCTGGTGCAGGACCCTGTGCTATTCTGGGGGTCCAAGTCACTCTCTGTGGCCTTGAGCTCCCACGCAAAATATTCCAAAAGCCATTGATTATTATCAGTAGTAAAAAGCTTTTTATTATTACTCTCAAATTTATTTATATGGATTTGTTGTTGGGCTTGTTGTTATTGCTCCGGGATTTTTAAGTGACCGTGGGCAGCCCCGTGCTGTTTGCCTCGGGTTCTTTCATTGGATCTTCAGAGTTACAAAACCAGCTCTTCGGAGGCTGTCTCCTTTGCTTCTTCCTTCCTTCACTCTTTCTTCACTTTCTAACATTTATTTAAATTTTAAAGACTTTAAAAATTGGAGCAAAGTACAGAAAATCCTAAAGTAGACATATGCAGAACTGCTTCCCTGATGAGCGATCATTGGCCATGTCTGTTTTCTCCTTTTTAAAGAAGGAAAAGAAAGAAAACATTTACAAGTAAAACCACTTCCCTTGTCTCCCACTCCAGACCAGTTACCTTCCTTTCACAAAAACTAGTGGCTCTTATCAATTCGATATGTTTTTCTAGAACACTTTTTACGGCTTTCCATTGTATCTACATGACTCCCTGAACTGGGTAAGTATTTGTGGTTTAAACTTTTACGTTAACGGTTTCATGGCCTAAGCAGTATTCTGCAACGTGGTTAGTTTGTAAAGATCTACCTGTCTGTGGCACATTTTTCGCACTTTGTAATGATTGTTTTGTCTTCCTGCACATGAATTCCACATTTATCGAGACAATCCCCTGTGATTCTGCCATGAAAAGTCCATGTTTCTCTCAGCAGACATGCATGTTTCTCCTGGCATCGTCACAGAACCAGAGGCCTCTGGGTCTGGAACTGTGCGCATTTTAAATGTGCATGGATCTTGGCAAATCTCTCTCCAAAGGGGTCATGCTGGCCATTTCTTTCTCCACGAATTTGCTGCAAATAAATCTCTATTTGAAGTAGGCTGTTAGGCCTCCAAAGTTCTTAGAAAAGTAAGAGGGAACAGCAGGTGGAGTTTGTCCAACTCCAGACTGTTATTAAATAATGATGAAAACATTAACAAGTTATTAGTACCTCCTTTTATTATGCAAAACTTATGTCGAGGTGCAGAGCCCTGTACAGTCGGATGTTGTTCGAAAGCTTGGTATCCGCGCCTTTGCCTCTGACTTTCCTCCACACCGTTACTGTAGCTTAGTTTTCCAACATTTTTTTTAAGGGAAAATCCTTACTTTTCTGTTCTCTGTGTCACATCTAGCATTTGCAGGACACCCCTCTTGCCGTACACAGCTCTTCGGACATTTACTTCTGGAAGCTTCTGTCGACACCTCATCTTGTTGCTTCAGCCACTTTGGGCTCTGGGACATGGCGTCTTCCTGGCGCTCACAGCACAGCGGGGCTTACTCCTCGCCCTTCCCCTTCCACCGCCCTTTGAGACTTTCTAGTTTATCCTTACCCCTGCCGGTTAGGCAAATTTGAAGGAAAGCAGTGGGGCTTTTTTTCCTATTGATCACTCACTTACCACTTACTGAAACAGAGAAAAGAATAAATGTACATGGCTGTCTTTTGATTTAAACATTTTAAAATTTTAACTGCTCTCTTATATAATTTTTTTTACTCTTAGGTTGGATTTTTTTTTCCATCATAGTGGAAGATTTCAAAATCCATCTGAATTGAACAAAATATATACATTAAAAATAGGGGTTTTTTCCTTAACTTTTTTAACAAATCATAATTTGCCCACATTCTAAGTTTCATTTGTACTTTTTAGTCATTCAATGATCAATAAGGCTCTCAGTAAAGAGAAAGCCCAAGAAAAGATTAATAGGTTTGAGGTTGCTCAAGTGCGCACAACTTATTTATTATACAGGAAATCCACTAAGCATTCTAACATGTGTACTTTACACAGCAGAGCCCAGTGCATGCTGGAAAATGCTGTGGGTATGGCCTACCAGGGCCAAGAAGGTACAACCCAAAACAATAGTACCGGTTATTTTAGTTCCTGACCACTCTAGGAAATAAGTTGAACGTTTGGAGTAAATCAGACAATGACGTTTTGGGGTACCTATGTCTACACCAATTAGGCGCAATCCTAGAGCTTGTACTAAAAAGCAGGTCTTCATAACAAAGGCTAGAAGACCTTGAGCTATAGAGCTCTCTTTTAAAAATAGTTTTCTTTCAATATCTTTACAATTGGGATGACCAACTTTCCTGGTTTGCCTGGGACTATTCTATTCTATTCCAGTTATTCTACTTACATAATTATGAATACAGTTTAGAAGTTTGGCTGCTGCCAAGATCAGAGAAAGCTCAACCGGGAGGTGATGGAAGAGAGTACGTAGCTGGTTACGGGGCCACCTGCAGACACTCGGACAATGCGTGAGGTCAGCAGACTGGTTGAAGGTCCAAAGCAAGATCAGAAAGCTGGGGCAGGATCAGTCAAGAAGAAGAGGGAGTGAGAGTCCAGATCGGATAGGAGCCGGGTGTGCCCACGACGTTGGCGGGAATCCTGGCGGTCAAAGACGGCATCAATCACTTTCATGTCAAGACTTCTCTTTTGCTTTTCCTTCTTCCTTTCTTCCCTTTCCTATGAACACACTCTGAACCAGCTTGAATGGTTAAACCAGGTGGGCTGACATGGCAAAGGAAGGTGGCTAGGCAAGTATACACTAGAGTTGGGTTGATGTGGTGCATTATACTGATTCATTCTTGGAGGTTGGGAACTTTGTTCCTGCTGTTGCTTATGAGACTCTGATTTTCCCAGATTTCAGACTTCCCATGATTGGGATAGCCCATGACTGGTAATTTCTCACATTTGCCTAATACTTTGAACTTGGCAGAGTACCTCTACTTTCTTGCAGTACGTGTTCCATAGTTCCAGGAATTACATACATGATTATTGTCCTCTCGTTTTTGTAGGTGGAGAAAATGAAGGCAGAGGTGACGATAACCATTGTTAAAGTCTCTGGGTTGTGAGAGACGAGCCAGTTCACACTCTACATTTTCCCATTTCTGCTCCTGAATTAGGCTGTGCCCTTGCCGGAGGTACAGAAGAGGTCTTTTTTTTTTTTTTTCCATCTGAAAAAAACGTGGAAATTACTTATTTTTATGGGTACAGACTTTTAAAGTTGCAGCATCATATTGTCAAGTAAAATCTTGCATGGGACTTAAATGTTTAAAACATTTGCAAGTGTAGCATCTCAGACTGGTGCAGGGGGGCCCGGAAGTGCCTCCATTTCCCCCTTTCTCCTCATGAACTTCTTCCAACCCCCTTGGAACTCAGTTTGGAAACCACTAATGGGGTCCATTTCATTTATTTGCCAGAGAAGAAAACACCCAGAGAGGTCACTGGGATGCCCCACAGGTGGCCCAGTTAGTTAAAGAACTGGAATGGAGCCCTATAGCTCTGAATTCTAAGTCCACTACGAACTACCCATCATCCCCTGAATTTTTCATATTTTTCCATATCCAAACAACTATCATGAGCTGTGTTCTTGTTGTTTAAATCCTTTTATTCTCCTGGCTTCGTTTGTTTATATTTTTGCTTTTTGAAAGTTTTTGTAGACCAAAGGTCAAAATTTCTAAACTTATAGAAATGAAAAAGATTTATGTGACTACTATGCACAAATATATGCCAGTAAATTAGAAACCTAGATGAAGGGGTCAAACTCCTAGAAACACATAAAGTATAAAAATTGACTCAAGATAAAATAGAAAATCTGTACAGACCACTAACAAATGAAGAGATTAAATCAGAAACAATGACAATAATAATAATCTCCCAACAAAGACAAGTTCAGGACCAGATGGCTTCACTGGTGAATTCTACCAAATATTTAAAGAAAAATTAACACTAATCCTTCTATAACTCTTATAAAAAATAGAAGAAGGAGAAACACTTTTTTGGCTCATTCTCTGAGACTAACATGAGCCTGATACCAAAACCAGATCAATATTTCACAAAGAAAATTACAGACCAATATCTTTTGGGAATATATAAAAACAAAATTTTCAACCAAATACTAGCAAACCAAATCCAAAAGCATAGTAAAAGTATGATTTATCATGACCAAGAGGGGTTTATCCCAAGAATGCAAGGGTGGCTCAACCTAAGAAAACCAATTAAAGTAACACATTAAATTAATAGATTGAAGGGATAAAAGGCAGACAATGCAGAAAAAGCAATTGATAAATCTAACATCCATTCCTCATAAAAACACTTAGCAAATAAGAAATAGAAAGGAACGTTCTCAACACGTTAAAGGGCATTTATGAAAAACCTACAGCTAATGTCACACTCAATGGTTAAAGACAGAAAACTTTCTCCTTAAGGTCAGGAACAAGACAAGTTCTAGCCAGTACTATTAAGCAAGCAAAAATAAATAAAATATATCCAAATTAGAAAGAAAGAAATAAAACTATCTCTACTTACAGGTTATATAATCCAAATGTAGAAATTCTCAAATAATCCACAAAAAAAATGCTGCTAGCTAATAAATGAATTCAGCAGTTTCAGGGTAAGACACCAACACATAAAAATCAGCTCTGTTTCTGTACATGCAATGAATAATCTGAAAACTAACGAAAGATTATTTTCAATGGGTTCAAAAAGAATAAGATAGAAAGAAATTTAGCCAAGGAGGTGAAAGACATACACTGAAAACTACAAAATATTATTAAAACTTAAGAAGACCTAACTAAGTGGAAAGACATCTTGTGTTCATGAAAGACTTAATATTCTTAAGATATCACTATTACAGAGTCCATGCAGTACTGTCAAAAATCCATCTGCACTTTTCATAAAAATGGAAAAGAAATTCATATGGAATTGGAAGAGGCTTGGAATAGTCAAACCATTTTTGCAGAAGAACAAAGTTGGAGAACTTACATTTCCTGGTTTCCAAACTTAATACAAAGCTATAGTAATCAAAATAGTATGGTAATGGCAAAAGGATAGACATCAAGACCAATGAAATAGAATTGAGAGTCCAGAAATAAACCCATCTATTTCTGATCATTTGATTTTCAACAAGGGTGCACAATATTCAATGTGGAAAGAATAGTCACTTTAACAAACGATATTTGGACAATTGCTTATCTACATGCAAGAGAATAAATTTGAACTTCTGCTTTAGGCCATACATAAATCTTAACTCAAAATGGATCAATGACCTACACATAAGAGCTCATACCATAAAACTCTTAGAAGAAAACCTAAGTTTAAGTTTCCATGACATTGGATTTGGCAATGAATTCTTAAGTATGGCACCCAAAGCACAAGCTACAAATGAAAAACTAGCTAAACTTGACTTTATTAAAATAAAAAAACCTTTGTGACATCAAGAAAGTGCAAAAGCAACCTATGGAATGGGAGAAATTATTTGCATAAGGGTTTAATACTCATAATGTCTAAAGAACTCCTACAACTCAAGAGCAAAAAGACAACCTAAAAGAAAAACAAAACAAAACAGACAATGGATTCAGCAGACATTTTTCCAAAGAAAATATACAAATGTCCAATGAATACCCAGCAAAGATTCTCAACATCATTCATTGGATCTACCACTCAAAACTACATTGAGGTTACATCACATCAACTAGGATGGCTATAAAAACAAATGATGGAGTAGATGAATAGACAGACAGATAGATGATAGGGAGAAAGGGAAAGAAAGACAGAAAATAAGTGTTGGCAAGGAAGTGGGGAAATCCGAACTCTCATATATTGCTGATGGGAATGTAAAACAGTGCAGCTGCTATGCAAAACAATGTGGTGTGTCCTCAAACAGTTAAACATAGAATTACCATACTCCACTACTCCACCCCACAGAATTGGAAACCAGACCTCAAACAAGCACACGTGCACACACGTACTTATGTCAGCATTAGTCACAAGAGCCTTGTCACCTTTTTCACAAAAGGTGGAAACAGTGCAAATACCCACTAAGGGATGAATCAAGAAATTGTGGTGGAAACACACAGTGGAATATTCTTCAGTCACAAAGGAATGAAGTCCTGACACATGCTACAGTGGAGATGAATGCTATGCTGAGTGCAAGGAAACGGACCCGCAAGGTGCCCTGGTGCATGATTCCACGCGTAGGGAATGCCCAGAAGAGGGGAATCCCCAGTGCAGGCTGGTGGTTGCCAGGGGCCACGGTGAAGGGGAGGGAATGGGAGAAATGAATGCTCATTGGTTTTGGTTTCACTTTGGAATATAGAAATGTCTCGGAACTAGAAAAGGTGGTAGTTACACAGCATTGCAAATGTACAAAATGCCACTGAGCTGTTCACTTTTTTTTTACAGAAGTCTTTATTTTTAGAGAAAGGGGAAGAGAGGGAGAAAGAGAGAAACATCAATGTGTGGTTGCCTCTCATGTGCCCCCTACTGGGGACTTGGCCCGCAACCCAGACATGTGCCCTGACTGGGAATCAAACCAGCGACCCTTTGGATCGAAGGCCAGTACTCAGTCCACTGAACCACACCAGCCAGGGCCTGAACTGTCCATTTTAAAACGATTCATTTTCTGCTACGCAAATTTTACATCATAAATTATTTAAGGTTTTTTTCTTCTCAATACTTCTTTTTAAATTCAGATACACTTTTGCTTCTATCCAACCTATAAAAAAATAAACCAATAATTTTATATTTAGGTGTCTAATGGGAACAGTTTGCTGGTCCTCAAAAAGTTAAACATACATGAGCCCACTATTGCACTCCAACGTATACATCCCAAATAACTGAAAATGGGCAAGCAAGTACAGATGTCTGTGCTTGTTTAGCCAACAAGGATGTAATCTGATTACTTGGGGAAGACATTTTTTCTGATGTTATTTGGGACCCCAATTGATGGTAGCTAAATCTTGCCATTAGTCAAGTGTTTCCATATATAATGAGTTTTGTTCACACTTATAAAATCACGTGTTCCGCTGTGTGATTCCAGGCAGCAAGTGCCCTATCACACCTGCCATTAATTCAATAAACCATTAGATGCGGGCCAGGCACAAGGTAAGCATTATCTGCATCTTAAAATAATTATCCCAAACTGGAAAAATGCATTAACCATGTGCCTTTTCATCTCTGGTGAGACCTTTCGTGAATTTAGCTGTTGTTTCCATCTTGTATGAACTCTCAGGCTTTATGGTATAAAGATATACATTTGCTATTATCAACAGAGAGAGGTCCTAACTTCATTCTAACTGGCACGACCCAGAACAGAACAACCCATGTGGGGAGACCTTGACATGGAAATGGAAACGTGAATCTCCGCCACCCTGTCGCCTCATTCCGAACCTGCTCTGCGGTGTGTAGTGAGATCCGAGTGAATGCTGTCAGCAGGTGAGGCATGAACTGATCTTTCTAAATGATGACATTATCTTTAATCTTTTCATGAAACAACAGGTCTTCTCTGTTTCTCTATTAAATGTCAAAATCAAATTCAATGTGGTGGGAAAAAATTACTTGGTAGCCAAGAGGCACAGTCCAGATTTAATTGTTATTGACTGTAAGTATTTCACCAGGAATGAGAAGGACAGAGTTTACTCGGAGGTGATGGTGAATGCAAAGCTCGGCAGGTTGCCTGAGCTCGTGGACTTGGGTTGGAACAGAGAACAGGCACGATAATTACTACTCTTGAAAGTTTTACTGTGTGCTGGGCCCTGGGCTCCATGGCCAGTTCCACATGATTCCATTTGACAAAGAAAGAAGCAGAAAGGTCAAATGCCTTTATGTGGCAGATCCAGAGTTTGAACCCAGGTGGGTATGACTCCATAGTCTGAAGGCTTAACCATCACTATGCCCCAGAGCCTCTGAAACCACAATCCTCCTCATCAGCCCCCAGAGGGGCAGGGTGAAATGCAGGGAGATTTTCTCTTTGGTCAGTTTCAATGTGATGTAATGAAAGATTGTTAGGACCAAAAAGGGTACTTTGGGCAAATACCTAGAACTTTTCAAATATCTCTAAAATGCCTCACCAAGCTCCTGGTGACAAGGTATGGCATAAGGGAGAATCAAGGTCATGACATATGCTGGTGATTGAGTCTCACGTTCATCAAGGGTTTGGCTTTGAAACATACACAAGCTGTATGTCCATCACTTTTGAACCACCGCCTGCCAATTTGGGCTACATGGCCCTATGAGACAGGTTCACTTTGGTTTGGGGTCTAACCTTAGGTCTATTCTGAAGGCATCTCACTCCCTGGTCTAATTCAGCCTGGTGAAGAACTGCTTCAACACCCACACTGCACTCAGCATGGCTATTATGGAAGCCATTGGAAAGGGGGATCTAATTCTCAATTCAATCCAACTCCATTCTAATCCAATCCAATTCAGTCAATCTTCACTGTGTGCCCACTGTAGTTTGCCTTCACACGGGACACAAAGTAAGGATGAGGTCCCTGCTCGTAAGGAACTCACAGGCACATGTCCAGACAGTGAGTCAACGTGAACACCACTCCAGGACACACAGGCTGAGACAGAGGCGGGACACACAAAGGAAAGCAGCTGTTGATTCAATCAGAAAAAAAGAGGGATCCCAAAGAAGGTCCTCCCCGAACTGAGTTTTGTGGGATCAGTCAGACTTCACAGAAGGACGAAGACATGGGGCTCAGTGGAGGCACAGCATGGTGGAAAGCCAGGCCATGGTGCTGAGGTATAGGGTATTCAGGAGACGCTAAGCCGTGCGGGGAAAGACCCCATGCACACCATTCAAACCCACCCCTGGCCCTCAGTTTTCACCTACCCTCCACTGTGCCTGCATTGCCCACCTTGACATAGTTTACCCACCCATGGCCATCCATGCCGTGGTCAAGGGATGGACTAATAAAGACCCCGGGCTCCAAATGTGGAGCTGGATAAGCTGGGAAAAGCTTTGCATTCTATTTTTCTGACTAAGCCAAGATGAAAAGTGTTTCCCAGCAAGATACTATTATTATTCTTGGACGGTTGTCTATTTTTAAAATTTGGGCCAGATCATATCTCTTGCTTTGGAGTTGGGTCAAGTAAGATCATTCCACTTCCCACCACGCTTTATTTTTAAAACCCCTGTCTGCATTGAATTTGAACTTGAGCAGGATCTGTTTCTGAGATTATCTTGTCACAGTTGGCAGGGCTTGGGTGCCCTCTTGCTTTGTATGCGTTGGCCCGTAGGGTTTACTGGCAGGTTTAGAAGCGAACTTTTGGGACTTTTCATTGTCACATGTTCTTGTCAAAGAAACTCAGGCAGGGTAGGGGGCCAGACGGGGGAGTTAAAAAGAATGTACTGGAAAGAAAAAAAAAGATGAACAGGATATTCAACTAAATATGCTTAGCATGATATCAAATAAATATCTATGGGGGAGGGGAGAATTACATTATAAACAGAAACATCTCAGCCATCTCTCTGAAGCTCTTCCAACATAATGACATCTCCGTGTGGCTCAGGGCTGGCTATTGACCCAAATATTTGGCAGAGAAGGTGACACCCTCCTGGGATGTCATGGCCCAGCCACAGCTTCCTGCCTCCTCACCATACCAGCTTTACATTGATGATTAGGGTTAGCAGAGAACCCATTGCTTTCAGTGGGCTAAATCGACTCTGACTTTGTAAGTCGGGTTAGCAATTGAGGGTGTCTCAAACTCACAGCTCGTATGGTTCCAAGTTACATTTTTGAAGTAATGGGAACCAAATTCACCCTGAAAATAAGGGCCTGCAAAAAATTTAGAGGGGCCTTCCAAAACAGCAAAAAATCATCCAACTCGAGGGTTCACACACTGCAGACTTTAGTCAGCCTCCTCAGCTGATTAACAATCAAAGGCCCTTTCCCTCCAACCTGCCTGGGAGATGAAAGGACTTGAGTTTTAAATCGTGTAGGTTTCCATCAGAAAGTTAAGCCAGGCCCTTGTCGGTGTGGCTCAGTTGGTTGGAGTCCTCATCGCCAGTTTGATTCCCGGTCAGGGCACATGCCTGGGGTGCAGGTTTGGTACCCGGTGAGGGCACATGCAGGAGGCAACCGATCGATGTGTCTCTCTCGCACCAATGTTTCTCTCCCTCTCCCTCCCCCTTGCTTCCCCTCTCTCTAAAGTCAATAAGCATACCCTCGGGTGATGATAAAAAAAAAAAGTTAAGACAGAAAGAGGACCAGCCCCTTGGTGTTTTCCCTCTGGAAGTGAAATTCACATTGTCTTTTCACCTTCCAGACTGTGTCCTACTTTCTGTACAGTCTACTGGGCCACATGTATGCTCCTGGAAACTCAAACAGAGCATGTCTGCCATAAGTGCCCCATCCCTCTGCCCCATACCCACCACTCCAGCCTGACCTAGTGAGAAAGTTGAGTTTATTTGACCATCTTCACCTCCTTGTTGACAACTGAACGTGTCTGAAGTGTTTCTCCCAGGTGACGTTTCTTGTACCGGGCCAACGAAAGTCATGGGGCAGGACCGCAGTCCCTCCAGAGCCCCACAACCCAGATCATGAGGTCACCCGGCACAAATGCTTCCCTCCCCCTTCCAGCACAGACACAGCTGGTGTGGGCAGATGACAGCATCATTCCTCTCTCACCCCTCTTTACCCACAGTGCTCTGCGGCAGGCTGGAGTGTTTTTGCAGCTGGGCCAAAGTGACAAATTACTCAGATGGCCAGGGGGTGAAAGAGCAGAGGAGTGTCTGGGCAAGGCTCCCATATGTCTCTTCCCACTCCACTCCTCCTGTCCCCTCCTCTGGGACATATACTCGGACTCCACTGGAGGCTGAGTGGACCAGAGTCAGCGTTCACTGCAGGTGGTGACCATGCTCACCAGCTGCTCGGAGGGCCGGGCCGTAGTGAGGGGCAACTGGCCGGGGGTGGCGAAGGGTATTGGCATTCTCCCCTTAGGAGAGACACCAATGGTACTGATGCCCAAGGGAAGGGACCCCAGTCGTGGGCCGACTCTCTTGCTCAAGCTAAGCCGGGGGTGTTGGGCCAGTGCTGAGTCTCATGTGGTCCCGGGGCCAAGTTAGTTCTTTTGTTTCCTTTCATGCTGCTAGTCCTGAACTGCAGGCGCCATTCTTGCAGCCATTCTTGCAATCCATGTGGGGTCCAGATGTATGTGGCCAAAGGGAATTTTCTTTCCTAGAGCCTTCGGTGGGGGGCAGGGTGGGGTAGAAAATGGCTACAGATTCCAGTGTGTCATTCACATGCATTCTTCAGCACTCCAGGATAACGTGGCGAGTGCCCCGGAAATTGGGAGTCAAGTTCTTAGAGCAGTTGAGCTGATTCCAGTCAAACAGTGAACAGAAAAGAAGGAGATTGGAGAAAATTCCACAGGCCTGAGGGAGGGCAGACAGAGAGGAGTAGGAGAGAACCGAGGGCCAAAGTGGGTGAGAGCCTGGGTTTGGTCCACTGTTCATATGACCAGCTACTGAGAAGACAGAAAAATATTTCAATTTACTTGGGAGGACTCTGGCTGTAGGCAGGATGCAGGTCATTTTCTCCTGCTGTGAGAAATGCCCACAATAGGAACAAAGACTTACAGCAAAAAATATTTCCCGAGAAACCCCACCTCCCAGGGTCTTTTCTCGATTGTTCCTAAAGACTCCCAAGGGCATCGTCTCTTTTCCCAACCTGCAGACCTCCAGCCCCACCCCAAGGCGCGGGAGATCCTTGGGCTCTGGAGAAGGCGCAGAGAGTGGGCGCTGAGAATCAGACAGACCTGGATGCTGATCTCCACTTGGTCACTTGCTACGCCTGTGACTCTGGGCAAATTATTTAATCCTGTCCTCAGCTTCCTCATCTGTGAAATGGAGAGAAACAATGTGGGCACCGTGTTTTTGATGGAAGGCTTAAAGGAGGTGTGCATCTGCACTCAACAAATGGTAGCTACTGGTTTCCAACCCCGTCTATGCATGAGGAAGTTCATCAGCGTCACAACGCCGCACTCCAAGCTGAAATTGCTTATTGAGGTCTGTTGTCCTGAGCCTGTAAATTAAAACAAAATGTACTCAAACACCTCAGTGTAATAGAATGCATAGTGATGGCATGGAATAGAGACCCTGACTTTGGTCCTAAAGTGTTTTTGAATTGAGATCATTCACAGCATACTTAGCACAGTGTCTGGTACATCGAACATACAGTCTGACTGTTCTTTTCTTCTTGCTCCAGGTTCAGGTGGTTAGAAATCCCTTTGGCTCTACCATCTAGATAGATAGATAGATAGATAGATAGATAGATAGATAGACAGATAGATAGCTCTACCACACACACACACACATACACACACACACCCTCAGCACCCTCAGTGCTACATCTAATCTCAGAAGCGCCATCTCTGGCCTGGATCACTGACAACAGCCTCTAACCTCAGTACCTGTTTGTTTCCTGACCCCCTAGTGTCTCAGCTGAACTTAGTGAGCAGCACAGCACCTTGAAACACAATGGAAACCGTGCCACACCTCTGCCTGGGCATTCTGAGGGTCCCAATTCCAATCAGAGTAAAAGCAGAAACCCTTACAATGGTTTACAAGGTCCAGTCCAATTCCACCTCCTCCCCCACTCTCTGCCTCCACCCCCGACCCTCTGATCTCCAACACACCTCCCCCTCCCCCCACTCCCCTCACTCCACCGTGGAGGATGTGGGCCTCCTGTGGTGTTCAGGCCTGCTCCAGGGTCAGACTCAGCATCAGCTGACCCCTCTTCCAGGGTCACCTCTTGCCCGTGTCCTCACCGCCCTCTTCCATATCTCCTTCACACCTGTGCTCAAGTGTCACTTCGCAAAGAGACCTACCTGACCACCCTCTTTAAAACAGCACCTGCCCGAGGTCACAGCACCCCCAACCACCCTTAACTGCTCCCCTTTCCCCACTGCACTCAGCACCACTCTACCACATGTGTGACTCACAGATGGTGTGTCATGTGTCCCCTGCTGAAGTGTCAGCTCCACCAGGACAGAGACTCTGACTGTTGTGGTCACGACAGTGTCCTCAGTGATGAAGACAGTGCCACCACGCAGCAGTGACCCGATAAATATGTGCTGGAGAAATCAATGAGTGGTCATTTGGGAGTTTCTAATTCTGCTGTTGTGCCAATGTGATGGGGAGGACCATTAAATGTGACCTTATTAATGTCTTTCATCCCTGGGGGTCAACTAGAATTCCTTTATCCATCAATTCATTCATTTAGTAAAGAAACATTTATTGAGCATCTACTGGGTGCTAAAAACACCAAAAAAAGTAAATGCAGCAGATGCTGTAATGTTGGAAATGCCCAGTTTGGTGAGAGGAGCAGACTCGTAAGCTGGGAGGTGAAGGACTTCGAAGGAGGAGTCACAGAGAGAAGTGTCTGTGGGTCCAGAGAAGCGGGTCCCTAACCCTTTCGGATCGAGACCTGGGAGGTGGAAGGTCAGGGGTGGGGGTGAGAGAAGAACCGATTTGAGAAGGCTTCACTAGAGGAGGGTTATCGAGTGAGGTGGGAAAGATGGGTTAGGGTCCGCAGGTTGACAAAGAGAGACAAGAAGGTCCCTGGAGGAGCGGGAAGGGGGTGGGCGCAGGGTCAAGGCAGCTCGGGCCGCTCCTGGGAGCCCCTGGTCTGATTTCAAGCAGCGCAGTCCTGAGATCATACTGAAGCTTCTGACAGACGGCCACGTCTATCAGACGGGAAGGTGGGAGGTGGGAGGTGAAGATGGAAGACCACCACAGTGGGTGTCTATCTGGTGAGGGCCAAGATCCAAATGCTTCCCAGAGACCGCACACTCAGTGCATTGTGTAACCCGCTCTTCACTTGGTCAGCGCACTGCAGACGCTGCCTGATGCCGCCCCCGCTCTCATGCTGAACACCGACACTGCGTTCCACTCTCTGGTGCAGTCCATGTATTAATAAACTTACTGGGCCCCCTAGATCATGGTAAGGTTCCAAGTGTTTCTTTTAAAGCATTCGTACCTCTGTTTATCGTTTTGACTAACACTACATTAGAGTACAGTCTGAGACAGCCTTAGCTAATTTTGACACCCAGTAACTTGACAATAGCCCTTTGTGGTGGGTTCCATCACCTCCACTTCACATGGGAAACTAAGGTGGAGGAGAGCGATTTCCTCTCTTAAAGCCATATTGCCACAAAACCAGGTCAATGTCAATCAAGCCGAGACCATTGGATTAACATTGCGCATAAACACCCAAGGAGCCCTTCACTGGAAAACCATTCATAGTCAGGTAATTCATTCTCAGCCCGAAGTTCTATCAGGCAGGCAAAGGCTCTTGATAGTAAAGATTCAGACCTTTTGTGTCTCGGCCTCCTGTGAGGACCTGTTTTACCCAAAATGGGCAGCCAGTGACCAGCCCAGAGTGTGAACTCCCTGAACCCCCCTCTGATGGCACTCTGCCCCACAAGGGCTTTGGAAACCTTACAAATTCCCTTCAGATTCTCCCCCACTGTTTTACCCGCTCCACGGAGATGTGTCTAAAAGGTACAGACTGGTCATCTGACACAGAAAGGAGAACTGGAAGTTTTATACAAGGAAAACACATTCTGACTCGATGAGCAGCTGGACGTCTGAGGCTTGGTCCTCTGGCCCGGGGAGAGGACTCCACAGCGTCCGGCTGGTGCTCACAACTAACACTCTGCTCACCCAGCCCCCACGCCACCCCCATGTGCCTTCAGATGAAGCATTCTGTCGGCACTCAGCCAAAACCTGGATGCAACGACTGCAGCCTGATGACATCATCACCCGAAATGTGGAAGGGGGAAAAAGTCAATTTTCATCTACTAAATGTCTGGCCACCAGCTTGCCTGATTGTTCTTCCTGACTGGACCAGATCAATAGGCCGTTGAGTCATCGTGCTGACCTTGACTGACTCAATGCAGTTTGATAGGGAGGGACGAGGACAGATGGTGGCAGCCACCCCTGACACAAGGGACATGGGAGCTCTCCTTGTGGGTCCTGCTGTCCTGGGGCCACCTTGGCTAACCCTGGGAGGCAGGCACTTACAACCCCCATTTACACAGGAGAAGCAGGGTTCGGGAAAGTTATGTCCCTTGCTCAAGGTCTCCGAAGTAATGATGAGGCCAGAACCTGAGCCTACTGCTTAGCTGTACACCCGGCTGCTACAGCTAATGGCGGGAGAAACGCTGCCGGCCCCTGCCTTTGGGCAGCAGCCCTGGATCTGGGCCCCCACCAGTCCTCCCGGAGAAGCCAAGAAAAAAAGCCAGAACCTTCGCTGGGCCCTCTCTCAACCGTCAGCAAGCCACCAGACTGTAATGACTGTGCTGTCGCAGGGCCCTCTTTTCTTACCTAGTGACAAAAGAGTGCCTGGTAGTCACACACAAAGCTAGAGCGGGTTATTTATTTGGATTTTCATGGTTCGGTGCTTTGGGGTTAGAGGTGGGGAATAGAAGAGTTTAAGCCTCAGAAAACTCAATCTGAGGGGCGACTCCCATGCAGGGCTCTGCCCGATGTGTTGGGATCGTCTCAGCCCCTGTGCTTTGTACTTGAAAGGGTCTTCAAAGGGTGACATCTGCTCAGGAGGCTGGACTTCAAGCTGCTTTTCGCCTGCTCTTTCTGGGGCTGTGTCCTAACATCACAAAGGATTTCCATGAATGGGTTCTCTCTTCTGGCCCCGATGTGGTCTGACCGTTCTCACAGCCACACCAGTCTCCGTGTTCAGCACCTGCCTCAGTTCAAACTGTCCCCATGTCCCGTAGGCTCAGCAGAAGGGAAAAAAGTGGTGTCCAAAATTTTAAGTGATTTAAAATTTTTATTTATGTCTTTCTTTCTCACTGTTTTTATTTCAATAGGCACAGCTGGAAAGGCCACTTCCTCAGCATCTAGAGTCCCTCTTCCATCCCCCACAAAGTGGCATTTGAGGAGGAGGACAAGAGAACAGCCAAAAAGAAACGGAGGAATCCAGCAATTGCCTCAGTAAAAATGGAGTCTAATGCCATGTCTGCTGATTGTGAAGGTCGGTGACAGGCAAAGGGCCACAACATCTTACAGTAAGGACGAGATCTAAGGCCTGGGAGGACTGCCCCACCCCTGGAAGTGTGCTTTGAAGTGTGACAATGGGGGAAGGAAAGGCCACCCAACCACCTTTACGGGACATGTCACAACGGGACACATCACAACAGGACACACCACAACGGGACACATCACAACGGGACACGCCCTTGCAGTCAGGTGCTGCGCCCCGACGGGCAGCCAATTGTGGGGCAGGAGGTGGGGCATTGCAGGAGGGTTCACAATGCACCACAGAGACACCAGATGTCACGTTAGCCAGCGCTCAGCAAGTCCCCCCATTGGCTAAATGCATCTGCAAAGGAAGACCACGCAAAGGATGTGAAGAGTTCAACAACTGAAATCTCCAAAAAGAAAAGAATCGCAGCACCGTGGGAAAAAGAAACATCTTGCTGCCTTTGTTCATGCTTATTATGAGGTATTGCACCACGTTTAAGTTCAAGTGCCAGGGAGCTGGGTGCTGCTGGGTGGGAGGTAAGCGTTTCGGTGCCTCAGACACAGAGACGTCAGTCTTACCTGGGCCTTTTCCTGCGCTCCGCCACCCTCTGTGTGACTCTGGGTGAGTCTGTCCATCTCTGAGCCTCAGCTTTTTTCTTCTTGTGTTTGGACAGATTGGGTGGGGTCAGAGGGAGGAGCTTTAAACTTCAAAAGCATGAGATCTCAAATAATTTTGACTTTCGAGTGCTTCCTCTGAGAAAGAAAGATTGCCAAGACACACTGGGGGCTGGTTAAAGGAGGGGCCATAGTCCGGAGAACCAGACTGAAGGAACGTTCTCTTCTGGAACTAGGGAACCACTGTAACTTCAGAAAGAGGAGGTTTGGTGGGAATCTGGAGTCCACCAAAACACCAGATGGGAGCAGGATAGATCTAACCAAAGAAACTACTCCTGGAGACCTCAACACTGCTTGTTGGAGATGCGGGGATGATATTTAAATATGTCCGGTGACAGCTTTATTGAAGTTTCAGGGGTAGAAAAACGAAAGAACGCTTGAAAAGAAAACCCAGCCCCACAGCTGATTTTCTCGGGCATGGCTGTCCTCACACCCGAGGCAAGACGCAGGCTCCGGGTCTCCACCAGAGAGCAGAGCCACGTCCGTCCCTGACACATTGACCCCCTGATCCCCAGCTGCACCCCAGAAGGACACTCTCCTCATGGGCTTTTATGTACACACCCTGTGTTGAAGACAGTTAAACCTTCATTTTAAAAAATACATGATTTCCATATTTTACACACAAAAGAGAAAGTGATGCTCCCCCCTTCTTGCGTGAACATTCACTCAACCTTGGGGAAAGTCAGCGCTCTTACCCACCCTGGCCCACCTACCGAGGCGTCCCCGCAGCAGTGCTCAGGAAGTGCTGGCTCTCGGTCTGTTGCTTTGAAGAAGTTCATGAAAACAACGCAGAACTGGAACAGCTGCCACCACTTGTCCCAAAATGCCCTTCGATAAACACAGACACTGTTGCAATAGCAACTAGACCCTGCCCCTTTTCCACACAGAGCCCCCTCCTTGGCCCCTCTGGTGGCCTGGAGCCCACACTGGGTGTCCTGAGAGTCTGATCTCACCCCTCCGGGGGCGCTTTTCAGTGAGGGAGAAGACACGCTCCCCCAAAGGGGATGCTGCACCCAGTCATTCAGATAAGGCTCTGGCTCACAGCACTCCACAAATAGCATAAGTACTCCTTACAATATCGTCCACACGCCTGACTTACATGCAAGGAAATAAAAACTCAGAGAGCTTGAGAAAGGCCATTGTAGCCAAAGAGGGGATTCTTTTCACAGCTGCACGTTCTGAACCCCAGCTGCTGTATGCTCTGCAGCCTCAGCATCTGGCAGTTCAGAGCGTCCTGTTGGCCACTGCAACAGCCTTGACCTTCAGAGTATGCAAGGGCCTTGGGCTTTTATGTCTCTCCTCCCTCCTCCCAGGGAAGCACATAGATGGGGACACTGTAGGACGTACCTTAATGAGGGACAAACTTTGAGGTATCATCTACCCACTGGAGCTCCCCAAGGGCTCAAGCGGAGCTGGGGATGTCTCCTGAAAGCCACCCGTGGATGGCTTCTCCCACCCTGTTCCCTGATGCCCTTGCAGATTTCTCCTAGGAATAGTCTGTTAATCAAGTGGCCCCATCACAGATTCTTGCCTCAGATCTCCTGCTTTAACCTAAAACAG
Organism: Tonatia bakeri; assembly: GCA_004024845.1. Classification (NCBI taxonomy): domain Eukaryota; kingdom Metazoa; phylum Chordata; class Mammalia; order Chiroptera; family Phyllostomidae; genus Tonatia; species Tonatia bakeri. Next base: position 154,668 of record PVIA01001864.1, read on the forward strand.
AAGACAAGGAAGGAAGGGCTCACTATGTCCCTCCTCTGTGAGGCCCGTGCAGAGGGCCGAGGCTGGGAGTGTGGGCAGCCAAGGGCAAAGCCTTTGACCTTGGGCACCTGGCACCTGAGGATAGCGACAGGCCTGCCACAGGCAGAGTGCTTGTCTCACTTCATTCTCAAGAAGGGCAAAGTGACCAGATGACTCAGGATCACAAGACAGCCCAGGAAAGCCCAGGCAGTGTGAGGACCAAAACTGCCAAACAAACAGCAACACTGACTTTGGAAGAAATGGATTAATAGAGAAAATAGACAATAACTCCAGAGAAAATAGACAATAACTCCAAAGTAAATACCATTCCTGAGGATTCAATAAATTACTACATCCATAAGATGAGCAGTGGAAAACAATCAGAGAGTAAGAAAGAGGCCTTATCATTTAACAACAACAAAAAAAATGATTGCTAAAATAAGAAAACTTCATCACAGAAAAAATCAAAATAAAAGGCTTTATTGTAAAAAAAAAGAAATAAGAAAACTTCAGTACAAAATTTGGAAGATAAAGTCAAGTGATCTGCCAGAACGCAAACCCAGAATACCAAGAGGTGGGACAAACAGAGAAGTGACTACGAGATTCAGAGACAGTCCCACACTGGACGACTACCAGCTCCACGAAGAAAACAGACACATCATCAAGGAAGTAATACCAGGGAAGTCCTTAAGCGGAAGAGACACACAGACCTCCCCAATGAAACATACAGATGAGAAAGACCCACGTCTGCAAACATCGTGGCAAAACTCCAGGACACAAGGGGTAAAGCTAAGACCATAAAAGCTCTGTGAAAGAGAGAAGGAAAAAGGGATCCACACTGAGGGGGAAAGGAGGCTCACGCTGACGTTGGCTAAAAGACACTGGGCGGAATCAGACTGGCATCAAAAACTACAGCAGGACAACAATGACGAACCATAAGAACAACAGGGTTCAACACAGCATCACTGTCAGCGAACCTGGACTCACAGAGGAGGAAGGTCTCCTGGCACAGCCTTTGGGGTCAGGTGTGACATGAGGGGTGAGGCTGTCTGTGCACAGAAAATCGACCACATAGCTTCACAATGCAAGGGACACTCAGAAGCCCAGACCAAAGCTCCAGGAGAAAGTCTTTGTCACAAGAGCATCAGGAGGATGGAGAGCCAGGGCTGTCACTACGAGGGACTCATTATACTACAATTCCCTTACACAGGTGCCTGGTAGCGTTTTTAAAATACCCTTGTGGCTGCACCACAGGGCATTCAGGGCAGAATGGATTTCATGCCTGGCGCTGAGTGCTTAGTGAAAGGCAGGCTTCCCCTCCTCCTCTGGGCTCAGCTACTTGGGAACAATGACAACGGGGGTGTATTGTCTTCTCTGAGGCCATCAGGATGGAAGAGCCAATGAGTGAGAGGTCGGAGGGCAAAGTGCATCTCGGGCTAGAAATGACCTGCGTAACCACCTGCCTGTCCCAACAAGGACACTCTCTTTATTGTCAATCGCTAGAGCGTAATGCCTTTATTCAACCAAATGTATTGCGGTGCCAGCACTGTTCATAGGTGCTGGATATTAAGTGGTGAACAAGCCAAAATCCATGCTCTAGGGAGATTAAATGAGAAAAACAATACAATTATCTCAAGACTACGGGGAAAGTGTTCGATAAAATTCAAAACTCATTCATTATAAAAACCCTCTGCAAACTAAAAATAGAAGAGAACTGTTTTATCATGATAGATTATATCTCTCAAAAACCTATCGCTGTAAAAACATCCCATAGCGCAGTGGGACCTTGGCGGTCAGGGAGCCAGATTCCCTTTCTCAGCCCTTCTCCCGGGCGTGGGCCTCGGAGCTCTGACTGCTGCAGTTAGAAAAGAAAAAGAAACAGGAAGTAAGAGTTAAAGAGAAAGAAATAACATTGCCCTGGTTTCCAGGGAATGCCTACATGATCATCTAAAGAAATGCTAGACAATTTACCCCAGTTAATATGTGAGCCCAGTAACACAGTTAGATATACGTCACCTGCCACAGAGTAGGAGACACTGAAAGTGACCCAAACATATACAGAAACGTGATGTAAGAGAGAGGTGGCATTCTAATTTACAGGGAAAGACCGAGTTTTTCCAAACTGGTGCTGTGACAATTGGGTATCTGTGCAGACGAAAACAAACTTAGATTTCCTGTCTCACACTATGCAATTCTAAATCTATTAAAGACCAAATAGGAAGCATGTCAGTTTAAATCTTTGAAGAAAATACAGGGGAAATTTTTGTCACTTCTGAGTTAAGGAATTCTTAAAACGAAATTGAAAAAAAATGAGATATTTGATCACATTAAAGAGTTGAAATGTATTGACATTAAAAAGCTTCACCATTAAAGTGAAGAGTTAGGTCAAAGTCTGTAAGAAAATACTGCAAGTCACACAACTGGCAAAGGATTAGTATTTAAGAAATATATGCATATCCATACACATAGTGTGTGTATATATATACACACAATAAATAACTTAATATATATACACAAAATTCAAGCTATATAAAGTATATTAGTAAGGTGTTCAGGACATATAAAGTTAGTTTAAGATGTATACACACACACACATATATAGATGCAGATATGTAGATATCTGCATCTATATATATGTAGATATATGTATGTATAATAAAAGATGGACAAACCCTAAGAGAAAACAATTGACAAACAAGTCCCCCACACAGGAGAACGTCTGAATGTCAAGGAGGATATAGAGAAATAAGAATTCCCAGGCGAGCAGACCTGTAGATTGGTGCAATCCTCGCCTGGAGAATAATTCAGCAACATCTGGTGCTCTCATCTGAGTTTCCCCACTCCCGTGATCGCTTCGCTCATGAACCCGCTGGGCGATACGGGGCTGGCTGCGGAAAGGGGCTGACTGGTCTCCACAGAACATGTCGCCTTATCTACTTGGTTATTGAAATGTTCCTCTGCTGAGGTCACTCTTGGTGAGCATTCACAAGGGACACTCTGTGTGTTTTTTCATCATTCTGAGAGGTCTACCAACACATCTCTTCCCCAAATTTTCTTCTTGCCATTACCCAATCATCTTCCCTCGGATTCCCTGACCATCCAGCCAAGCCATTGGCCAAAGCCCAGGAAATGGTATAAAGTTGGTAAAGTTGAAATGTGAATATCCCTCAACCCAGCATTTTCACTTCCATTACATGATCAAGGTCAATGTTTACACGTAGGTGCAAGTCACATGCACACAACTGCTTTTTGCAGCATTGCTACTAACAGAAGAACTGTGGAAGCAACCTACCTGTCCAGCCTCCACAGGGTATGTACACAAATGACCACGTACGCACACGAGGAGTACTACTCAGCAGTGAACACGGTAAGCAGGAGCTGAAGATGCAGACATGGACACTCCAAAAAGATGACGACAAGCATAAAACTCTAGTTACTGTACGATGCCATTTCTATAAAGTTAAACATTCCCAACCATCTTTGATCATTTTATACATAATGATAACATAAAAACTGTATGGAAATAGCAAGTAGCAAATTCTGTTACCTCTGAGGAAGTAATTTTATATATATATTCATTACTCTAAAAAATACGCTAAGTAAGTAAGTGTGGGAGATAAAGTTGGATGGTAGATATAGGGTTTTCCTTTCACTGTTGTCTGTAGTTTTCTGTATGTTTTGTAGCTTTCCACAGTAAAACCTCTGGCACCCCTGGCTTGTAGCCACGTCCCCCTCACCTCTGCCTCCAGGGTCACATGGGGTCTCCCTGAATGCACGTCTGTGTCAAATGCCCTTTTTCATGAGAGCACTAGTGACATTGACTAGGGACGAACTCCACTCCAATGTGACTGCGTCTGATCCAATGACATCTGTGATGACCTTATTTCCAAGTAAGGTCGTATTCTGAGGTCCTGGAGGTTAGGATTTCAGTGTATTAACTTTGGAGGCACACAATTCAATCCACAACAGAACCGTAAGAGAAAGTACCGGAAGAGTATGGACAGTGGACGCAGCTGGATGGGGACCGCTATTTAATCCCCGCCCCTTTGGACAGACGTGGCTCAGGCACACGGTACGCAGCAGGAACAGGAAGAGACTAGTCACGTTGCCCCAGGGATTTTCCAAACCCCCTTCCACACTGTCGTTCTGGGCTACCACCACGCTGTCCCATGCCACCTGGCTCTCTGCGTCTCCTGGCTGAATACAGACCTGGCCCCCTTCCCTCCCTCTCCTACACACACCTTGCTCTGAAGGTCCTTTTGTGACACGTGTCTGTGGTGTGCTGTCACTCCCTATACAGGAGTTTGAGGTAAGAGATGCCATTCTCCTTGATCCAACCAGGACACCTGCTGGGGACACAGGCTCCTGGCATCCCCTGCAGGGCAATGTGGGGCTCCGCTTAGCCCTGACCTGCTGGTCACCTTCCGCAGGCTGTGTGGGCCCAACAGTGGGCTTCGAGGGCATGAGAAAAGACCATCCGGGTTGGGAAAGGCAGCAAGGCCTGCCCTCCAGATCTACGCAACCACAGACCCCATGGAGGAGGGGCAGCTCTCACACAGCTGCTGCCCGCCCAGCTCACTAATTACAGGTTTGCTCTAAAATTTCCAGAAACACAAATTTGTACTCACTCCTGGCGTGTGCTTCCAGAGTCTCCAAGCCCTCATAGTCAGGAAGGCTTTGGGCCCAGACCATAGGAATGCATTGTCCCCTCCTACCATCCCTTAACCCCAGGCTTGGCTACCCCCGTACAGCGGTGTTCCAGGGCTGCCGTGACAAAGCACCACAGAAGGGCGGCTGAGACAATGGAAACTAACTTTCCCATGGTTAGGGAGGACGGAGCAAGACCAAGGTGGCGGCAGAGTCAGCTCCTTCTGAGCCTCTGTCCTGGGTTTGTGCACAGCTCTCTCCTCCCCGTGTCCTCACATGTCTCCGTCCCAATATCTCCAAGCATGATCACGTTCTGGTGCATGGGACTTAAAAGTGAATTTTTGGGAACACAGTCAGCCCGCAACCCTGTCTTAGACTGTGAACTCCTCAACTATGGAGACTAAATCCAGCCCGCGAGCCTGGCCCAGGCCAAATTCGTGGAAACGCCTCAATAATACTTGCTGAGTTGAAATGTCATCAAGATATTGCATATGCTTTTCCTTTGGACAAAGTGACACTACTGCTTGTGTCCTTTCCTGCCGAGTTCATCTTTAGCCACTTGGTCATTCTGTATCAAGAGTTCAGTATCATGACTTTGAGGGATGGAATGGCAAAGCAGCAAACTAACACAGGGAAAAAAATCCAAAAATGTGTGATTTGTACTATTTTAAGGAAAATATAACATTACAAAGTTAAAACACTAAGGGATAAAGAATTTCTATAGTTCATTTACTATAATTTTTTCAATTGCCCTGGCTAGTGTGGCTCAGTGGATTGGGTGCCCGCCTAAGAACCAAAGGGTCACCGGTTCGATTCCCAGTCTAGAGCACATGCCTGGGTGCAGATCAGGTCCCCAATAGGGGGCACACAAAAGGCAATCATACATTGATGTTTCTCTCCCTCTCTTTCTCCCTCCCTTCCTCTCTCTAAAAAGTAAATAAATAAAATCTTTTAAAAATAATAATTATTATAACTCAGCTATAAAATGTTATAATGAGATTTGCTTTAATGAAAATAAGAGTACAAGGTAAATTAGCCTATCTCTGTTTCATTTAGGGCATACTGAGGTTTGTTCTCCTAATGGGGAGGCACTTTTCTTAAATGTGTAAATCTATATGCTCAATAAAGCTTTGCTTTTTCTGTCCTCGGAGTTCTAACCTGGATCTTGCTAGAACTGTTTCATCCCCAGACGGAGAACTGGTGCGGGCCCACTGAAATGCAATGCCCTATGACCAAAATAAAGACGATTATTAAAACTTGGCTCTGCCCAATTATCTCGGATCCTACTTCATGTGAGATCCAGCAATGCCAAGTTTTTATTGGCAAGCTGGGGCTTTGACAGGGGATAGGAAAAAAAAGAGGGAATGGAAAATATAAAGAGAATTAGAAATAGGGTTAAGTGAAAGAATGGAGGGAAGACGACTTAGAGGGGAGAAATGGAATGAAAGGAAAGAATGGAGAAAACGGTGAAGAGAGAAGGCAGGAGGGGAAGCTGATAGTTGAAAAGTGACAATAAAGGTGCCCAATTTCCTCCAACATTCGGGTCTGGATCTGTCTCCATGTGACAAGAGTGACTTTGCAGAATGCACTTTGTATGAAAATTAAAACTCGATAGCATATCACTGAATGCCCCACCAGAAAAATTCTCTTGAGATAACAGCTTATGGAACTGTAGAATCTCACTAATCCCCTCACATCTTGTAAAAAAAATAGCCTCAAAAGACAGTCGGCAATCTGGTATTTCTATCTGAGCTCCGTGAAAGAGCATCTTTCAATTAGTGACAGGTATTACACCTGCGCTACCACGGGCACATTCACGGGGTGGCAGTGATGATGGTGCTGTGTCTGTCCCTTAAAGCCAAATGAGCTGCTCTGTTGAGTTGCTGGTATCAGAAAAATAGCAAGACTGTCCAACAGATAATCCCCGAATCCTGACAAGTAATAAATCTGCCCGCTGAAAATCTCGAAGAAAACTTCCTCCGGAGGAAAGGAGGGCTGCGGGAGGCAGAGCCACCTGTGCTGAGCCGCTGATATCAAAATCACGGTATCGCTCTGGGAAGCCGTCTTTGTCAAGCCTGAATATTTAAGGCAGGGTGTCCTCTGACAGAGCTGCCGGAAGTCAGCATGTAGCTGGGCAATGGTTACCTTTGAAAAATTGTGGAAGTCACAAGACATCAAAATGGTCTTTGAAATCTTGTCTTCAGCATGGAGCTACTGCCCCGGAGTGGGGAACTGTAAAACTCTGACTGGCTTTTTTGGTTAATGGAAATTTAGAATCACACCATGTCACCCGTGGGAAGAATGGGAGCTGGTCTGCAGACGGGAAAACGGGACATCTGTCAACCAGCTGGAAGTAACCCCCTGCTGCTCACCTCTGGGGAGGTGACAGGGTGGGGGATGGGGGTGCTGGCATGTGACTACAGAACACGACCCCCCTCCCTTCTGTGATTTTTGTCTCTGGGATTTCCTAACTCAGATTTGGGGCTGGATAGGGAGAATAGAAAGGGGCACTGTACATGTTTTGACCTTTCTGGAACTTCTCACGAATCAGATGTTTATCATAAGGTCCAACAGGCAATTCTTACGTGTTTCCCCTCCTTAAATAATTCTTATTTTTTCTAAATGTTTTTTAGACTAAGTCTACAATTCTATCCACACCGATCTGCAAGTCTTAAACTTTGAAGAAAGGAAAACTCAAACAGTAATGTCTTCCCTTCAAACTGGGTACTGTTCACCGCCGCCCACCCCAGCTCTCTCTCAGAAATGCCGGGAGATTCTAAGTTCTCTTTTCAAGCTTTGATATCACCAACCTTCTCATTGGGGGTTGCCTGAAAAGGCACCAGTCATGTCTTAGAAATGTTTTCTTTGAGCAAAAGGGAACTACCCAGAAGATGAAGTAAATTCAGGTTGCTAATTGATGTTCGCAGATGCCCCGGCAGACACCCCTCCAGTCTCCAAGCTTATTGTTTGAAAACTGTACAGTCAGGCAACCCTTTGTTCCAAATACTGCTGAGAGAGAATGACACTGAGTTCCATGCAACAGTCAAATTTTCCACAGTTTTCTGTAAAAATTCAGGTCAATAAAAATTCCTTAAGTGAGTGAAATGAGAATCTCCAAAGCTTATAAGTATTTGCAAGGTTGACAAGCGCTGACCCTGGACCCCAGAGATACGTGTCTTGAGAGGGAGGGATTCTATCACTGCCAGAAAACGGGAGGAGGGAGTTGCTCTTATTTTATAATGTTCACTTACTCTTTCAAGACTATCATTTACAAGGCACAAAAACTTCCAAGGAATATTATGAGCATTTCTTGTTTTCCTCAATATTATTTATTTGAGGAAAACAATCTTGCAAATTTCTCTGAATTTGCTGATTCCTTTTCTACACAACATGAAGAACAGTACCGAAATTAAACCAATGAATGTGGATTTATGCATCCCACCTCCCCTGCACACAGAGGAAATGCGTATCTATTCTCTTCTATTATTCTCTTTCTTTTCTTAAATCCTCGCCCAAGGATATTTTTTATTGATTCTAGAGAGAGAGAAACACCAAGTGAGGGAGAAACATTAATCAGTTGTCTCTCACATGCGCCCCAACCAGGGATCAAACCTGCAACCTAGGAATGTGCGGTGACTGGGAATTGAACCCACAACATTTCAGTGTACCAGGACGATGCTCCGACCAACTGAGCCACACAGGCGAGGGCTTCTGTTATTCTCTCTTATGGCCTCAGACAGGTAGGATAAGATCCTTGACATCTGAACATGGATGTCAGACATCTAGAGATGACACTGGTCAGTCCCGGGAACAGCCATAGGGCCACCTGCCCTGGAAGCAGAGAAGAAGGACATCTGTGCCAGGTGGCCTCTGGGCTCTGCCTGGAAGGAATCCCCATACCTTTCATCTCGTGGCCCTCAGAAGCTGTCCCTCGTGGGTTTGGAGCAATGGCCCTGCATCAGCATGGGCACTGAGTGGGCACCGTGGGGTTGCTTTGATGGGAGAGTCGGTGATGTTGAGAGCCCCTGTGCCCAGCTGAACCTCGCAGGGTTGGGGCCCCCTCGGAAGCCACGGCACGTGCAGGGCCCCTTGTCCCACGTTTGGGTCCAGGAAGAGGAAATGAGGAAGCCCTTGCGTTACCTACCGCCATCGTGGTCCTCCGCTTCGGCTCAGCACCTGCCCAGATGTGGGGTTCTTCCTGGGCCGAGTATGCATGCCAACACCTGCCTGAAGCTGGGGCAGGGGAGTCGGAGGGGGTGCCATCTGAGAGGGGCACAGCCAGCAGGGCTTCCTGTGACCTCAGCTGCTGCTGAGGCTGAACTAAAGCTGAGCAGCCTTGAGTTAAGAACTAGATAGAACTTCCTGGTCGAAAAGATGAAAAGACATTAAACATGACTATGGAGTATCTTTCTCTGGAGATGTGAAAAAAAAAAACACCACAGTTTAATGGGGGGGAATAGTGTGAATTATAATCCTGCCCAAAATACTAGAAGTGTATTTAAAATCTCTCCCACCCTATTATTTCTACCTCAGTGCCTCACCTGTGAACACGTGAGACCAGATCTGAGGGTGGCTGCCCAGGGCTCCGTCACCAGGTCTGAGTAGGAGGCACCTCGGTTTTCTGGGAAGCAATGAATGTCCACCACTTTGAAATTAAGATGACTTTCTTTTTCTGTAAAGTAAGCCACACAGACTGTTACCAATAGCACATCCGCAGGCATAGAGAGAAGACGGGAGGAGAGGAGGCTGGGGAGGGCTTATGTGTGTAAGTGCACACGAATGTGTAAGGGGTCTATAAAAGCTTCACAAATCACACCAAAAATATCTTATGTGTTTTACCAAGCTTGAAAATTTTCAAAGCCCTTCCTTATGTGCATCGGAAATTCTTTCATAAGCTATGCATTTTGATGAGCATATCGTAAATCTGTAGGGTGGGGCCAGGGGACACGGGTATCTGGGGTCTCAGGTCACAAGCACTAGCTAAAGTGGTCTCTCGAAAGAGCCATCAGACCCGAGACCTCTCCTCCTGCTTCTCCCATAATCCACTGCAGCCTCACACTGTCTCATTAAGGGCTGAGCTGTGTGCTCTCTGGGAAGGGCCGCTGAGGCTAGGATGGCATTCAGGGCAAGGCGGGCAGGGCAGGCTGGAAGGGGCTGCTGACATCAGAAGAGGCACGAGGTGCAGCTTCAAACTTTCCAGAAAGGTGCAGGCAGCAGGGCCTGGCCGTGCCCCTCCAAGGACTGACACAAATAGCACTTATTGGAAATTGGCCGATGGTGCAAACATATGCTTTGTGTAAACCAGGCTGGCCAGTGTCACCTTCCGCCCCCTCTTTACCTCGCCCGCTTCCACAGGCTCACTCACGGATACACACACGTGCACACACTTTCAGACCATGGCATGTGTCCTCCCAGAGACTCACCTGGCGGGACAGCTGGCTCGCTCTCAGGAGGGCGAGTCAGAATAGCACGGAGCAGATGCTAGCCACGGGAAAATGCTGAAGGAGGAACACGGAAGGACATGCTGAGCCGGAGAGGGGGAGGAAGGTGCTTCAGAAACTCCAGTGGCCATCACAGAATGACACCTGATCTGGGTCACACGCTGGCTTTCAGCCGGGGATCACACAGGACTTTACCAGCACCACTGACAGGCTGTCACTTTCGTCTCCGCTGTGGGAATGCAGTAAGGGAAAAGAACTGGATGCCCTTGACTAAGGACAGTGAGTCATCCTGATGGGAAAAGGGCCCCAAGCCCTCGCTCTGAGCTCTCTGCATTAGACTGGGCCAAAATCCAGGGGGTCCAGGCTGCGCAGCGATCCTGCGTATCCCCCTACCCTGGACGCCCCCAGTAAACTCCCCCTCCATTAGGAACGAACCACAAGCCACAGGAAGGGGGGGCCTCTGTTCAAGGACTTCAACTCAGTCCTGCTAAAGATTTCTAACAGTTTTTGTGAACACAAAGCCAACTGGATTATTAAATTTGCATCTACAAAAAGCTGGGGAAGAGGGCTCATTTCTTGGATGACAGGATTGCATTGAAAACTTTTTAAAAGCTTCGGTGAGGGACCCAAACACTAACATGATAACATTGAAAAGGAATCATAGACATCCTAGACTTGGGTTCTGAATGTCCACAGCACTGGTCGGGACACAAGAAACCAATAAAGTGATCTCTGCGGAAAGGACTTGGAGTGCTGAGTTGACTCCCAAGTTCATAGGAAAACTTCCAAAAAATGCTAATGCAACTGAAGTCACGTTCATGGCCATATATGGTCATACAGGCATAGAAAATGCTGGTGGCATTAGAGGTCATCTGACCCACCCTCTTCATTATGTGATGGGACTGAAGTCTTTAGAGATTACCTGGAAGAACAGATAGAATGGATATGATATTTTGATATGTCCAGCATTGGGTGCTAGTGATCTTGGGTGCCCACCTGGATCCACAGGAAGTCGCCACCTGGAGAACTGACTTTGAGAAGGATTCCGAATCCTCGTGCAGGATCAGCAGAAAGGAAGATAGCGACAGTGAGTGACCCTGCCATGGTCCAGAGAGGGAGTCTGGATACTGGTGAGGGTATGTGGTGCCCAGCCCCCACCACATGGAGCTCCCCTCTCCCGGTGCACTGCATGAGCTCCCTCTGCAGGCACCTGCAGCCTCTGCCTCAGCAGCACCTCCTGGTCCACAGCTGGGGTGGGCTGAGTGTCTCAGAGTGAATCCCTCTGCCATTTACAGCCAACGTGCAAGTATCTCTAACTTCAGCCCCCTCAGTGGGGAACAGCCTAAGGTATGCTCTACACTGTCACCAGAGGTGGCCAGCGGGATCAAGTCCCAGTGGCCACACAGTAATCTGCTCAGCAGGGCACCCTCAGCTGAATTCCTTTATTTCTCACCTCCCCACCCCTACAGGTGCTTCCTGGAATCACCTCCCAAATAAATGTGAATTCCAATCATTATCTCAGGATCTGCTCTTGGGGGAGCTGACCTTCCGGAGGTTGCCATCCTGCTAGAAGAAAGGAAATGATGCCCTGCCCCGGCGCTGTGACCCAATCAAGCGCTTGAGCGCCGGAGAACTGACAGGCCAGGACGAACCTGCAGGCAGAGATCGGGCTGGGGAAGGATCGGTGACTCTCAGCCAAGAAGGAAGAGCTCAGGTAGAAAAGGGTGTTGGATCTGAAAACTAGGGAGGGCTGTCTATGATTTGGAGGCAGTTTAGCACCGAGGTTATAAACATTGACTTTGCTTCACAGTCCTTGGTGTACCCATCAGAGCTGCCCTCTGATGTGTGATCTTGGGTAAGTTTTATTGCTGTTACTTAGCTTCTCTAAAGCTGTGCCTATAATGTCAGAACTGTAATAATGTCTACCTCTTAGTGTGACTCTGGGGACTAAATGTGATAAAGCCCAACTCATAGTGTGTACAAAATAAAGAGTCCGTGTAAGAAAAATCAGATGTGTGCGCAGACTCCTGAAGGCAGAGCTGGAGCCAGAGTTAGAACAGTGAAGGCAGTTGGAGGCAAGGGTAAGTTACCAGGAGTGCCCATCATTTTAAATCACACTAATAGTTTGTGCTGTTTGGGGATGAGATTGTCTTTCTTACAAGTGGGTGGGTCTGGGGTAGATGATCTCTACTGGCCGAGATTCCAACTGTTCCCTGCCTACTCCTGTCCCTGACCCACCGCCTTCCTTCTGCCAGCTTTCTTCGTGACCTCCTCCCTTCCCACCCAAAGCCCTAGATGCTTAAAATCCCAAGATTCCTTTGTTTTCCTTCTTTATGAACAGTTTCCCTGCAATGTCCATCTCAAGAAGCTAATCTGGTGCCACCTGGAAATGGCCCTTCCTTCCCCTGAACTCAGCACTCCACCCAGGGGGTGCAACTGTGTCCAGCCCCAAGGCAAGCCACCCAGCCGCATAGTTTCAGGGGCACCTATGAAGGACGCAAGCTACCCCCGAGGGTTCTGGGAGGGAGCTGAAAGAGGACTTCCTCTCTCCACTGATCTGGTTGTAAATGAAATATCCACGAACAACTTGCATGGCTGGCTGCCACAAAAGCAGTGTCAGGTGTCACCCAGAGTGGGACACAGCAGTCAGGGTTGTAGCACCAACAAGAATTGGCCCCCATCCTTACCTCCCATGCAGCCTCCCTTCCTCATAGCCCCCTTCCCACACCAGAAAGAAGGGTTTGCATAGTTTTAGACTGGTTATTGTCAATCTACAGAGACCAGTGGGGGACTCTATCCTGCCAAGAGTTAATCCAGCTCAAGGTCATTGCAAAATTGGGCCTGAGCTATGTGTGACCCAAGGCTGGCCACGGGAGAGAGCTGGCTCTATGGTTAGAAAAGGCATCGTGTTGGATGCACCCGTGTCCGGAGCACCAGCAGAGCTCTGACAGAGGTTGGGAGCAGAGGCCGGACAGGGCAGAACTCACTCCTCTGCATGACCATGATCTCCAGCGGGCGAGGGAGCTTTGGGAGGCGATGTTGCACCGTGGAAAACACTTCTTTTTTTTACTGTGGACTTCAACCGTGGACTCTGAGATGCAAGGCTGTGTGCTGTGCCGGAAGCTGGCCCCCGGAGGGTCACAGGCGCAGCAAGACCTGGGTGCACCTCACAGCAGGTGAGAGACTTCATCGAGGGACAGTGCTAAACCTGAAGTGACAAGGCTCCGTATTTTCCTGAAAGTTTTGCCAGCCCTACTCACCTCCCCTGGTAGTTTCTTCACCGAGTAGTTCAAAATTTGGGAGTAGCGTGCGTTATCATCCTGGGGGTGGAAAACAGAGGGATCTAACCCTGTGAGAAGGTAGTAGGATTTTTTCAGATGAAAGGTGTAATTTGTAACAGTTAAGATGGAGGAGGGTGGTTCTCTTACTAAGAAAAGGAAAGAGGGCTGATTTTTGTACAGGGGGCAGCCTTATAAAAACGGTAACTTCTTTATTGCCTCTTAGACTCCGAGAACAGCTGTGATGGGCATCCAGGATAATGTTTAGCTGTCATTCCCAGTCACTGTCCCTAACCCAACACTTACCCATGCTCAGGATTGCACAGGTGAAGTCCCAGGACTTCCTGATGAGCAGTAAAGGAAACTGTGTCCTCCCAGCTCTGCACGGGGCAGAGCTGGTGTCCACTCCCGGAGTTCGGGGGATGTCCAGCATTTCCACCCAAGAACGCAGCATGCTTTTCCCATGGTTCATCACTATCTTCATGTCTTCAGGAGAGTGTCCAAGTTTTCCTCTTACAGGTTTTAGGTATTTGTTATTAAAATATACTTACTCTATATGTGTCTTCATTATTGTGAATGAGTCTCTGTTTTCATTGTATCTTCTAATCGGTGTCTTATTCTATACTATTTCAGTGTATTCTATTTCTCTGTATCCTATTCTGCACATAAAATCTATATGACTTCTGAGATATTGTATACTTTTTATTTAATAAATATCTACTGTTCTTTGAGTTTTTAATCATAAATGGGTGTGAATTTTGTCAAATGTCTTTTCAACATATATGGAGAAGACCTCATGATTTTTCCCTCATATCTAGTAATGTGATGAAGCACATCGATGCGTTTAAAGATATTTAACCATCCTTGCATTCCTGTAATGAGTCCTACTTAGTCATAATGTGTTACTATGTATTCCTAGAACTATTCTATGGTCATATATTTTTATGAGAACAAATATTAAGAAGATTTTACTATATGGATTTATCCATAACACTAGAAATAAATTAAAAATTAATTAAATATTAATGCACAATATTTTTGTACCTGTATGCGCTAGGCCATTATAATTTTCTCAAGATCACTTCTAGAGGCTCTTGGGTAATTTCAGCAAGCCCTTTGAGCAACCAAGAATACAAAGTATTGGTTTTTGCAGATGTGAGCATATTCAATTAATCTGAGCAATCTTTAACTATAGTCCCTTATTCAATGTGTACTGTACAGTAACAATACAGTTTTTTTTTGACACTGATTAATTTGTTGACCAGTGGCAGAAAGGCATCTCCTACCATCACCATTTCTGCCACATTTCCTCTTCTTCCTCAGACTCCAGGAGAATGGAATTGACCAGCATTGTTTTATAGTTTCCATATTCTTGTCCATAGACCCAACACCACCAGGCGAATTCCATCCCTCACTCACACCGTGAGAGGAATTCACTTTACTCCTATGTGATGTGTATTCGGGCTTCCTAGATGATGAGGAAAAGAGTTGGGGGGCGCGGTTGGCCTCATGAAAGACAGATTAGGCTATGATATATCCATCCATAAACATGGAGCACCACAGACATTCAATTGCATCGAAGGTCTGAGCACATGGGTTTACCAATTGAGGTGCTTAAAGGGAGAGGATGTATTATAGACAGAAGGAGACCCCTACGTAGGAACTTTAGGGAGGTTGTAATCTTGTTGAAGATGGACTCAGCTACCAAGAACCAGTTAAGCAATTTATCAATTAAAAGAGGGGCTCTCATCAGCGTCTACTGTTTGAAGGGTTGCCTAAAACAATTTGGGCATGCAAATCACAAGCTGTTGATGTTCTCTGTCTACTTAAATATTGTGTAAGATGCAAGAAGAAATGATGGTTTGCATGTGCAATAGCTAAAAGGTACTCTATTTTAGTCTCAAGACAACATGAAAAGGAAAGAAAGTTGTTTTTATTTTCTGTTAGCATTGCTCTTTTTGGATATCTGGATAAGGGAATCCAATATACCCACCTATATGTAGCGACCTATAAATTTTCGAATCTGTAGAAAAGGAATAATAGTAACTACTTTGCAAGGTTGTTTTCAGGATTAAGATTATTGCTGCAAATCACTTGGAAAGTCACTGACCTTAAATTCCATGCCACCCACTGAACCAC
Organism: Tonatia bakeri; assembly: GCA_004024845.1. Lineage (NCBI taxonomy): Eukaryota > Metazoa > Chordata > Mammalia > Chiroptera > Phyllostomidae > Tonatia > Tonatia bakeri. The sequence continues at coordinate 170,191 of PVIA01001864.1, forward strand.
ATTGCTACTGTTCTCATAAAAACTCCTGATGAAGGTTGGTAATTCCTGCAGTATCCCAAGACTTCCTCTCTTACTCTTCTCTTGGACTTCTTTTTTAAATAATCCTCTATCCCTCCTTGGCCTTACACACTTCTATAGCTTTAAACATCATCTATGACTCCCCAACCCAATTTAAACCCTTACTGCCTATTCAGCACCTCCACTTGCATGTCTAATTAACATCTCAACTCAACACTGCCAAACTACTGATACCTTATCGCCTTCCCGGCATCCCTCCCCCAACACACACACACACCCATACCCTCTCCCCCAGGCCTTCTCTATCTCAGTAAATAACATTACCATTTACCTACTTGTTCAGGCCCAAAATTCTGGGCTCAGACCTGACTGCTTTTCTTCCCTCACGTTCTTGGCACATGAGCATAATTTAGATAAGTGAAGACCAGGGTTCAAGGCTAAGAGCACGGCCATGAGCAAAGGCCCATATGAAAACAGATGAGAATGGTGAGTAGGGGAAAGGCAAGTGGAACAAGGTAGCTCAAGATGAGTTTGGAAGGATAGTTTGGTTATAGACAATGGTTCTCCTTGCACAAAAACTTTATTCTTTGGGCAACGGCAAGTCATTGAAAGAATGTGAGCCTGATCTGACTGACCATTGGTTTAGAAAAATAACTGTGACCATGAATTTAAATTATGAGAAATTAGAGACAGAGAAACGAATTATAAAACTATAGCAATAGTTCAAGTAAGTAGGACGAGAATCTGAACTAGACAGTGGAGCTGTCTAGTGGAGACAGTGGAGAGAGGGGACAGATATAAAAACTCACAATCCCCAAAGCAGGAAGACTCACCGGACTGGTCGTGGGATGGGGCAGGAGGAGCAGAAGGAAGTTGTGAGTGTTTCAGGCAGCGCTTCTTGGAAGATGGAAATGCCAAGGACTTAGGTAAAGAACAGCTGATGGTAGGCACATTTTTTAGAAGGAAAAAAATGAAGTTGGTTTTAGACAAGTTGACTTTGAGATACCTGTAATGTACTGATGGAAATTTCCAGCAGAACCTGAAGCTCAGAAGGCAGGGCAAAAACTAGGGAAGTATTTGAGTATACTGACCCTTCGGGGAATAATCACTATACAGATGATGTGACATTTACTGGCGCAGATGAAATCGCCCGAGAGAAAGAAGACCGGAGGACAGGGCCTTGGAGCATCCATCTTTTCAGCACAAGAAAGAACATCGTGCAGAAAGACCATTGCAGGGAAGGCCATCGGGGAGTAAGTGTCCTAAAACCCAAGAGAGAGGGAGGCGCAACACGGAAGAGGCTCGTTCCAACACTGGACGTCACTCCCAAAACGTAGAGCAGAATGAGGGCAGAGAAAACACTGTTGGAGTTGGCAGCTCACCTGCGAGGGGAGTTTTATGAAGCGGTGGGAACAGAAGCCCACCGCCGGGCCGCAGAGCGAGCGAGACGGCAGTGATGAGGAAGAGCCCCATGGTACCGAGTCCTTGTACCCCAGCACAGATGCTTCCGGGCTCGAGTCCCACGGTTCTCTCGCCGTTGTGTGGGCACCAGTGAACCTTTTCATCCTCCTGTCCACGCACGTGATCGTTTGTTGCCGGCGTATGAAATACGCCCGTGGTGACAGTTCTGTTCAGCTTTTCATCGTGGTTCAAAACCAGAGCCTAAATGTTATCCCAACAACATCATTTGGATGACACGGAGAATCACATGACCATTCCAGGAACTGTCCGGGGAGTAAAAGCTTTCATTCTGCGTGCCGTGAAAAATGCTTGTCCTGATTTGGGAAGTCTTTCAGTGGTTCAAGAAAATCCTTTACTTCCTCTGCAGGAGAGAGGGGCCCTGTGATGGGGGGAAATGTCACCGCGGTGGAGAGAGTCATATTCTCTTGGTAGCACAACGAAGTGAAAAATAAAAACCAGAAGGCTTGAGAGAGGCTGCAGCAATCTTCTTGGTGGCTCTGACCTCACATGTGCCATAACTATCATAAATGAATAGACAATGTAACAGCAAAGAGGTTTAGCAAGAGAGAGAAAGGGAGATGGGGGTGGGCTGGGGTGGGATGGGAGTACAAGTCAGTGACTGGGAGTAGCCCCCATCTGCCCCAACTGAGCCACTTTCAACTGACCACGTGGATGCTTCCACCTGGCCCCTAAGGGCACTTGCTTTAGGTCAATCCTTACACTAGCCTGTCACCTTCGGGATCTACCCTGGGCTTCTAGTGCAGCTCAGAATCTGCAGGTAGGAACCAGGCCCGACACCGCCCACTGCCTGCCCCTTGGCCTACTGCTTGCCAATGAGACATAAACCTGACAGGTACACTGGAACCTCACTGTGACTGCCTGAACTAGCTGGGCAGCCTCCCCACCGTGGTGACAGCCAGGGCACATCCATCTCATCAGAAGTCTGGACTCGGGACTTTCCTAGCAGAGAATACCCAGATGCCTTTACCAATTCCCTTGCAGTGAAGCATCTCCCTGGTGACGCCGTCTCCTCAGGCCTGGAAGAGGCCATTGCTGTGCCATCCCTTACGTGTCCAGGCCCCACCTAGAAAGACAGCACTCTGTGCAAGCCCTCTGAGTTCCCAGTTTTCCCTGGGTCAGTGATAAATCAGATGTGGCTTTCTGTGCCTAATGCGGGACACACTGTGGCACAAACGGTTGTTTCCATCTTCTTTCACAGGTGGCAGCGTGCCATTTGCCTCCTTCTGACCTTGTGATTACTTTCTTACCATCTCCTATGTCTGGGAGGAATGCCTTGCTTTACTGGCACCTTCATCTTTTTTAAACATCCCCTGACACCCCCAAGAGTGTCTTTGCCCACATCTCTCCAGTTCTGCCCGTGTTCCTCCGCCAGCGAGTTCTTACTCATCCTACTTGCACTGAAGGGAGCACTCTGGGCCGACACAGAGCACCAGACGCTTCCATCTCCATGATGAAAGACTGTCGCCGTGTTTTTTATATACTGAAGGCTCCCAGGGAAGCAAAGAAGTCTCTGGGCCCAGCTCCCCTGCCCTGTGGCTGTTCCAGATGTGCAGGGTGGAGGGGCCTGGATCCCCCACTGAACACGGAGATGACGCCGAGAGCCCTGTCCCAGCCTGGCCTCCATGTATGTAAATGAAGAGGGTGCTTTAGAAGCTCCATGAGTTCACCCCGGAGCTCCCCAGTGATCGGGAACTGCCTCTTTTCTTTCTCCTCCAGACAGGAAATGCAAATCAATGAGTGTGTGTTGGGGGTCATGGGGGAGAGAGACAGAGACAATTAAACAATAAAAGCCCCAGGTGGGGAGCATTGGTAACAATTAGGAAACCGGGTCACTGAAGTTGGGTGGAGGGAAAGAGAATGACAAATGAAGGGGACAGGCACTGAGGGGCTCTGCTGGGACATGCTGTGTAAGGGTACAGGCGTGCAAGGAGTAGTGAGTCCTAGGCATCTGGTGACAGAATACAGACGGGGACAATATATTATAATCATCAAACTTGCTAAGAGATTAGCGCCTGATGGTTCCAGCCACTGAAAGGGTCATTATGTCACATGACAGAAGCGCTAATGATCGCTATAATCACAATCACATTACACCAGACAAATCTATCCAATTAACACGCACACCTTAAATTTACAGCGTTGTATGTCTGATATACTTCAATTAAAAAATGTTGACATGTACCTTTGGGAAGGAGACCAAAAGCTGGGGGTAACCCACATGGGTCTGCGATCCACATTCTCACCTTGCTTAGGGGGTAAGGCTGTGAAATGGGCGGGGCACCGCCACGCAGGGCCTGGGCGGGCCAACGGGCAACTCTGCACTCAGGGGGGATGCAGAGACAGCCCTTGAGTGTTTGTGGGTATTCCCCTCTGGCTGCACTGACTGAGGGATGAAATGCACGTTCTCTGAAGCACTCTCTACCTCCACCTTTGCTGTCCTCCTGCGCGTCTGAGACCACCATGGATGCTGGGGAAGAGGGTGGGCTGAGCCACAAATTGGAAGCACTCCTTTTTTACGCATTAACAACCACCATTGTCAAGTACCTCCCAGGAGCTGCCCTCCTTGGGAAGGCACAGCGGTCCTGACTGGGTTCTTTTCCCCCTCAGATTGATTCTCTTCACTTCCCGTCCTCCCTATACTAGTTCCCTCGTTTTTATTTTATTTTATTTCTTAAACGGGCAGTGGTAAGATTTTATTTATTAGAGAGAAGGGAAGGGAAGGAGAAATAGAAGAGAAAGAGAAACATCAGTGTGTGGTTGCCCCTCAAGTGCCCCCAACCAGGGACCTGGCCTGCAACCCAGGCCTGTGTCCTGACTGGGAATTGAACTGGTGACCCCCTGGTTCGCAGACCCATGCTCAATCCACTGAGCTACACCAGCCAGGGCAAGTTTCCTCATTTTTAAATGTCTGTAGATATTGTTTTGCTTTTTAGAAGCCTTTCACCCATACTGACTTCTCTAAGCTCCCCCACAGTCCAGAAAGGCAGGCTTCATGATTACCGACTTCACTGGGCCGGCGTTCAAGGACCGAGGAGACAAGTGGTCAGCCGAGAGTCGCACAGCTGGCAAATGGAAGTGACTTTAGTCCAGACCTTTGGCCTTTGAACCCTGGATCTGCAGAACCCCATATTCTTCATCTGGAGACGAAAGAGCGTGGGCACAGACCGATAGCACTGTTTGTGGAAATCACTGAAATGCGCCTGCCGAGCGGACTCCGCTCATTTTGATCGGCGGGAACTGCACCGCTGTGGCTTGCCTGATGCCATTACTGTGGATACGTTCACGATGAGGGGGGAACACCATGCAACCCCTCGGGCCGCTCAGTACTCGGTAGGCACTTCCCCTTGCAGGGGAATGGGCTGGTTATCACGCACCCTACCCCACCCCCCACCCCTGTTCTCTCCCTAATGCAAGTGTGGCACTATTCCCTGCCTTTTGTTCTGGTGTCCCCACTCCTGGGAACTCCTCCTGGGCACGTGACTCAAAGGAAAGAAAAGCTGAATGCATAAAGGTGTCACAGCAGCTTTATCTATAACAGCAAGACATTGGGCAGATTTAACACCCAATTATAGAGGAATATCGACGTTATAGTAGGTCAATTTGATGGAGTAAATATTATGCAGCCATAAATACAATGACCGTAATGATTACATTGCAACGGGGAAAATAACACAACGTCAAACATAAATAGAGAATAAAAAGCATGCCGGCTACAGTTTACATTGTTGCATGGTCCAGGACTGGAAGAATGAAGATAGTGGGTTCTAGATGAATCTTTTCATAAAGTTTCCTTTCCATGTTGTTCTTCCAAATACAAATCACACAGGAAACACGAAATAATAAATAACGATTGGTCAACATTAGCGGACCTGCTGTTGTGGGTCTGTGTGTGTGTATCTGTGTGTGTCTCCCCATGCATGTCTGTATGTGCGTGTGTGTGTATGTAGTCTAATAATTTATCATTTTCATTACTTGCCAGATAACTTCCACTAAGATTTTTAACCTCTGTGCTCATGAGCTCGTCCATCTACAGGAAGAGCAGTTTTATAGGAGGACGCCCATAATGTTTCTTGAGTGAATGAATGAGGAGACCACGGGGAGGGAAGGTGTCTGTTGATGGACAGGAGCTTTGTGGCAAGCGGTCACTTTTAAAGCTCTTGAAAAAGGGGCAGAAACATCAAGAAGTTCTTCCGGGTTACAGTGCTAACAAGGGAGGTAAAGCCGATTCCCCGTTATCCTTCACACTGCTGCCTGTCATAGCCCCATCTACAGTGTGAAAATGTGTGTGACGCGTGTGCATTTAAAAGCACGTTTAATTGGATAAATGGCAGGTGGCGTACGTAGATCATAAGGGACACTGAGAGATAGATATGACTCCGTTTCCCCACTCCCCACTCTGCCCACACAGCCAACCTAGGGGGCTCTGTGTTCTAGGGTCCAAAGGAAGGGGATGTCATCAGGCACCCACACCAGGGAAGGAACTGGGGCCCCAGTGAGGGCTGGATTTTTGGTGCTAAACCACCAGACAGTCGTTTAAGAAATGTCTTTGAAATGATGATAGGTACAATGACAACGGTAATTACTTTCCTTCAAATCGCTGGATCATCGCATGTCATAGCTGGTCAGGACCCTGTGAGCCCAGTGCTGTGCTGGGCGCATAGTGGGGGCTGAACAGGGTGTGAGGCCCGCCTGGGACCCAGGAGACCTGGGCCTCTGCCCCACACTGCTCCCAGCCTCCATGATTACGGCTTTCACTTAAAGAAGTTACTTTATGTTATTTTTTAAATAAGTAAATAGAAGTACTTGATGCCAAATTTTTGAAAGAGGAAGCAAGTACAGAAAAAGTGAGTATCCTGGCCGTCCCCTTTCCCTTGGCCACCTGGGTCCCTCTCCAGCCCCGTCTCTGCGGGCACAGGCCCACATGCAGGGAAAGACGGTTTTAGCAACTTCAAAGCACCCCATAGTGGAAAAGCATCCTGACAGTCTGCTCTTGGTGAACATTTAGGTTGGCTCCCACTTTGCTCTTGCAAACCATGGGACTGTCAAAGAGTAAACTGAGGCACACTGAACATCTTAAGAGTTCATTTGAGCAAAAGCCAGTTCCAATGGGGCAGCGCCAAGCTGGAAGTGGCTGGGAGCAGCCCACCGACAGGAGCTGGGGAGAGACTTTCACAGAGAAAAGGCAGAGAGCAAGGAGGTGATTGGTTGGTTGCGGTTCTCAGCCGGTTGAATGTTCGTGGTTGGTGGTCCTCAGGTTTCGATTTCATGTCCTTGAAGACACGTTCAGGCTCCCACTTTGCTTTGCTCAGGTCAGCCTCCCTGGCACTGGAGCCACCTCGGCCCAATGGCCTCCTTGTTTAGTTAATTTAACGGAACGACGCACACCTGCAACTCTGCACATGCGTGAGAGGATCCGTAGTTCACGTACCCACCCAAGGAACTGCCAGGGGGATGAAGCCGAGGAAGGTGATTGGACATGCCTAGGGACCTGCGACTCAGTTGGGGTCAGATCCTGTTTCCAAACTAATGTGCAGAGATGTGACCATGGATGATGACTTCCTACCAGAACATCTACGTCCTTCTATTTATTAAATTCTTCTCTTGTGCCCTTTCCCTTAAAATGTTCTTCATCGAAGAGTTCTACATTTTAAATTTAATTTTATGTCTAGCTGTTTGCTCTCTATTTCTGTTATTTGAAATAGAGTATTTTCTTATATTTTATCTTCTGGTTATTTTTTGTGTATATAAAACCTGGTGATTTTCGTCACTAGTTGTGTTAATTGTATAAAAACATTCTGTTAATGCTCTTAGGTTTTCTAGCCTACAGTGAACATCACCGGTAAATATTAATGTATCTCCTTCTTTCCAAATTATAAGCATCATTTACTTTCCTTGCCTGAGTTAGCCAGTATCTCCAGCAGAATATTGCCAGTGGTGTCAGCGGGCACGTTTGGCTTGGCTTTTCCCCACATAACTGGTAATGTTATTTTCAATTTCCTCAATCAAGGGCTCTGGAAGAGAAAACTACATTATTTTCTGCTTGGTTGATACTGGAAAGTAAACGCATACCCCATTGTAAAGCACTGCTTTATTAGAGATGTTTTGTGTGATGTAAGTTACTCTACAATTACACAAAAAGATGAGATGAATGAACCTGACGAGCTTTTCCCATTATACTCCAGAACACACACCCAAAAAGTTAGAGGTGCACCCTGATGTGGACAATATCAATTTGGATTTCACGTAAGAGAACATCAACTGCATGAAGCAATAAATTACATGACAAAATCCAAAGATTAGGGAAGGTGAGGATGTTCAAAATCGAAGCATTAAGTTGCGTTTCCATGACCCCGCGTGGACCAAGATGCACCAGGCTGCTTTCTCACGGGCTTTCTGAGCCCCTCCAGGTGGATGGGGGTCTTCAAGGAAATCTGTCCAGGCCCAGGCAGCAGTGGATGCTGCTGGCACGGCATCCACAACGGATGCAGAACGAACGGCTGGTGAGGACGGTGGCGGTGGGCAGGTGTGTGGAAGCCTGTCTGAGCCTGGGCATCATGCCCGCATAGCAGCGGGGCTCCCCTGGGGGGTGGGAAGCCAAGGATGCCCGGGCTCAGTCTCTCCGGCTCTCGAGGCAGGGTCCTGAGGTGACCGTGCATTCTTACATGGAAGTAAGCTCCACGGCTCGAGGTCCCAAAAAGACACCAAAGGGACTTCATGAAGAGCACCAGTTGAGAGCACCCTGCTTTCTCTGCTACTGTCGCTCGGCCGCTGACCAGCTCCGCATCTTGGAGAAAGTCCATTGGTGTCTGAAGGCTCAGTGCCATCATCTCCAGCACCTACCTCCTGACGCTGATGAGAGAATTAAAGGGGATACTGATTATAAAGGGCTCAGGACAACCCCAGTGCAGACCCATGAGCCCCAACATGTTCCTATGGGTGGGGAGACCAGACCAGCTGCAGAGGAAGGAAAGTTTCCCATCTTACATACCTGTTCAGTTTGGGGAAAGATCATTTTAATCTTTTTTTTTTTAAGTTTTCACTCATTTTTAGAGAGAGGGGAAGGGAGGGAGACAGGAGAGGGAGAGAAACATGATGTGTGAGAGAAATATCCATTGGTTGCCTCTTGCATGCCCCCAGTTGCAGCCACCCCCCAAGCATGTGCCCTATCCGGGAATTGAACCAGCAGCCTTTTGGTTTGCAGGCAATGCCCAATGCACTGAGCCACACCAGTTTCAAGAAGTTTGCAGGAACTGGGACTGTTGCTGGTTGGGGACATGCCCCAACTCAGGCTGGTGCAAGGTAATTGGGCAGCCGTTGTAACACCAGCATCCCACCTGGTACACAGTGGAACACACTGTTTATCACCACACTGTGTCGTCACAGAGAGACCAGACTAAAGTCATCATTTTCAGTCTGCACTTTCGCTCTCAGTCCTGGCTGTCTCTACAAAAGCTTAAATTTTTGTTGTTCTTGTCTCGTTGCTTTGAAATTCAAGCATGCATTTCTGTTTATGTTTTCCCAGCAAAAACTCCCCTGTATCATGGGTTGAGATACCCAGACCCAGGTCTTCCAGGTCCACAGTGGTCGAAGAGAGGGGGCTTGTCCTGAGAAGGCCATGAGGCCAGAGGAAGCTCCCTGGCCTTGGGCTGGCTTCCTGGCTGCCTCGAGACCAGCAGAGACTGCAGAGAAGGTGCAGTAACTGGGGAGAGCAGCACGCACCTGCCAGACACTTAACCGTGGTCAGGCATCTCAGCTAGGAAAAGAACACACTGCCCCCTAGGGGTGGGGGGTTGGTGGGAGAGCCCTTATTTGCGGCCCACTCGGAGCAGCCATTAGCCTGCAGAGCGCTCCAACATGCCATGACTTCACAGAGCACCCATGATGTTTTGAGTGATGCAAAAACACACGAGTTAGTGACTTCAAAGATGTCTTGTGTCTGGGGTTTTTTTTTAAATGACACGGGGCAAAGGAAGGATTCGTTACTGGCACTATGGGCAGTCCCAACTCTCTCAGCTTCTGTTCCCTGGAATTAATTCAAGGGTTTGAGGATTCTGAGTGCCACATGACTAAGAACTGGTCATTTTTAGATGTCATTATAAGTAACTCAGGAATTTGGTTCATCACTGGAAAACTGAGAATTCCTGGGACAAATTAATTTTACTTATTATTAAAATGTATTAAATATTTTCAAAAATGCTCAAGAAAAAACTGTGGGAAACACCATCAGCGAATTCAGAGGCTACTTTTGCTTCGTTCCCTGGAGACTTGCCAAGCGCCAGCTTCCGAAGGGTGGCTCCCGAGTGGGGACAGAGTGGGGCCTGCGAGGGCAGGCAGTGGAGCGCCAGCTGCCTTCTGGAAATGAGAGCATGACGGCAGGAAATGACACAAACCACCTTGTGTCTACACGTCCTCGTGAAGGCAGGAGCATCACGAATCTTGTAAGCACAAGAACGGAAGAATTCGAAAGACAAAGGATCCATGATCTTTGAAAAGTGGCAAGTACGGAAAGTCACTGCTGTGTAGGAGTCTGAGTTTGGATTCGAACACACACACACACTCACACTCATGGGGTATAAATCAGCACTTGGCCACGCCCCCTGAAGAGAGCACTGTATAACACTAGCTCAGTGGGCTATTAGGGTTAAAACGAAAAAAATGTTGTGATCCATCAGACTCAGGAAGTATGGGGTCAGCCAAAAATCACAGGGTCTTTTTCCAAAGCCCCCCCACAGACCAGTGTACCCATGTGCTCTGTGGCTCTCCAGGTGGAAATTACGGCCCCGGGTGTTTCCCAAATGTTCTCAACCAGGGAGGACCCCGTGTTCGTACAGCATCTCTGGGAGGCTGCTTCCCCATCCCCGTGCACTGTGAGGGGTGCTGCTGAACTGGACTCAGCCTGTTTTACAGCTGCCGCAGCGGGGAGGGACTCTGATGCCCCCCTAAAAGAGGACTGCACGGTCTTACTGAGCACTGCGAGGCCCTAGTGGGTGCTATACCATGCCAGTGAGTACTCACTGCCTTACTGAGCACTGTGCTGCCCTACGAAGCACTGCATTGTCTTAGTGAGTGCCTCACTGCCTAGCCTAGCGCTGTCCTGTCTTACTGAGCACTGCGCTGTACCAAAGGTTCTACACCAGTGTCCCATCCGACACTGCGTGAAACGGATTCAGGAGAAAGGTAGGAAGGAAGGGAAGGAGGGAGGGAGGAAGAGAGAAGCTCAAAAGTTCATTCGAGTCGCCTCAGCCACTCCCGCCCCCTGCTCCCTTCCTGCGCTCACCCTTGGAGCATTTCAGAATGTCCCCATGGCCCACCAAGGGACAGGCTTTGCCATACAGAAAACGGAAACGCTGTACACCCCTGACAGATAGGCTGTTACCGGAAAGGTATCTCGTGGAATTTTTATGTGAATTTGAGATTGCAGTGAATCACAGGGGCCGTGATGGGAAAAGCTGACCATGCCAGTTGCTGGGGTTAATTAGCACCTTATATAATGCGCCTGGAAGACAGTGACACAGGTAGGGTGGGCGCTACACCTATGTTTGGTTTCCTTTTTGTAGGTTCTTGAATCAGAAGACATTTGAGTTGCCACAGAAAGCACAATTGTACAGGAAAAGAGGTGCTTTTCCAGGAGAATTCACCCCAACTTCTGTCTAAAGGGGGCTAAGGTGGAAACATTTTCAAATCCTGTCTGGGTCCTTTCACCATCGACACAGTAAAGGTGCCTCCAAGTGACATGTGGAAGGAAATCGGGCCAGTGGTCCCTGCCACCCCACACGTTCCCCCGGTGGGCCCATCTCAGCCCCAAGAGAGCGGCCCCGGCCACCGTCGTGCTGGGAGACCTCGTGGCCCCGTGGCCCCGTCACTGTCAGGCACACGGGTGAGGCGGGGGGGGGGGCGACCCCTGAGTGTTGGTAGGGGGGACACAGTCACTCACCCTGCTCCCCCTGCTCCGCACGCCTCGGGCAGTGCATCCAGGGCACCAGCTGTCGCACAGGCAGCTGCCGCCTCTCTCTCTCCCGCCTCCTTCGCTGGCTGGAGCTGCAGGATCATGGCCTGCAGAGTGTCCTTCACCATCTGCAGCTCCCTCCTGAGACACTGTGCGCCCTGGTTAAGGGACATGCGGAAGGTGGCAGCGCCCCTCTGCAGCCCCTGGGAGGCCTCGGGGGGGCATGCATGCCTGCTGGAAGAAGAAGGGTGCTGCCATTGAATCGCAGCTTTGGGTTCTCACCAATCGTAGGAATTAAATATTAATACGCATTTTACACTTCCTTGAAGAGTTACTGCGATTTTTACAAGCCCTGCGGTTTCATCTCAAGTGAGGTTTCAGAAAGGAAACGGAAGAGTCAGCTCTTAGACTGAGATGGGGGGGCCAGGTGGGATGCTCCATGAGACACGGCCTGTGTGACAGTGGTTCCCGCCGAGCCCCCAGCTGGGGCGGGGCCCGTCAGGGCCACGCGCTCTGGCACCTCAAAGGCTGGGAGGCTGGGGACCAGAGTCTCCCCGATAAATCTGGGTATTGCGGCCCCCACAGGTCTAGGCTCCAAGTTGTGAGTTACGGTCCCTGTAGGCCATCGGCCAGCCTTGTGAACTTGTAAATCACTTTCAATCTCAGTTTTCTTATGAAACAATGACTTTTGAACCCCTGTAGCTTCTGATCAGCTGCCACATGTTACTAACTCACAGGTACTTGTAAAATAGCCCTTTGGGGACTTGAGATTTGACAGAGTGCAGGGAGCCTGCCTCTCCTGGGTCAGTTTGTCTGCCTTAAACTGTTGGAGTCTCAGCTCCCTAACCCGTGGAGTTGCTGCCGAGGCAGTGGGAACAATCACAGGGAACTTAGCACGGGGCCACGTGGGGCAAACAAGGTTGTTCCTCCCTTAGGCAGTGGGCCGTCTGCCGGGTGTCTGAGCTGGGGATCAGGCACCCAGGGGCGGCTTTTCTGTCTGTCCCTCCAGATGCTCCACTCTTCCCCCCTGTACCCGTAGTGGGAACAACACTAATGCAAATTCGGGACGAGAGAGGGGTTGAGTTCCGTTCATTTAACAAGCACGCTAACCGAACCTCATCCCACAGGAACGTGGGGGAAACAGAGAGATATCTTTCCACCATTGAAACACCTCTCAGTCGTCACTCGGGGTCAGACCACTTGAATGTTACTAGATTGGATACGGAGAAAACACAAAACAGAAAAAACACAGAGCTTTGGGGAACGGAGCCTGCAGAGATCCCTCCTCTCACAGTCTACGCTGCAATGTTCTTCTAAAAAGGACAATGTCAGCGCAATGTCAAGAGAAAAAGACAACCTCAGGTTAGGATGTACAAAGGTTTCTCTTTAAAAAAAGAAAAAGAAAGAAACACCAAAGGATCCTGGGTATTATGCAAATGACCCTCTCTTAAGCAAAAATGCTGAACCACCCTGAAAAGCATTTGGCAGCTTTTCATCCTCCTGGAGCTTCACCAGACTTCCCCATTTGTGTCATTTACATACATTTACTAGGATGGCTCACTCCTTGCACCTGAACTTGAGGGGAAGGAGGGCAGTGTGAAGGGGGTGCAAGGAAGAAAGAATCTGATATTTTTTAACAGCTTTGTTTTCCTCCCTTTCTCAGGACAGCTCTGCTGCTATTTAGTGAAAACACAGAGGACTCTGCACAAGCAGAAGCCTGAGCGGTCCCAGACTGAACACCAAGCTGCAATTTGATTACAAAGTTATGCTACGTTTCCAAAGAGCACGCACAGAGCTTAAGCAGTTTATGAATCCTGACAAACGCCTCAGAGTTAATGACCATTGACACGCGCCCGGGGACTGCGCGCCCCTATTCGTAGTCTGCTGAACGACGACAAAGGTTTTGAGAGAGAGAAACAGAACCCAAATGCGATGCTTCTTAAAGAACTCATCCAACTTGGGCTTGGGCAGAACACATGGCAAGGGGTTTTAAAGCGAGAAGCCACAAAAGAAGAAGAGTGAGTCGTAACTAAAACATCACCGCCTCTCACACCAGACCCCACTGGCCCATCCGCGGCAGCCAGAAGGCGAAGACGCCAGGGCGTGACCGCCTGCTCTGTGAGGCTGGCCAGTCACCTGCCACTTTAATAGTCCCGCTTGTAAAAATGCAGAGTCTTGTACCTTCGTCAAAGAAGTATTCTTCTCTTATGAGCGCAGCAAGAAAATGAAGGTTCGTTTACTAATACAGCAGATCAGCAGACGCCTTCCGCTCTCAGCAGGGCCAGGCAGCAGAACGCCTGGAAGAAGCCTCCTTCAGAGAGCCCGTGGGGTAATAATCATCAAAATGAGTAAGAGAACCAACCTGCCTGTATTTCCAAAACATTTTGAATATACTGAAATGGAAGAGAAAACAGGATAAAATGTGAAATGGGGGGGAGGGGGTGTTGCAGAACAATTTGTAGGAAAAGACCCTAATTTTGCCGAAGAGAGAGAGAGAGGAGAGAAACTAAGTTGTTTCTAGCCAGAACAGGTAGTGAACTTGCAGGTACTGACCCTGGGAGGGAGACGCAGCCCTTTCGCCGACTTCAGTCACACTGGCCATGGACATGCGCCCTTTCGTGTTTAGGTCAATGTGTTTCTAAAAGAAACCCCTTGGAACGTTTCACCATAAGCAGCTGGGGAGATGAAAGCATAGGTCTCCTCGTTCTTCCCTGCACTCCTTCAAGTATTCAAATGTTTCCTGAGCTCCTACTGTGTGCTGAGACCTGGACGTGGGAAGTGCAAGAGTCACAAGGTCCCTGCCATCATGGAGCTCCGGTGCCAGCGAGCAGAGCCCAAGACACACACAGACGGGGGGGGGGGGGGGGGGGGGGGGGGGGGGGCAGGGCAGGACAGGATGTGAGCACACTGGCTGCTCTCGTGCACAAGAACTGAAGGGGCCACAGCAGAGGCATGGAGGCCAGGGGGCTAAGCAGTAACGCAGACAGGGAAGGCTCACGGTCTGGACCCAGGCGGCAGCCGTGCTGGTGGTGAGAGGCAGTCGGACTCCGGATGGTTTGGAGACAAAGCCAGCAGCACAGGGCGGCAGACCGGACAAGCACCATGAGAGGGGGAAACGCATGGAGAACGACTCCCAGATTTCAATCTAAAGCAATGAACTGGAAAGACACACTTGCAGTTCATCAAGATGGAGAAGGCTGGGAATGAGCTGGGGTTTTTTTAGTGTGGGGAGGAATTTGACTTTGGAGTGTCAAGTTGGAAAAGCCCAATTGTCAGCCAAGCGGAGACGCTGAGTAGGAAGCAGACAGGAAACCGAGGCTGGGGAGAGCTCCCGGCTGCAGAAAGGCACCCACAGGTTACATCGAAAGATGTATTTTTAAAAATATTTTCCTAACATTTTCTCACTGTGTCTCATTTGATACAACTTACCCAAATCTTAAGCCTACTAAGTAGTAGAGTAGGACTAGAATCAGATTTTCTCATTGCTATTCCAATAACATCACAGTTGAAGGCCATCGACGTGTTTGACCTTGACTTTTGCCCAAGAGCTGAGCAAACACAGCAACTCCACATTGGAATGCCAGGGGTACTCACTACATCTAAGTGCACCTAAGATGTGACTGAGTCTGGGAAAGCCTGGGCCATAGAAACCTCTGTCACTGAGTACAAAGTTCCCTGCAACAGACATGCCACCGGGGATCAGCGGCATCTAAGAAAAATGACACATTCATTATAATAATGGCACAAGAACTGACACGCCGACATCTTTAAAACCCCTTTGGAACCCAAGAGCATTCTTCACCAGCAGAGCACAGACTGCACACGTTAAGCAAGTGTGTAACTCCTTGATAGTGCACTTGTGCCAACTGTGTTGGTAATTGGTGAAGGGGTAAGACAGCAAAGCACATGTCACCGGGATCGCCCAGGAATACAGTGGTAAGGCAATGCTGTCATTTAGGGTGGCCGTCTGCAAAGACTCCCCAAGTCCTCCAAAGGGGTCTTTTGTTTATACGAAAAAACAACTGAGTGTTGTACTTTCAGTTGGTCGTGTAAGCGACCATTTCAGCATGCGAGTCAGAAGAAGGTCATAATTTCACCTGAGACCCTTCAGTTCAAAGAGAAATAACAGGACCTCCTTTGAAACTGCTTCTCATTGGCTCAAGTGCTTCCTCACACCGGCAGCCATGAGGGCCGACAGTCCTGGGACATTTACCTTCACGGAAAGCCAAAGGCGTGGAACACAGCTGCTCAAAAGCAAAGAGGGAAGCTTGCCCCTGCCACACCCCCACTTCTTGGATTTGGTGCCTGTACAGGGCACCCTTTGTGATGCCTGCCTGGTGCCGACACCACACATCTACACCCTCACTTGGGCTTCCTTTTCCCCGACACTCCCATTGGTGGCAGCCACGCCAAAGGGCCATGGCCACCAGACCTGCCTCGGCCCAGCACACACAACGCCTTAAACAGCAACCTCCTGGGGTTTCAGTTTTCTGATCTATAAACTTTGAGAGTGGTGACCCATGATCCCCACGGACCCCCCTCCAGCTCTTAGCTCTTGAAGCAGAGAAAGTTCTCCAGGAGACAGAGCAACTGCCCCAGACTGTTGCTTTTGTCTGATCAAGCTACAGATTGGAATGCTGAACCAAAGAGCATCGCTCAGGGGGTGCGATGTTGGTACAAGCTCCTGGAGGTATTCCGAGTGCTTGCGTGCCAGCAAACACCACCAGAGTGAATCAATTGGGCGCCACACATCCCGAGTATTCGGAGAGAACAGAACTGCAGGAGGCTCTCCGGACACGGCTGTGAGTGAGGCCACAAATAGAAGCAGGACATCCCTCTCCTGACTCAGAGGCAGGTAGAACTGCCCTGAGGACCCTGGAATATTCCAGAAGTGCCCCAATCCTAGGCACACTTTTTCCTTTCACAGTGTGCTGCAGGGGGTGAAAGAAAAAAACATGGGGAAAACCCCTGCTTCCAAATGCACCAAACCTACATGGCATCAGTCAAAGCGATGGGAACACGAAGCAGCCATCATGGACATCTGAATGTTTTTCAAAACCTAACTACATGTTAGGACCCCAGATGACTGTGAAATTCTGCTAGACTCTCAGCCTGAGGCTCCGGAAATCCAGCTTGACTGTCGCGCCTCCTGGGCCTGTCCTCAGACACCAGGAGTGAGTCACCTCTCTGACACCAGCTTGCCAGTTCACCGTGCAGACTCTCAGACACTTGCTGCCGCAGTAGCTGACTGCTCAGTGCTGCTCCTTGGCCAGACAGTGTGTGATTAAGGAGCCTGTCGGGATGACAAAGAGACGTAGCCTGCTCCCCTCCTCAGATCCGTCTCCTTCCTGAGAGCTGGACACTCCCAGCAGGCTGCCCATGGCCCCCCCTATGAAGTCAGGGTGCCCAGTGGTCTGTGTGGAAAGTCCCCCCACGGCTGACTCCCAGACCCACTCTGTGGACGCACACAGACAATGCTTTCTCATACACACAGTTTATGCAGAAGCAGCAAGAAGGGGCGTCCTAGCATCCCAGGCTGGAATGTTCTGGACGTGGACTCAAGCTGGTCATGTTCATGCCACATCCAATGCTCTGGAGGACCTGATGGGGTGCCTAACAGAACCAGAGAGAAATAGTGCCCCCGCTGCACAGTTACTTTTTGTTGATGGCGAGCATGTCTTTCAGGCACGCTCAGCTTTGTATTTTTGGTCAAGAACGGAAACGCGAACCCGCTGGAGTCTGTCGGATGCCAGCAGCCTCTCTGACTCTCTAGAAAGGTTCTCATTCGAGCAAGGCCCGCCTCTGCAGAATCTCGTAAATACCTGTCCTACAACACCACACCCCACTCAAACCGGAGTGCCGCTTTCTGCGAGTTCAAAGTTACCTCCTTTGTATTTACTCTCCATCAATGACACGGAACAAATGTGGGCTTTGGAGAAGGGTGGGGGTTGAAATCCATCTGTGGGGTAGATTTTATCTCGGGGGGAGGGGTTGACATCAGCGCCTAAACCAGTGCTTCCTCACCCTTGACTGACATGGCCCCAGAATGTCCCCAGTTATCTTGGTGAGGATCAGCAAAATCCTAAAAAGACACAACTTCAATAAAATACTTTTTATTATAGCTTCAAGGTTTTATAGTAACTGTGTGTCCCACAGAGTGGGTCTGTCCCTGCACTTACAGGCATAGCTGTCTCCTGATGGTTCAAGTGGGACCACAGGGCTTGTGGCTGCAGGATTCTGCCCCTGGTTAGAAATGACCTTGGGCCAGCCCCATCATTTCTAAGCCTCAGCTTTCCCAACGATCCAGAAGGGTAACAATCCCCATCTATCCACAGCAGTTTATTAGAATTAAGTGGCTTTTCATATAAGCCACTGTGTGGTTACTGATCAATTCCTTTAAGCATTTTTACAAAATAGTTGAATCGATTCATCTTGAAACCTCTTAGAGGATGTGGTTTGAGTTTGTGACATAAACTCGGAGAATGGGGAGGCAAGCAGACTTGGAGACCAGAGTTGTCAGCCTAAAACCAGCATGTGCCATGTGAAGGGACTGTGTTACGCATTCTTCCGGAATGTAGCCCCTGAGAACCCCAGAGGTCCATCTTACTCCCCGATGTAACAGATGAGGAAGTTGATGAACAGAGAGGCATACAAGCCATCTGCGATGCTCCCACAACTGAATCGGACTGGGCAGGCCGTGGGAAAACTAAAGGGATCTTGTTGACACACAGCTCTGCCCCTCCCAGACTCCTCCCCGCCACCCAGCCCTATTAAGGGGAAAACCCAGTGCTTTGGGGCAAGCTAACCTTCTAGAACATTTCTAAACTAGAGACCGACACAGGCCAGGGCTGAGGGTCTTAGAACTGCTACCTGACTCCCTCTCCAGCCTGAGGGGCGTCCCATGGAACAAAGCCCCACCAGGAAGCCCTCCACCTGCACTGGCCTTCTGCATGTGCTGCTCCCAGATGCTCGGCCACACGCTCACCTGCACCATCTGCGGGGGCCACGCCCCCTTATCCGTGCTCAAATCTGTGCGTTCCAGGAAGTGGAATCAACAAAACTGCAAAACAAAAATTTTTCTACTGCTTCTCAGCCAATTTCCTAATAGCTTGAATGCTAGTTGTAGAAGAGGCGGGAAATCATGAAGAACAGTGTCTACTTTTAAAAGCTACCATGAACAATGTGAAAATAATAGCCAATTAAGTTGAAGGAACTTCCCACTAAGTTTAATAAGCAAGGTCAAAGATTTAAGGTTATAATGAGGAAGGAAACAGTGTTGGATCCACCATTAAACTGTGGGTCTTAATACTTATGAATAAGACTAATCCTTGACCATCCAAGGCCACTTACATGCACACACACATGTGCACCCAAGATAAGGCATGATAAGAACTGGAATTCTGAAGAGTAAGATAGCAATGAGCAGCAAAGACCAAAACAGCACCATTTCGCACCAATGCATCTCATAAGAGGTACATTATTGAATAGAGAGGGCTCATGAACAGAGGAATATTTTTATCCGTAGTGTCACCTGTGACTAAATAAATAACTGAAAATATACAGGATGGGGCCACCTGTCCCTTCGTCCACCTGTGCACTCTCCGTCTGCCCTCGAAGGAAATGGCCGGCGACAGGATGACAGCGCCCACAGATCGCACAGGGCACGCTCCTGCACGCGGATGCACACCTAAGCCGTTCGTCCTCACACTGAGTCCCATGAGAGAAGAAATTGCACAGAAGTCGCACACTGAGTCCAGTTCAGTGTCATCCGCCGCTGCCTGTCACGTGGCAGAATTACATGGTACAGAAAACCAACGTGGATTTGGGTTTCTTAGTGTTGAAAAATCCCCTGGAAAACCCAGTCAGTCGGGACCTACAACCTTCTGAGCCCCACAAACCCGGCGTAACACCCTGACACTGCGGTCTGCTTGGGTCTCACTGTGAGCATGTCGAACCATGGCTAATTTTTAATGGGTTTCACAATCAAAAATGTTGAATTACCTCCCAAAAATGAGAGAGAAAATGTTATGTACTGTACAGCCCCAGCCATCTGCAGTGTGCTGAACTAGATATACCCGCAGTATTGATTTGGGTCCACGTGCTGAGGCACGGAACCCCCGTGCATTTTTTAAGACCTGTTTTTACAAAGACCCTGGCAGACATTGAATCTGTGAGATGGAAAGGATATGAATGAGATCTTCATCGTGGTTCTGGATCGCCACGTGAAGTTGGTCTTCCAGGTACAGTAACTTCTGGCCTATGGCTTCGCATTTTTCTCCAAGTTCTGCAGAAATGATGTACAATTCCTGGCCAGAGGAGGGAAAAAAGAAAACTCGTAAGTTACAGATTGTTTTCAGGGCCACATACATGTCTGCAACTCACCTAGTGGTACCCGGAGGGAAAGTGTCCCAGCCGAGCTCTCTCAGTCTCTGCACCCCACCCTGGCAGAACCCAGGAACACCTCTGTCTTCCCCGGAGATCGCTCTCGAGAAGACATGAACCAATTTTGGGTGATCACTGAATGATGAGCTCTGTCTCCGTGGCTCCACAGGGCACCCCCCTTATGTGGTCATTGCAAAGTGCTATTTCCAGCATGGCAACTCCTGGAGTGGAGGTATCCTAGGGGAAGCCTGAGTCTCCTGGCTACATTCACAGGCAAACCGACAACATAATAGAAATTCTAACCGAAGGGGGGCTGAGACGAGTCACGGGGCAGCTAGGCTGGCTGTACAGACAAAGAGACACTCTGTAAGGGGACAGGGATGGGCTTGGGCACTGCACATTTGTTTACATGCTGGTCACAGTCCCTGAAAGCTGGAATATTGAGGGAACTTTAATATATATATAGCCACTGAATATACAGGTGTTATATATCAGATACTATACATAGGTGTTGTATAATATATATATATATATATTATATATATATATATATTATATATATATATATATAGAGAGAGAGAACCACTGTATATATGTGTGTTAATTTTCTCTCCTTCACTGGAGCATAACCCCCTCCCCTTGCAAGAGTCAGGATGATAAATGTCCAGGCCCCTAAGAGCAGACACAAGGACATCTTGCTTACTGCTGGGTCCAGAGCTCCTGGCACAGTGAGAGACACACGGCAGTCACGTGGTATTTCCTGGCTCCATGAGCAAAGAACCAAGCCCCGGCACGCCCTGCGTGAGCCAGGAAAGCACCTTCTCTAGGTCAGTCTTCTGTAAGGAGCCACGCAGAGCCGAGTCCCTTCCACGGCTGGCACCAGGCCCCCACACGCCGGTTTTGTCCCCTCCACTCTCGTAAATGCAACCTGACCACACCAGCTGGGGGACGCTGAGCCCTCTGTCATCCATCACCCTCTCCCTGCTCTCCATGTCCCCACCCTCGCCCTGGTCTCCATGCTCATCTGACACCCCATCCCGCCCACAAGGCTTTACACAACGTCTCCACCTTCTAGCACAGCAGCTCTGACCTGGGTCGCATTAGTGACTGTAAACTCCCCATGGGCAAGGCCAAGGGTCATTCCTTCGTTCACCAGGGCCTCAAGTGCAGGGCCTGGCTAGAGGAGGCCACTGACTTTTCAAAGAAAAGGATCGACAAGGTAAAGAAAATGAGGAAGGGACACAGGGACTCCCAGAACAAAGGGAAAGAATGAAAGCACGTTATGCTCAGCTAGATAAGCCAGAGAAAGACACCTCCTGCGATGTCAGGTGTGTGTGAAATCTGAAAAGGCTGCACTTGCAGCATGGGAGAGTCAGGAGGCAGTTCCCAGGGGCTGGGGAGGGGGTGGGGGTGCCATTAAAAGGGACAAACGTGCACCTAGAAGATGAATAAGTTCTGGAAACCCAATGTACAGAGAGCATAGCGATTATGGTCAATGAGACTACATTACATACTTCAAAAATGCTAAGAGGCTAGATCTTGAATGTTCTCACCACAAAAAATGAGGAAGAAGCAGGTGATAGAGGTGTTAGGGGCCGTAGTAATTACATTGCAATATATAAATGGATGGAATCAACACTAGTACACCTCAGATTTCTACAATGTTAAATGTCAGTGATCTCTCATTGAAAAGTATGATGAATAAATAAATAGGCAGCAAAAAGTGAGCTCAGAATTAAAACTTAACCAAATGTAAAAGTAATATTTTCCCAAGTAATAGCAAAGTCTTAGAAGGAACACCAAAAAGAACTTTGCATAAGGAAAATAATTAAGATATATATTCAAATTATACTACAGAATTACTACAAAAACTACAATTACTACCCAACAGTTACAACAAAATACCCCGATGTGGTGATATTTACTGATAAAACTGCTTTGAGATCATAAGTTATGTAACATTATAATTAGAGTCTATGAATAACCATTAAATCCAGACATATAAGTTAACATTCACTCTAGTAACTTGGGAATGCTTCAAAGTTTATATCCGCATGACCAACCATATTAGAATAAACCAGTGCTAACGGGAACAATACACAAGCGTTGTAAACACTGGAGACATCAAATATACTGCAAGTACAGTACGTACGAAAGAAAAGAAACCTCGTGACAACACACAGCACTGCGGACAGATGGACAGAATGAACAAGCAGGCACGGGAAGCACGTGTGGAGGTTCACTCGTCACTGGCCACAGCAGTGATGACGAGGGGACCGCGAGCCCATAACATCACACGTGCGTGCGTATTTCACTGACCCTAAAAAGTAGTAACTTTATCATGCAAAGTGGTGGGATGGCGGAGCAGACAAATCACACACAAGCTGAGGTGAGGCGCGAGGAGCAACGCCATGGCTGTGCGTGGAATGCAGGGGACACTGAGAGGAAGGACATCTGGAGGAAACCGAGGCAGTAAAACCCCAAGTCACACACGGAGGAGAAAACGCAGTCTCAGAGGGAAAGTACATACGACTGACAATACATTTAAAGATGGAAGGGAAAAAAAACAACAGAGAATCAGAACATGGAGCCAGAGTTCAAAACATTCCTAAATGGAATCAAATGACTCAGTCCTCCTTCCAAGGCTAACACAATATGAATCAAAGCCGAATCAAATCATGCAAAATAGGACTTCACATTTCTCCCCAAACATATAATCCCTGACTATTTTCCTTTTAAAATTATGTACAGATTGTGTGAGTTTGAAAAGCGATTTCAGAGTACGTGGTCTGAATTTTAAATTTCAAATTGTTTACATCCTATGATCCAATAATTCCACATCCTGGAATTGCTCAAAAATAAAATGTATGTGTTTAAATTTAAAGAATTTCTACTTAGCTTTTAAGTACAAAAAAATGTTTACCATATACATTAAATAAAAATATAATATTTTAATGCAAAAGTGGTTATATTGAAAGTATTGGAAACAGGAGATCACTTAAATATCCAACAATAAAGAAAATGGTTAAAATAAATTCTGGTACATATGATTTCTATTTATCCGTTAAAATAATTTTTATCCTCACCCGAGGACATACTTTTGTTGCTTTTAGAGAGAGAGAGGCAGGGGTAGAGAGAAATATTGATCAATTGCCTGCACCCTGGCAGGGACCCAACCCACATCCTGGCCATGTGCTCTGACTGGGAATCGAACCTGCAACCTCGTGGTGTATGGGATGACCCTCCAACCAACTGAGCCACACTGGCCAGGCCCATTAAAATAATTTTTCATACCAGACTATTTAATGATGAGGAAATACTCAAACAGGCAAAGAACTAAAATACGAACGATTATTATTTTGAGGGGCAGGAGTATAGCAAATGTTTATTTTTTTTCTCTATAGGTTGTATTTTCCACATCTCTAAAACATAATGAAGGAAAAAAGTTAGTGAAACAGTAATTCAAATCATAATGAAACAATACATCTGAATATTTGTAAAAAAATTTTTTTGAAGATTAAAAAACCACAAACAGGCCTAAGGAAACAGACTCCGAGGGCCCAAGGCTCCGGGGCCAGTGGCCGAAGATACGACCAGCCTTCTCTCCCAGTGCTGCTTCTGCAGCTCCGCAGAGTGCCCGCCAGGCCCCGTGCACACCACTGGCTGCTGGCCCCTGGAATGACAGCATCCGGCGTGTGCCCCGGGTGGGTATTCTCTGAGGGGCTCATGGCTTCACCCAAAGGCTCTCCCTGGGAATCCTGGGAACATAATTCATTTCTAATTAGACTGACAGCTGACAAGAGGGCAGACTTACACTTTTCTATCCACCCAGTGAAAAACTGCGCTGTCCTCAGAGGACAGGGCGGGACCGGAGTCGGGGTTATCAGCAGGACAGAGCTGCAGGGGTCCTGCCTGTTACCCCAAAACTTCCCTGTCCACCTCCTTGCTGGGCCAGGGTATGGCGGAGGGTGTGTGTGGCCTTTGGGGACCTTGCCTCTCTGCCATCCAGAGACTGTTTATCGTTCCTCTCCCTCGGACCTGGGTGTGCCTTGGAGGGTCCTTCAACGGACAGAACCCAGCAAAAGCGACAAGCCCAACTTCCAGAGCCAAAGCATAACAGGTGATGTGTCTTCCCAGATGGCTTTCCCTGCCACCCAGCCCCCATGCTGTAAGGAAGCTCCAGCCACAGGGACAGGCCATTTGTGCGTGTCTGGTTGAGAACCCAGCTGAGGTCCCAGCGGGAAGCAGACCTGGGAGGCCCTGAGCCCTCTGCGGACTCCAGGCATGGTGGGGCAGAGACAGCCACCCCCGGTGCCCCACCCAAACCCCTCCCCCACAGACCCATGCAGACAACAAACACTTGTTTTAAAGTAAGTTGGGGACGACTTGACGTTCAGCCACCATCGCTAAAACAGCAAGATAAATGGCTACACCCCACACGGGAGGCTGGGTGCAAGGAAGGACTGCTGGCAGGCAGCGCACCCTCGCTGCTGCCTCGCTCAGCACCGACGTCCAAGACCGACTAGACCCTGACGCTCACTGAAGTGCCAGTGCCCAGACCTGCCCCAGCATGCGGCCGGGAAGTGCAAGAAGACTTGTCAACAACAAGCAGCCACAGACGCTTGTCCACAGTCCCAGGTCCCCGGTCCCCAGCTCCTGGTGGAACGTGCAGGCTATCGAACCCTGCAGATGCACGCTCTGAGCGACCTATTTGCCTGCAAGACAAGCAGCAGGCCTGGCTTCCCCCTAGCTTGGGAAGCAAGCGAGGGAGGGCTCGTTCTACAGTGGCCACTAGGCAGGGCGAGGCCACGGGTCATGAGGGGCAGAGGGTAAGAGACGAGCGGAGTCCTGTCTCGGGACCCCACACCCATTGGGGGGCACACTCTCGGCATGGAGCAAAGGGCACAATCACTGCACTACTGAGTGGGTACGTCCTCCTGGGCACGTGAGGTGGGAATGCTCCAGCCACGCAGGATGCCCCCGGCGTGCCGCGCTGCCGTGGGTTTCTCTCGCACTTCAACAAGACCTTTCTCAGATGTGCCCTTTCAGCCCGATGGGTTTTAGGCCTTACTCTGCAGAGATGCCCGGCCTTTACTGTCAACGCTGTCCCGGCTTCTAAGTTTATCTGTTTTATTTGTCTAAGACTTGAGGGAAAGTGCAAAACAAGTCTAGGAAACAGGAACTATTAAAGAGGCTCTGTTTGCTCGTTTATTTGTTGTTGTTGTTTTTAAGTGAAGCCATTTTTTAAAAGATTTTATTTATTTATTTTTAGAGAGGGAAAGGAGGAAGAGAGAGAGAGAGAAACATCAATGTGCGGTTGCTGGGGGCCGTGGCCTGCAACCCAGGCATGTGCCCTGACTGGGAATCGAACCTGCGATGCTTTGGTTCTCAGCCTGCGCTCAATCCACTGAGCTGTGCCAGCCAGGAGTATTTGTTGTTTTGGTTTTTTTTTTAAGGGAAGCTTCTTTTCAAAGTTTCAGGGCTTCAACGAAGCCCTGGCATTTCTGTCGGAGCTGGAATGGTGAACTGAAGTCAGGCTCACAGGGCAGGCGCCACAGTGTGGGGTTAGCTGCGAGAGGAGTGGAGCCCCTGGCCTTGACCCCACCCTGTTCCCCAGGACACCAAAGGTGGTCATTTACCAAGTGCCACCTCAGTGAGGGCCACGAAGCATGTCACGGGGCCTCCCCTAAGGACCTTGGAACCAAGAAGCAGAGAGGGGTGGGCTGGCAGGGGCTCGGGTTCCCTTTAGCTCGGTTCATTCTTTTACACGCCCAGCATCTCAGAGTCCTGTGGCCTGCTGGAAGTCACATGACAAGGAAGGGCAGGTTGGTGTCTAAGATGCACGTGTCCCCTCATCCGGCCCGTTCTTTCCCCCTGGATCTGGGGCAAACAGAGAGGGATCCTTGCTGGGCTGGCCCAGGGTAGAGTGAAGGGGCTACAAAGGGGAAAGAAATCGGAAGATGCCGCCTCCCTTCCCTCCACCACGGGGACTCCACCAAGTCTGCTCTGAGTCTGTTCAGCCTCCCTGTGGGGAGAGGCCCCCTCCAAGACTCAGATTCGGATCCACTGGTGGTGGTGACATCAACCAGGACAACCTGGGATGCCACGGTGAGCCGGGACCGTTTTTGGTCCACGTGGGCCCGGAACAGAGGAGACGGAGGGCCGGCGTAGGACGGTGCAAACTCCTGCCTTCTGAATGAGAACAGGAGGGCCACAACATTCCAAATGCATGTTCTTGAAACCTCGGCGTCCAGTGGCTCCCCGATCTCCAGGCTCCTCTCCGTGGGAAATCTCTAACGTTTGCTTCCATCTGTGTTACTAAATTAAATGTGGCAAAAAAAAAAATCCCTTCATGACTGATGCTTAATCATTAAAATATCTCCTGCCACAAAGTCACTGGCGGTCCTGGCTGAAATGGAGTTTTGTAGCATTTGCATTTCTGAATGGAGAAAGTACACGTTGTTTGGTATTTCAAAGCATCTTCGGAAACTCTCCAGTAATCTGTCCCATTGGCAGTCTTCTCAGCAATTCGAATGATTTTTTTCTTTCCATACCTCCCTCCCGTCCTTGCACCCCAAGTGTAGCTATTTCCCACAAGGGTCCGAAGGAAAGAAGCTGCTCCAGGTAAATGGCCTCATTACCAAGCCTCTCCCCTGCTCCACCTGGCCAGTCCCCCATTTCTCTCCAACCCCCCGCGGAGTCACTTCTCCCTGGGATGCTCCTGTCCCCCCCCCACCCGTCCCCTCCGGGTTAGGGCTACTCCTGCAGCCCCGTGTTCTCTCCAGCCCCGCCCTTCCCCAGTGGGCACACACCCGCCCACGCCCCCACCTCAGGGGAGCAGAATGGTATCCTGTCCCCCCTGTGGCCCCAGCACCAGCATTCTGCCTAGCTCTTAAGAGGTGCTCAGTAATTGCTTGTTGAAACAATGAATGGAGACTCTCCTCCTCCGCCAGGCCTTGAGGAAGCCGTGCTCTTTCTGAGACTGCACACCCCTACGAAGAGCCAGGCAGGAGACAATGGTCCCTGGCCTTCGATGCCACTGAGAATGGCTTTGCCTGGGGTAACTAGTCCGCCTGCCGTGTGCTGACCACAGCACTTCCATACAAACGTGCCCTTTATCAGCTTCAGGAAAACCCCGGTATCTTCCCACCCATCCCTCCACGCGGGCATGATACGGTAGCGCAACCCAGCCTGCAGCATTTCAAATATAATTTGCTTAACTCCACTCATGATCAAAACCTGTAGACTTGGATCTCTGGGCAGAAATTCCCAGCTGGGTTAAGTTAGAGCTAATGTCAAATTTCTGTCCCACTCGCCAGACTCGAGGAGCTTGATTTAAAACAGAGAACGGGATTTCCTTTGTTGCACAGGATTTTCCCATTAAGATGACTTTCTAAAAACATTTATCCATAAAAGTTTACACTCAGATCCAAAGCTGCATTCAGTTGCCGGCCTGAACAGCTCCCTTACCCTCACACACTGGTGGGAACAGTCAAACTCCGCAGCTGGCACCTCCAAGGCCTTTTCACTTAGTGCTATTTCTCATAAATAAGGCCTTGCCTGTGGAATTTGGAAAATAATCAACATTTCAAGCTTTCAAACTAGAGCTGCTATTCAAAGGGTAGGAAATAATATAATAAAAATAATTGTTTTGATAGGAGCGAGTAGCTGGTAGCAGTATCTTATTAGGCCGTATCTAGAGCGATGAGAGAAACCATATTAATTATTTTATTTGGAATAGAAAACGCATGTGGAATGGGAAACTGTGTAGGTCCAACTGCTGTAGCTGCCAGCTTGGCTCAGGAAAGGCTCCCATGCCTCACTGTGCCTGCATTTCTGAAATGTTACCCCTCGGTGGTGACCTGCCACAGATGGGAGCAGGGGCTGTAGCTTGGGTCGAGTCACTGAATCAAGAATATTTAAATAGCTGATTTTTCCCAATGCTGTCAGAAGTATCTCTAAAGGGGGAGGCAGCATGACGTCTGACATGGTATCAAGTAATAAAATAGAGAAACCTCAGAACCGAGGATGTGTTCCTGGCTCTAATTTAACGTTGCTCTGGGAAATCACCGAGCATCGCCTCTGAGCCTGTTTTCCGGTGGGAAATGCACTGAGCCCCGTTCTGTGCTTGAAAGTGACCCCTTACCCTGGCCTGTGCTCGGGTCAAGTGTGTGGGGCAAGGAGTCCCACCTGGGAAGCCCTACTCTGCGCTCTCTTACTCGGATCCCCATGATCCCTGGCCATGTGATATGGCATGGGAAACAGCTTCCCACCCGTACAAAGTCACAGGCTGCACAACAAAGAAAAGACAGGTCACAGACCAGTGTCCCCCTCTGGTTGTCAAGCTGTCTGCATTTATGAATTGCTGAGTCATAAGCAGTGTTAAAAAAAACACGGCCCTGGCTGGTGCAGTTCAGTGGACTGAGCGCCGGCCTGCAAACCAAAAGATCACTGGTTCGAATCCCAGTCAGGACACATGCCTGGGTTTCGGTTCAGGTCCCCAGTAGGGGGTGTGCAAGAGACAACCACACACATTGTTTCTCTCCCTCTCTTTCTCCCTCCCTTCCCCTCTCTCTAAAAATAAATAAAATCTTTTTAAAAAAATATGTAAAAATGCCTGTGCTGCAAACATTCAGTGATTACAAACCAAAGATGCAACTTGAACCTTGTGGTGTTTGCCCTGTTGTAAAGTCTCATTTCTGCTCCTGTAGCTTAAGGTAAACCAGATGTAATCACCACCACCCATGAGCTTAGCTGATGCATTAAATAACACATTAACTTAGTTGGGTATTCAAATCACAGGCTTAAATGTGTTCCTTCGGGCTGTTTTCCAAAGTATTTGCTTGGCAAATACATTCCAGGAATGCTATATGGTTTTCTTTCTTTTTTTTTTTTTATTGTCCACATAAAGAATATTTACCTCAAAGTCCTGTCTGTGCTACAAAGAATATCTTTCACATCTATTTGAAATAGATTTTATAAGTGTTTGTCTTTCCACATAAACTCTGAATTCTACAGTCCTGTGTAAATGCCAAGCAGAGAGGCTCAAATTAAGACACTGAAAGGTACATCATTATTACTCCACATAATGCAAGTATTTATCCAAATATCTAAATTACAGGGCAGCACCCTGAGTAAATGGTAGTTCTTTTAAAAGCATCCAGATGTCATAAATGGTAAGGAAGGCATCTGAACTATTTAGACGTCTTTAGGTCAGAGGGAGCAGTGAATGGTCTTCAAGTACCGTATTTTGCCATGTATAATGTGCACCCACATTTCAGTACTGCCCACGTATAATGTGCATCCTTATTTTTCCCTCAAAAATTTGGGCAAACAAGTATGTCTTATACGTGGCAAAATATGGTATCTGCATGCTTGTGACAGGAGGCGCTGATGAGTTCTAAACAGAACCAATGAACAGAACCAAAAAGAACTGATGAAAGCAGACGCTGCCTGATAATTCACGAACGTTCAGTGGCCTGTGGTTTCCAGCTATATTTTATATGACACGACCACTCGAGAGAAGTCGGACGGCTTTCCTTCTGGCACACTGCAGTTGAAAGTCAGAGTTGGATGAGGCCGAACCATGTTCGAACCTCCCCAGGAAAAATCTGTTTGTAAATGATATTGGTGCGTCAGCATGTGCCTGTCTCACCTCTGTCTCACACAGGATTCAGATTCCGGGGACTGGGCTATCAAACCGTAAGGCCCTTTTGTGTAAGAAAATGGAAATGAGCCCTGGCTGGTGTAGTTCAGTGGATTGAGAGTGGGCTGCGAACCAAAGCATTGCAGGTTCAATTCCCAGTCAGAGCACATGCCTAGGTTGCAGGCCACGGCCCCCAGCAACCGCACATTGATGTTTCTCTCTCCCTCTCTCTTTCTCCCTCCCTTCCCTCTCTAAAAATAAATAAATAAAATCTTGGAAAAAAAGAAAAAAATGGAAATGGAGTGAGGTTGGGGGTTCTATTTAGGGGGCACTGTGCAAGGCACACTTCCTGTAGCTAGAAAATACTGAACTATGAGGAGAACAGAATCCAATGCCGATTTTCATCTGTGCTCATTTTAGATTTATTATTTCAGTTTCTGTTTTTTTGTAAAGTACATGACTATGAGACTGCTGGGATTACTGCTGTCGAATGCCACCGTTTAACCCTGGCTCCGGACGTGGCCCCTGGCGAGTCAAGCCTGGTTGGTGTTCCACGTGCAAGTGCACGGAACCACAGTCCACGCCCCCCCTCCCCGCTGTGCAGAGCTCCCCCTGCAGGAAGTTCCTGGCTCAGCTGCCCTGGTCCCCAAGAGGTGAGAAAGTCCGAAGCAGCCTGCGTGCGTATGACAAGGGGGCAGAGTGTCGGTTCATTTTCCAGAAACGTCCCAGGGACTCAAAGGCAACCACCCCATGCTCGTTAGATAAGCCTCCAATGTTACGAGTGCAGTAAATTAGCCCTCACATCCAGGCGGTGGCTGTCCTTGGGAGTTCAGCCATGAATGACAGGGGGTTTCCAGGATGAAAGTGTCTCCCAGAGCCCCGGGGTTGTTTTCCTCAGCAGCACTGGATTACTTTTAATTAGTGGAAGGACTGCCACAGTGAGGCCCTGGAGCACAGAAAGTCGTTCCAGAATTTTCCAAAAGGAGGCAGATCAGTGGAGCCCACTTCCCTTCCACAGGCAGGCGAGGGAGGCCAACAGGCCGACGTCGTTAATTAACTGAGGGAACCAGAAGGAGCCAGCGGGCTGAGACAGGAAGCCCTTGCCCCACCTCCAGGCTGGCCTGTGGCTCTGCCCCACCCCCCATCGTCAGGGACAAGGCCAGGCGGGGCCAAGGCACAGGTGAACCTAAAACCCTAATGACAAAATTTGAATAAATGGAAAGCAGTACAATATTAGTGTGAAAAGAGAGTTCTTGTCTCCTCATAAACCAAGTTCAAAACCTTGGGAAAACTCAATATTTAAAAGACGGAGAGCCCTGGCCAGGTGGTTTGCTTGGCTGGAGCGCCATCCCGTACACCAAAAGGTTGTGGGGTCGACTTCTGGTCAGGGCGCATGTCTAGGTTTAGAGTTCCATCCCTGGTTGAGGCGAGTACAAAAGGCAACCTATGGACGTTTCTCCCTCTCTCCGCGTCCCTCTCTCCCTTCCTCTCTCTAAAATCAACAAACGTATCCTCAAGTGGGGATGAAAAAAGGAGGAGGGGGGAAGACACTGAGGATTGCTTTGCAAATGCTGCTGAAATGTTCAGTCCTCCTCAGAGGAACCTAAACTGGAAACCGTAGGTGAGGCGGTACCACCAAGGTTTGTGCGAAGGGCCCCGCGAGGGGGGTGCAGACCCCTGCAGACCAAGGGCCTCAGTCCCACGGCCCAGGAGCGGCACACAATGGTGCGTCTTCAGTGTTAAAGAAGTTCGAAATGCACGTGTGCCATTTCCTATGACCCTCTGGCTCTTTAATGAATCAACCAGTTACCATCCTGGTTGCATCCTGATTGCTTCTGCTGGTCCACTCTTGGGTTTGTTTGCAATACAGCTGGGTGTGCCACACAAAACTCTACATTTTAGCAGAGGTCAACGTCTCCTCGTGCCCTGACCCTCAGCTTTCTCCCGAAAGGCATTAAAGAAAAGCAGCTGGCAGGTCAATGAGCATTTCCTCATGCTGTCTCATGAATCCTCACATCGGTAGTTCGAGACCTGCTTTATTTATTTACTTATTTATTTACTTACTTACTTACTTATTTATTTTTTATGGATTTTTAGAGCAAGAGGAAAGGAGAGAGAGAAACATCAATTTCGTGTGTCACCCACCCATGCATTCATTGGTTGGTTCCCGTGTGTGCCCAGACCGGGGTTAGAACCTGCAACCCTGGCACATCAGGACCGAGCTCCAACCCACTGCACTATCCTGCCAGGGCAGGACCAGCTCTTTTTACCCCATTCCCCTGGTGAGGGAACTGAGCCTGAAGTGAGCCGGGAAGTGACAGAGAGGAGGAAGGCTCGGGTCTGCCTCTGCCTTCCTACCGCTACAGACGGCTCTGGCACTGAAATCAGGTAAGATGGTGGGCACACACACCCTTGCCACAGAAGCCTTTTCTTCGGCTTTCCTGTCCCACGAAATTGAGTGAAAAGGAATCAGGATGCGCCTGCAACAGTCCGCGGGGACTCTGTGATACAGTACAGAGAGCGACAGCACCTGGTTCTCACGGCTAACTTTTTATCACAGACACTTTCTCACACTGGCTGCTCAGACGGTCCAGGAGATGGCTCGGGGTGGCTGCACCTATTCTGGCCTCTTTTAGCCCCTTTGGTGGCAGCAACGGGATGGGAACAGAAGCAGCTAGGGTGACAAGTGGGGGCCCAGTGATGCTGTCCAGGGAACTCCGCGGGAAGGGAGCCCACTCTGCAGTGAGACAGAGAGCACCCCAGCAGGCGGGCCGCAGACAGGAAAGAAAGAATTATGCAGCTATTACGGCCAGAACGGCGAGTACAAAAGAGCAACTTCACAGCGGAGGAAACTGGCGCGGTGATTTCCCCAGCTCCTGTCTGGCCTCCGTGCAATTTCTGTAATATCTATAAAACAGGGCCAATGGCAGCTGATTGCTTCCAGAGCCCAGGAAAGGCTTGCAGGAGAGGCTCAAGGAAACCGAAACAGGGAGGCTCTTATGGCCGAGGAAGCACATGCAAAGACTGGCCCATGCCCCTCGGGCTGACGTCCTCATGACGAAGCCCATTACTGTGCCTCAGTGGACCCAGCTGTAAAGCGGGGAAAATGGTGCAGAGTGGCCTGGCGAGGCCATAAACACAGCAAAAGCTTTAATTAACGACAAAGCACTTGTTCTAACAGAGAGCGAAAGGCACAGAATCATGTGGGCCGGATAAGCGCAGTGAAGGCTTGGCAATCCGTCTCCCTGCGGACCTCTCTAAGTCAGCGATTTTCCATGGAAGATTTGGGTTTAGAAGAAAGCAACTGCCTTCAGGGCATCACACTTCAATAGAGAAACCAGTGTGGGGTGGCCAGAGCCCGCGGGGAGTTCCAAAACCAAACCAACTCAGATCTGCAAAGCAAATACACGCATTCACCACAGGATGGGCACACAAGTGCCCGACTTCAATAACTGCCTGCAAAACCCCGGCAGGAAAACAAAGTCACCTCAGCGGTCCTTTCTCTGCGCCTTCGGGCGTCTAAAATCCTCCGCCCAAATACAAACGAGACGCTTCCTTTATTAAACCTTTATTTTCTTAGCTGTCCTCCACTGCTCCAGTGTTCACTTCTGCTTCTTAATCAAGGAGGCGAGATACAGTATTTTTCAGGCGTCTTAGAGACATTGGTAACTGCCCGAAGGTGATAAGCACACACACATTTCTAACCCTCTGCTCTTTCAGTCACTCACTTTCAGACGCATTCTTTTATTTACATCTTCACAACAACCTCACGAGGCAGCTTTCGTGACCCTCATTTTCTTGAGCAGATAAGGAAACGCAGCCTGTATGCGGCCTCCCTGCCTCGGGCTCCTTCCGTTGTATTTTACTATCTCCCATAGCCCCGAGCCAAGCACAACAGATTCGAACATCCCCTGCCTGGCTTTGAAATAGGTAGGTGTCACTTTTTTGAAGTGATGTGCATTAAATTTCACTCCTTTTGGTGTGAAGTTACAGATTTCGACACATGCATAGTCAAGATGCAGAATGGTTCTACAGCGCACACACCCCGAACTCCTGCCTGCTGCTGTTCTTTGTGGTCAGCCCCGCCCCCCGGCCCCAATTCCTGGCAACAACTGAAACGTTTTCTGTTCCCATAAATGTTGCCCTTTCCAGGAAATATGTACCATCTTAACATTCCTGCCACTCACTCGCAGATTCAGAGGAAGCCTGCCTCCTCTGAATGTAACCCCAGAGAAGAATATGGGACTGGGCCTGGCACAGGTCAGGAGACCAAGCAAACGCTGCAAAGTCCCCCTCTGCTCTCTCCACCCCCCAAGAAAGCAACACAGCTCTGCAGAGCGTCCCGGCATTGCACTTGGTGCAGAGGAGCTGGGGGCGGAGGGAGGCCTGGGAGCTCAGAGAAGCAGCCACTGGGGCCTCCTGCTCACCAGGAACCCCAAGTGCCATTCTGTGACAAGGCTCTGCTATTCATCCCCTTGACTCAGAATTTCTCTCTTTCAGGCAAAATGAGCTCTGTTTTCCTACAGCCGGATTGGCAGGTGCGAATAATCTTATAAGGGAGGCATCACCCTCCTATACCTGGGGAAGTCATCTGCCAGAGAGCCTGGGAGGACCCGGGGGGGCGGAGAAAGGGAGGGAGGGAGGAAGCAGGGGAGAGAAGAGGGGAGGGAAAAGACTCTTTCCACAAGACCAAATCTGCTGAATCAGTCCTGACATTCAGGGGGACTGAGGCCCTAGCAGACCCCATCGCAAGCCTGGCCCAGACAGAGCCCCTGGGAGCCCACCTCGGAAAAGCCAGCCCAACCTTGAGCCTCGGCCCCAGAGCCCACAATTCTTCCACCCAGGACGCACCCCACCCCTTGCTTCCCTCCACTCCAGAATATTCTTTCCAGCTGCCCAACTGCAACAGATGGCAAAGTTTCCACGCCTCTACCAAGAGCTCCAGCAGCCGGGCTTTCGGGGAAGGTCCCCCACAGGCCTCAGGGGACAAAGGCTGAGGTCATCTGTGGCTCCATTTGGAGCCTGACCACCATGCAAGGCCAGCCGGACTGCGGACAGACAAGAGCCAGCTTTCTCGGAAGTCACTCAGTTTAAATACAGGATTGAGTGTCCATTTCCCAAGCAGCCCAGAGGCAGTGACTGTGAGCATGGGTCACCAATGAGTGTCGCTCTGTGTGGCCACTGTCCTGAGACAGGCCAGGGAGGCCACCCAGGTGGGGGACGTGGGGCACTTGCCCCACTGTGCCGTGAAGGGGCAGCGAGCGTCAAATGGGAGCCGTAAACGTGAAGTGACACGTCCCTCCAGCTCCACCGCATTTTAATTTCCTTTTAATATTCAGAACACCTGGGAACCTGGCCAGAAATAAAGCTCCAAAGCCTCCGGTCAGAGCACCGAAATTGGAAAAAAATTCCTAGAGCCCTTTCGCTGAAAGGAATATTGTGAGGGTTAGAGGGGAAAGCGAGGGGAGGGGTGAGGGAGTGATGAGCAGAGGGAGGGAAGAGAAGGCCCAGGGAGCGGGGAGAGAAAGGACGGGAGGGAAAGGAGTGGAGGGAGGCGGAGGGGAGGGGAAGCAGCCAGCGCTTCTCTGTTCATTGAGGTCAGCCTTGTGGCAAAACATTAAATAAATCCACACATACATGTATATACACACATATATGCATACGCATACACATCTATGTAAAATATAATTTTACACATACATAATATATAGCATCGTAAGCCAATTAAGGGTTAGGATTTTTTTTAATGAATAAAGCAGATTATAAACACCTATTATGATCTTGGTTTGCCAAAAACAGTTAATGGCATAAACACGTATATTTGAATGTTTGATTCTAAAAAGTAATGACATGTTGTAAGAGGTAGATTCTAAATGTATAATCAATATACTTGACACATATAGTATATATAATAGCTGTGTGTATGTTACATGACACATATAGTGTGTATTTTATATAGTAATTATATATTAAACTGTATATTCTAACTGTGGTCATAAAAGTAGAGGAAAATAGAACTTATTAGGCCAAAGTTTTTCTTTTTGCTCTTCTAGGTTTAAAACTCCTCCTACAAAAAAATTCTACATTATTTTATAATCATACTCAGGAGTTAGTAAGACTTTGAAACATTTGTATGGTCCCGAGGGAAGCCCTCCCAATAGTGCGAGTGGGGCCCCAGAGCCCCGTCAGCATGAGGCCCCTGTGGAGGTTGCGGGGCTGGACAGACCTCTTTCTGTTTGCTGTCCGCACGGGGAGGCGAGGGGGCCGGCTGAGCCCTCCACTCGCCGGGCGCCTGCAGAGGGGTCCTCCTCTCATCTTCAGAGCGGGGTGGGGGGCAGTGGCCGGGGGCAGTGGCACTGGCAGGTCCCCCTGAGTCATCCCCCTGCCTCTCCTCTGCTGCAGACGGGCTGCCTCCGGGCTCCTGGAGCTGCAGGCTCTGCAGAAGCAACTGACAAGCTTCCAAGTCAGCTCCCCACACTCTGCCCAGCAGCGGACACGTGCAGCTAAGACAGAGGGGAAACAAAGCGTAAACATCAATCCAGTGACCTTTCGTCACACCAGGTCAACAGCCTGCCCCCCTGACTATTGCTAGTTAGCCTCCAGTAACCCACTTCATTTTACACAGTGATGGATGGCTTCCACCAGAAGATTCGGAGGGGCCAAATTGGTATATACCGCCAAGCATCCGTGAAGGAAGTATTGGTTCTTCTGAATCACTTGGTCAGCAAAGGCATGCAAGATCCTGTGTGTCTTTCTAAACTCGGTGGCCCAATACAAAAAGGCCCCGGCTTGTGTCTGGTGACTTCCTCTGAACCCCCAGACCTGCCCGACTCTCCCTGGCTACATGCCTTTCACGCACTGTTTCATCTGCCTGGACCGTGCCCCCCAACCCCCCCACTGCTTCTCCCTGCCAACACACTCACCCAGGTGATGGAAGGAAGTGAAGCCACACGGGGCAACACAGGGGCCGGGAAAATAACGCCCCTTGATATCACGTAAAACTCTTTTATTACAAAATCATAAGCATGGAATTCTGTAACATAACAATATCACACTCAAGCACACCAAGTGACATTCTAGGTGAAATGTTCAAATTGCTGTCCATCTCGTGGGAGACATTCATGCACCGTACCAACCACACTCAATGGTGTTACTTCTGCTGGACCTGTATAAACCGTAACAATAGATATTCAGCCTCAGTGGCAGAAAGAGACAGCAAGAAGTTCATCCATCTCTCCAGCTTCATGCTGGATATTTTCAATATACCTATCTTCCATTTAATAACTCTTCCTTCTACTGCATCTAATATGCTATCCAATTATCTGTGTGTTGTAAATGGTGCATATTTTTCAGTTCTGTAATTTCTATTTGAAATTCTTTTGCATACTTCAATTCTCTGCTTAAATGATCCATCACATCTTCTACCTTCTTGAATATATTCATCGTTGTTATTTTAAAGCATGTTGCTTTAACGATGAATTCAGAAGGAAAAAGAAAGAATGAGACGGGAAAATGTCGGAGGAGATATTAGCTAAGCATTTTCAAAGACTGACAAGGGAAATATCAAACTACACATATAGGAAGCACTACGATCTCAAAGTAGGAAAAATCAAAGGGAAAAAACAGGCCCAGGTCTGTCATAGTGAAACCACTGAACAGCGAAGACACAACAAAACCTTAAAAGCAGCCAGAGGGGGAAAAAGACATTTACTTCAAAGGAACGATAATATGGTAGCAGAAATGGTGGAAGTTGGGAGGGAATAAAACATCTTTAAAATGCTGAGAGAAAATAACGGCCAATCTATACATTATACAATCATTTTGAATTTCCTCCAAAAAGCAGAGATAAAGATATTTCCAGATAAGCAAACACTAAATGTGTTCCTTGGCAACGCAGCCATGATGAAGGAAATGACCCCAGCTGGAAGCGAGCCCAAGCCCAGAGGAACGAGAAACCGTGAGCACATATGTGGGCAAACCTAAGTGAGTACTGATGGGAAAAAGCAATGACAATTCTTCTGCAGTCTAAAATATACGGAGAATTAAAATACATGACAACCAGACTAAGGGAAGGAGAGAAAGAAAAGAGTGAAGACAGTCTCGAGTACTTGAAAGGAGCAGAAGTACTTACTTAGATTAGACTTCAGAATGTCAAGGTTTCATACTGAACCCTTTCTGATCATCAAAAAACAGAGAAGTTAAAAGACTGTATAGCTGACACGCTAATATGGGAGAAATTGTTTAAAATTAAAAATGCTTAAATACTGCCCTGACCAGTGTGGCTCAGCTGGTTGGGCATCATCCTGCAAAACAAAATATCACCAGTTCGATTCCTGGTCAGGGGCACGCACCTGGGTTGCAGGTTAGGTCCCCGGTCGGGGCGCATATGAGAGGCAATCAATCAATGTTTCTCTCCCTTTCTTTCTCCCTCCCTAACCCTTTCTCTAAAAATACATAAATCTTTTAAAAAATACTTGTGTTCCTTTAATGAAAGCAATAAACAGGAATGAACATAGCACAGATGGGAAAATGGTAACATAGAAATATTAAATACACATAAATACTGTAATTAAATGGTAGAGACTTTAGAATTAAAAATTGGAATCAATATATGTTGCTTACAACAGACGGACGTTAAATGTAAGGACACAAGCAGGTCACAAGCTGAAGACTGGGGACAACACATTATGAAAGCATCACCAGAGAGGAAACACCACACAGTGGGGCCCCGACAGCCTTCTCGACATGTGTACCAGGTCAGCTGGATAGCGCTGCGGAAAAAATAAAATCACAATGACCGGTTCACACGATGCAAATATTAGTTTTGGGTGGATTTCAGATCAAAATCGAAAAGATAAAACAATAAACCTTCCGGAAGACAAATACGATAATGTCTTCAGACTTCGTAGTAAGCAAAGATCTCTTGAAAAGGAATTAAAAAGTACAAAACTATTGAGAAAATAAATGACAAATTTGACTCCATTAATACTACAAATTTATATCCATCAAAAAACACCATGAGAGAATAAAATGCTGAGCCACAACATGGGAGAAATTACTTGTCACACATGTGACCAAATAGGACTGATTCCAGGACAAAAACAGGACTGCTACAAACCAATGAGAAAGAGACAGAAAACCCAGTGTTTGGAAGGGGAAAGACTCGAATAGGCACTTCACAAAACAGGGCATGTTCGTGGCCAGTAAGTAACTTACAAAAGATGCTCGACACCGTCAGCCATCAGGAAAAAGCATATCAAACCGCAGTGTGATGGACACACCTGCTCAATGGCTAAAATTCAAAAGCCGAACAATGCCAAGTGTGGGGAAAGATACAAAGCTACTAGTACTCTCCTGTCACTGCTGGTGAGCACACACTGGAATGTCTTTGAAACGTGACTGTTGTATTAATGTCAAAAATATGTCAATGACACGGCCCAGCGTTGCAACCCCTGGGTACACGCTCAGCGAAATGCACACCCAGTCAGCCCTCCTCATTCACATTAGTGATGTTCCGTGAAGTCACCATGGGCACTGACTTACCGAGGACGGCACAGTGGCTCCCAAGGAGAATCCAGAGTCCCCGTGAAGCTCTGGTCCCACTCCATCGCCCCGTCAGTACAGAGCCTGTGTTAGGTGCGCCCTGTTTAACGACCCCTCTGTCAATGTAGTATGTTGCTGACTCCTTCACACTGAAGTCATGGCCTGTACGGCGCAGTCCCTCGTGCCTGAGCGAAGCTTCTCCAACGCCTATTTCCTCTGCCAGGCCCCTCACAGCACTTCAGCACTGTGTTTGAGGACCATTTAAAGTCACCAAATCGCCAGGAAAAAGTGCAAAAGCCACAGCACTAAGTACAGAGTGTGCGGGGCACTTGTTTACAGGACGAGAACAGTAGCATGAAGGCCGGGCGGCACCTCGCTTGACTTCAGCTGAGAGGAGGCACCGCAGGGGACAAATTTTAGCCACTTTGCGCAGCCACGTCAATGAAGGGCAGCGAAAAGCTCTGAGGGTGTCGATTTTGGGGTTACACACACATCCCAGCGAGTAGGCAAATTCACAAATGCAGGACCCACAACAATGACAACCAACTGCGTGTATGATCACACCACATGACTGGTAACAGTGATGTGACCTGCGAGGGAAAGTAAATCCGCATAAATACGAACAGGGGTACATTGCGGCATAGTCATTGAGTGGAATATCAGACTGCAAAGGTGAACGAACTAGTAAAGTCTGCAACGAGATGGATGAATCTCATGAGCAAATTTGGGCAAAAACAAAAAGACACAACAGGAGGCGCTATGATTCCACTTCTTTGTATTTTAAAATATGCAAAGCTCACCCACCGTGTTTGAACTGAGGACAGTGGCTGCCTCTGGGAGAAGGGGGTGACGATGGGAAGAGGCGTAAGGGGGGCTGCACGCAGACTGGGGTGTTTGTTCCTCAGTGGCGGTGGCTATGGGGGTGCTCAATTTATGAAAATTCGTGGCACGTGCACTTCCTGGCTATGTTCGATGCCAGTCTAAAACAGTAAGAGGAGAGGCAGAGAGAGGACAGAACATCTGAGCCATGTCCTGGGAGAGGAGGACAGGGTTCAGGTGTTCATGAGAAGTGACCGATGGTCCTCAGGGAGGACTCAGGACTGGTTATTTCCCAGCTTCCGAATCCCGACCAGCCTGACGGGTGCGGCGGGGCACCCTGCTGTCCGAGGCTGGGTTGCCCCACGGAGATGGCTTCATGCCTCTCCAGTGTCCTTGTGTGAGTCATTCCCCAAACCCACTGCCAGCTTGCTCCTTTCTCGGGTTCCCCAGCCCTTTCCTAGGCCTTTTGTTGTAGGAAACGTTTTACTGGCACTTAAATATCTTTACCTTTTACAGGCTACTCAGTTTTCTATTTCTTCTCGTGTCCATTTTAAGCACTTCAAATACTTTGTAGAAATAAATCCATTTTCTCCTGGGCTATAGAGGTATTGTAGTGTTTATACATAATTTTAAAAACAATTTTTAAATATCTGGAAACCCATATATTTCTGTGACCCTAGACCTGTCTCCTTTTCA
Source organism: Tonatia bakeri (assembly GCA_004024845.1). Taxonomy (NCBI): domain Eukaryota; kingdom Metazoa; phylum Chordata; class Mammalia; order Chiroptera; family Phyllostomidae; genus Tonatia; species Tonatia bakeri. The sequence continues at coordinate 210,723 of PVIA01001864.1, forward strand.
TACTGTGTTTTTTATTTATTTACCTTTTTTCTGATGTATCTTGTTCAGTCTTATCAGGAGTTTGCTATCTTACTGATCTTTTCCAAGAACTGGTATTTGCTTTGTTAAATCTTTAATATTGATTTTTTTCTATTTACTCAGTTTCTGATTTCTATCTTTTGATATCCTTTTCCTTATTACTTTGGATTTGTTGTCTTTTTATTAGCTTCTTTTGTTAAACACTTAATTATTTATTTTTTCTTTTATTTTCCTCTCTTGCTATTTCAGTTTTCTAATGCATGTATTTAAAGCTCTGATTTTTGTCCAAGTAATATTTTAATTATATCTAATGTTTCTGTTTATTACAAAATATGTCTGTTTTTAAATTACTAGGTATTTTTACATATACAGAAAAAATATAAAAAGTAATTTAGCAAACTCTTGTATACTCACCATCAAACTTATTATTAATCTTTTGTAATTAAATCAGATTTATTTTCAGAATTTACAACACTAGCACCCCACGAATTTTACATATTCATGCTTTCCTTGTCTTTCCTTGCAATTTACCTCCTTGGCAGAAGGACTATTTATAGCAGTATGCTCTTCAACTTCTGGATAGAAGAGATTCCTTTAGCTTTCTATTTGTTAGATTAGTATCTCATTTGATGGCCTAATGGCTAAGGGTATGCTTTATAAAATCAATTGAGACTTCCAGGGTCACCTTGGTACTTGACCCATCTTTGTAAATATTGCATGTGTCCCAAAGAAATGAGTGTTCTGGTCACTGATTCCAAAGTGAAAGCATATTGTTATTAACATTTTTATATATTTGCCTTTTTGCCTGCTGCCCCTACCAGTGTCTACGATGAGTGTGTTAAATTTCCAACCATAATTCCTGATTCATCTATTTGCTCCCATAGTTCCACTGTTTCTTTTATACATTTGACATAATAATGTTAGGTGCATATGCGCCAATCATTAAATTTCCTACTGCTTCTTTTCAGTATAAGATGATTGTCTTGGCTGATATATTTTAGCCTTAAAATCTATTTCGTCTGATATTATGATTGTTACTCCAACATTCTTTTAGTTCAATTTCTCCCTGGCTTGTATTTTGACCACCCTTTATGTTCAACTTTTTTACATGTATTTTTTTCAAAATTGAATCCAAGACAAAACACTGGCTGAATTTTATTAAATTCTTTCTAGGATATTGTCTTTTGTACTGGTGGCTTTAATTCATGTATTCACAATTACTGTAGCTAGTGTGTCATTTTTGCTTTTTTCTGGTTTATCACAACTATAATTTTTAGTTGTTTAGAAGTTCTATATCTTTCTTTCTTTCCCACCTTCCTTTTTCTTCCTATTAAATCCACGTACAACTGTGAGAAATAACACAGAAAGGTCCCAGGCCCCCTCGACCCAGTTTCCCTTGATGGTGACGTTCTGCAAAATTCAAGTTCAACATCACGACCAGAGACTTGATATTCACTCAGTCCACTGATCATATCCAGACTTCCTCGTGTGTACGCACGTGTTTCCGTGCAATCTTATCACTTGTGTAAGTTCATGCACCCACCTCCACTCTCAAAACACAGAACCATCCCACCTGCACAGGGGTATGATTTTAGGTCCCATTTTAAAACCACACCCACCTACTTCCCAGCCTGACCCCATCCCTCACCTCTGGAAACCACTCAATCTGTCTCCATTCTAAGATGTTGTCATTTCAAAGATGTTATAGCAATGGAATCATAAAGGATGCGTTTGAGGGGGCTGGCCTTTTTCACTCAGCACAGTTGCCTGGACGTGCAAGTGCCTACAGCTGGATCCTGCTTACAGCTCGCTGGAATTCCACACCACTCACCCCCATGTGTTTTAACCAGTCACCAGCTGAAGGACATCCATGATGGTCCCCGTGTGGGGATATGACAAATAGAGCTGCTATCAATATTTCTGTACAGCTTTTTGCATGAAGCTAGATAGTTATTTCTCTGAAATGTCCAAGACTGCCATTACTGGGTGGTACAGGAGTGGCACACTCAGTGTTGCAAGAAGCTGCCACATCATGTGTCCCAGAAGGACTGTGCTGTTTCACATTCCCACCGCGGTGTCTGAATGACCCAGCCTCTTCGCTCCCTGGCAGCTGCGTGGTGAGAGCCCGCTGTGGTTTTCAGCTGCACCGCCCTCGTGTGCAATGGTGTTGAGCACCCTTTCAAAGGCTTGTTTGTCATCTGTGTGTCCTCTTCAGGGAGATGCCTGCTTGTGTGTTGGGCCTGTTTACCCCGGTTGTATTTTTTCTTCACCATTTCGTTTGGAGAATGTTTCATATATTCGAGACGCCAGCCCTTTGTTGGATATGCACAGTGCACATGTTTTCTCCCGTGTGCAGCCTGCCTTTTCGTCCTTTTCACACGGGATCTTGCAGAGCAAAACAATTTTTTTTACTTTAATGAAGTACAATTTACCAATGGTTTTTTTAATGAATTACGTTCTAATGTCAAGTCTTAGAAATCTTTGCATAACCTTAGACATACCCCTATTTTTATTCACAAAGTTTTTTACTTTTTGTTTTACATTTAAGTCCACGATCCATTGAAGTTAAGTTTTATATAAAGTGTGAGATTTTCTTTTTTGCCTGTGGACGTCCAATCATGCCAGCACCGTTTGTTGAAAACCCTATCCTTTCTCTGTCGAATGGCTTTTACGCCCTCGTTAAAAATCACCTGCCACATTTGCGAGAGCCTATTTTTTAGGATTCTAATTTATTTATAATGTTTTAGATTGTATCTCTTTGAATAGTTTTCATACTAGTTCTCTGTGTATTATAATATACATACATGATTTATTAAGGCCTCTTGGCATCAACATTTCCTGCTTCAAGTTCATGTGCCATTTTTTACTATTAACTTGACAGACCCATCGGCATCTCTCTGACTTGTAATGGTGCTTGCAGAGCGGGATCGTCCTATAATTGGAGGGTACTGGGGGAGGAGGGAAGGAGCCTGCAGCCCAGAGCTCATAATTTCCCTAAGGAAAAAGAGTTTTCTGCTTCTGTACATGACTCTCTGCATCACAGCGATTTGCACACTGAAACGTTGTGTCCATTTTCTATTTGACAAAAGAGGAGCATGGGTGGTCTTCTAGTGAGAGTGGGGCTTCTCCTGAAACACGTCTTGAAAGGCACATGCCAACTCTTGGAAGTGAATTTTAGAGACATGCACAGAATGGTGAGCTATCATGTAAGTATGAGATTACCATGCTTCATTGGGGGCCTCGGAATGATGTCATTAAGCTTTAGAGTTTTAAAAACCTTATTGAATCCATTCACACTAAAGAGAGTAGTGGTTCATTTCAAAGTCTTAAGATGCTTTGCTAGGCCTACGCAGGACAGTCATTAGGTCCCTAGTAACAAACCCTAAATGAATGACTCACAGCTCCTCGAGCTGTGTGAGACCTTTGGGGATGTTTTTACAAGCAGTAATGAGGCAATTTCAGCGTTTGGGGGAAAGTTCTTGAAGAGAGAACTGAGATTCATCACTCTGGTTCCTTCTCCCAGCTGGAAGTAAAACTCAGTCTAAGAGATTCTGTCCGACTGTGGCCGGGCCCCCCGAGATGGTGTGTGTTATTTACCGGGACTGACGGCAAGAGGGAGGGGAGGCAGGAAGTTTGGAGGTGAGCTCCTTCCCACTGTAGGGATGCAAATACTGAACCCTAACACAGACACTTTAATGTCAGCTCTTATACAGAAGCTCTCTTTCCTAACTTATTAATATTTTCAGTTCAAGGGCATTAACATTTTACCTCTTCAGAAACTTGGAAGGTAACCAGGTTCTCTTACAGAACCACGAGGGAGCAAAATGTGAAACCAATATGTGAATGTCCAATGGTGTCCCACTTTCAACAGCAAATTGCTTAATTACTAATAGTCCTCATGTTTCTGAAATCGTTCCATTCCTTGGGCAACGATCACTTCATCTCCAGTTCAAAACAACTGTGGATATTGGAAATATTTGAATTGACTTCCTTTGTCCTCTATTTTCCAGGAATAAAAATGAACACAATTCTCCACTGAACAGAGCTCCGGTCACCTAAGCCCGAGTCCCCGAGTGCCATCCGATGATTATATGACAAGAGGAAATGTGGTGGAAGAAACAGTGTTAGTCTAGGGAACTGCGGCGGTATTTGCTGAGTCACCAACATCTCGCCTTCTTTTTGTCCTTCCGCAGAGGAAGGAAGTGTTCAAGGGAGACCCCTTCTCTCTCTCTGGGACCTACTGAGTGGTAACTCCTCCCTAGCTCTGCAGGTGGGCTGCGATTAGGTGAAGTCATTCAACCTAGGACTTCCCCCAGGACAAGCCTCTGGAGTCCAAGACTGGCCACCCCGGAGAGCTGGACTAAACTCCATCAGACCACGCCTTGTGGTCTGTGCTGGGGGGTGGGGGGCGGGAGTAGTCTTCACTTTCTCTCTCCGAAACAGTGAACAAAGAAACCACTACATCTACCTTGTGACCCCAATGGAGCCAGCCCGCTGGCAGAGCCAATGTATTTTGCACAGAAATAGCTGAAAAGAGAATCAGGAAGAGTACGCATCTGGGGTTTTGATGACAAGTCTCAGCCACTGAATTGACCACCCAGGTGCCCCTCTTACTCTTGTTTACACCACAGCCGGTGTTCCTATTAACTGTGACTGGACACGGGGCTGATTCAACCCAAATTGATGACTTTGATTCTACTACAAATTTGGTGACCTCTGGAAAATACAGTTCAGTCCTCATTCAACATCGTTGGTAGGTTCTAAGTCTTTAAGTGAAATGACATATAATGACACGAATTTGACCAGAGCCTAGCAGATATAGACAAGGGTTGAGTTCCTACAGCATCACATCAACGTAGTAACAAACTGTGCTATTCAAGGACCTGCTGTACTTTATCTCAGCGTGAGTTTCTACATTTGCAATATAATCGGCCTTACATCTATCTCGGGAATGGATGTGAAAAGAAAAATACCAGATGAAATACACAAGATGTAAAAGAGTAGCAGAAGAAAAAGTGCAAAACTCCTCAAACCTTAGATAGTAGGAGGCAACAATAAAATGAAGACCAGTCTAAAATGAAGACCACGTGGGCCATATTAGTGAATGAGTCTCCTGTTATCACATAAGAAATACAGATTGGGCAAGACCAGCGATGGAAACTAAGATTCAACCCACCAGAGAGAACAGAAGATACTTTGCAGGAGAGTAGGACGGTCCTCTCCTCCCGCTCCTCCTCCTACCAGTCACTACTGCCACCACCGCCACCACTATCATTAACAGATGTGGGTCAGGAGCTGTTCTAAGGGCTGTTAATCCCCAAAACAATTTTATGAAGTGGATACTATGGCTCCGTTAGAGCAGTTGTAAACATAAAAACAAATTTTTCGGCATTCCTGTAATCAAGAGGTGGAGTCTAAGCCTTCCCCTCCTGAATCCGGGCTGGCTCAGTGACTCTCTTGTAACTGGGGGATGGCAGAGGGAGCAATGCCACATGACTTCCAAGGCCAGGTCAGACGGGGCCACGCAGCTCCCACCAGGTGTTCGGGACATCTGCTCTGAGGGAAGCCAGCTGCTACGCGAGACGTCTGTCTACCCTGAGATCATCATGCTGGACAGACCACATGCAGTCACTCGGTCAAGGGCACCAGCTGCGATCTCAGCTGACGGCCACTATCCGCTGCCAGCCATGGCAGTGACCCATTTTGCCCATCCAACTCAGCTGAACTGATGTGACCCAGGCTCCGCCTTGTGACCGCCACTCCAGGCAAGAACTGCCTAGCCAGCCCTTCTGGAGAGCTGAGCCACAAAACCGCAAAGACGACTTTGCCGGGACAGACCTCGATTTTAGAGGTGAGGAAATTGAGGCCTCCTTGGAAATCAAAGATAGAATCTGATCATAGGCCCTCTTGGCTTCCCTTGTCCATGGTGGGCAAGCTGATTACCATGGGTTTTGGAAAGTCCTTCCCTGCTCTTCAGCCTATTTAAAATCCTAAGAAACGAATCACTCCCCCCGGCCCTGCATCGCTCAGTAGGAAACACCAAGTGAAGAACAGAGAAATAATTAGATAGATAATTATCTGAAACAGCTATCGACCACTCGGTTTTAGGACATAAAATCAAAGTCATCAGGGATCCCCATCTAATCAGGCCCTCTTCTTCATTTCTCTGTTTTCTCTTCACCGCCTTTCTGTGGCCCTGCCTTGTCCTGGCTTGTTCAGGGTTCTCACCACGTCGGAAGCCAACCCGTCTGTCATGGCGACGGCTCCATTCCCAGCACCAAGCACCATGAGACTCACACCAGGGCCCTCAGCTCGTGTTCAGAGAGAGAACTGAATGGAGGCCGGAAACCACGGTCACTGCCACCACCTCTCTTTCCCTCAACGCTCATATCCAGCCACAGATTACGAATAGAGAATGCTGTTTAGGTCTGGTTCTCCCCTTTACAACCGCTACCCTAAATTAAACATTTCATGTCTTCACCCCTGGAAAGCCACAGTGAATGGTGGGCCTTTCTGCTTTCAAATATTTCACTCTTCCGATCCACCCCACCCCATTCTTGCTCCCAAAATGTCAGTGGCCCCCCTCGCTTGTCAAGTGGGAAGCAAAGTCCTTCAAGGCTTTCCCAAGGTGACCTCAGTCCTGCTCGGGACCCCTCCCCCATCGCTCTCCTGTGTGTCCCCGGATGCCAGTGAAGTGGACCATTTGGTCTCCCAGGACAAACACACAACGTGTCATTACAGATGACTGCTTCCCATGCCTTTGTTTCTCCGAAGTCCCCACCCATTGCCAACCAGCTCATCAAGGCCCGTCTCAAACCACTCAAATAAAGGACCCTTCCCTGACCCCTCGCCATTCGTCTCCTTTCTCTGAACCCACTCGGCACTCTGCAGGGCCCCACAGCTGCTACCTTCTTCCTGCCTTGATGTCTGGGTCTTGGGTGCGGGCATCTTGTCCTCCTATGTGGACTTACTGAGGCTTGCAAATACTTCATACCCATTTTTTTAATCCCATGAAGGTGACAGTCCTGCAAGGTTTAACCATGACAGGAGCTCAGTAAGTACTGAATTAACTGCGTACACTTTCAGGGAAGTTACATTTAAAGGAGTCCTCCAACGTGACACAAAGAAAACGATTAAGGTTAAAGACGTGCATCCTAATGGAGGCTGACAGGGGAGAGCATTCCTGAGAGGTGACCCCAGCAGATTGTCCACATTAGAATTACAGTCTCAGGGTGGCTCGGCCTGCCTCTCTCCTCTGGCTCGCCAATGACTGCATGCACACTTCAAATCATTTCACTGCAGTCTGAAGCGGGGAAACCTTCCTAAGCAAGATGCAAAGCAAAAACAGGAAAAAAAGTGGTAAATCTGGATACACATAAATTTCAACTTCTCCATGGCCCAATGCTATAAATAAAAATTAAAATACAAATGATCTGTTAGGAAAAGATACTTCTAACATGCAGCATAGTCTGTGAGTCAAATTCCTCAACCTGCAAAGAGTTTTAAAATCAATTTCAAAACATAGAAGCAAACATCCCAGGAGAAAACAAGCAGGCCAGGCAGAAGAAGAAATGGGAGAGGCTGATGAAGATTGGAAAGGATGACTGACTGTGTCCAAAGTGAGGACGTGCAAACCGGGAAACGAACGTCCGGAAGGCACGCCACACACTGTGTCAGAGGCGGGGGCAACACCAGCACTCTCCGCTGGGAGAGTCATCTGGCGTCATCTGTCAGGAGTTAAAAAGTACGCACTCCCTGGCCCAGCTCTGCTACTTCCAAGCAAGCCCTTGCCCTACAGATACACTCAGACAAGATAAGAGAGAGAGATGAAAGAGATCGGTAATTGCCATTGTGAGAAACACCTGGAAACAGGCAAACAAAGAAAACTGGAATCGGCCGAACGCATTGGTACGTACCCTGCAACCACTCACAACGGAAGGCTAAGCGGCAGCTGTTAAGATGGAAAGACCTCCAAGAATAATGAAGCCAAAAAAAATAGGTTTAAATTAAGGTTAAAATAGGGAAAGCACAGAACAAACAATATTTTATTATGATCTCATTTAAATTTTTTTAATCACAAAAGAGCAGGCATGTATACCCATGACATATGCCCACGTGTAAATGAAGCATGTCGGAGAGGCTGCACTAGTAACTGGTTTCTTGGGGTGGGGGGGCAAGTGGCTTCTACTTTACATTTTACCCCTTCCTGCTGTATTTTTTTTTTCAAAAGAAGCCCCATGTATCTGTTACTTTTATAACAAGAAAGAAATTTTAAAAGGTTTAAGTATGTCCACTGCTTTCCCTTTGGCTGTTTTGCGAAAATTTTCCCAGTCCCTCCCTGAGCACCCCCCATACCCCCTGCTTGCACAAGGGCCTCATCGCCGTCTGGGGGGCCTCTTTTTGATCCGTGCAAGCTGGGAGTCAGGGAAACAGCTTCCTACTCAGGGCTGTCCAGAAGCACAAGAGCGACGTTCAGTTCTGGGAGCGGAAAAGGAAACACGTGCCCACACAGAGGGCTGCCAGAGATTTCGAGGACAGACGGGAGCAGGACGACAGAGCATGCTCCCCGAACACTGCCTCTTTGCTTACCTCCTGGGCACGTCCCAGTAGCTGGACTCAGAGAGAAAAGGGGCTGGCCAGACCCGTAGGTGACTCACGCCCATCTCGATGCCTCTCGGAACACGTGGCTTTGCAAAGAGCGCTGGCCAAGCCAAGAGCGGGGACGAGACAGACCGGCTCAGCGCTCGTGGCCCAGCACAGGCCTTCCTCTGACAGACGTGCTGGCCAGAGGGCTAGGAGGCAAGGGTCCCGTGAAGCTGAGTAGGCACGTTCATCTGGCTGTTGGAAGAAATACGTAGGAACATCCCCAAACAGTTGTGTGTTCTGGAGGGAACAGTCAGAGCTGCTTAGTGCAGACCATGCCGCCCTCCCTTGCTTGCCACACTGTACGGCTCCTGGCTCCGGGTGAGAACTGCGGGAGTCAGGTGGGGGCTGGCGTCCTGTCTCTTTGCGCATCTTGGATGAGCTTTCCCTGGGGTCTGGCATTCCCTGTTGAAAACCAGCGCAACGTGGTGACGTTACCTCCAAGTACACTGGGTCATGGCTCGGGAGGCAGGGGAGAAAGCCTCTGTTTCCACCTTTAAATAGGAGGGGCCCAGCCAGTGACCTGCAATACCATAGGGTATGCCTCCACCTGAGCTCCGAGGAAGGGTAATTTCCTGCCCAAACCGAAAGACAGGGCCGACGTCCATCTGGGGCAAACAGAGCTCAAACATCCTTCCTCGTGCATGATGGTGTGGGGAGAAACCCACTCTGTCAGCAGGCTGCAGGCTCGTGCGGGCCAAGAGGCACAGGGAGGAGGAATGTGACGGCAGCAGGAGGGAGCCGTGCACACGATTCACATCCGTCTCCTCCTGGGCAGCCTCGTCCCTCACTCACCCAGCCGCTGGATCCTGGGTGTAAACCCCGTCCCTGGGTGGACTGTGGTGTTGGGGGGGCAGGGTAGACACAGCCATGACTGGTGTGGAGAAGACGCCCTCGGGCCACCAGAGCATTTGCTCCCAGTTGCTGTGGCCAGGGTTCTCTCTGCAACAAGTGGCAGGCCCCTCCCACACAGAAGGGGGCACTGTGAGTGGTGTCATCAGAGTCCCATAAAATGACAGCAAACAGAACCACCAGACAACCCAGAGAAAACGCTGGTCTCTCTTTTCCCCCGTGACTCAGCAGTCCTATACTTTTACATGGACACGTGGTGAGTGAGAAGGAATACTGCTCACTGGTGAAGGGAGAACAGCAGGAAAGATCTGGAAGCAGTGTGGGAGGAGAAAACAGGGCCTCCTGTGTCCTAAGAGGGCCAGGCTGCAAGTTCCATCCTCTGAGCAGAGGGAGATATCTGGGCCCGGAACCTGACGTAGGGGCCACCGGACCGTGTCCTGCTGTGCCACCCTGTGCAAGGCACTCCGGCTCACTGGGTGTTTGCCTCCTCCTCCGTCCAGAAGGGCCATTGGGTTGAAGGGATGACGGAAGACACGGCGCCTGTCCACAGGCACATCGGAGGGTGCCATTCCTTCTACCCCGTTCTCACCTCTGGTGGCATGGTTTCGACTCCACCTTCCTAACTCCACAGCCTGTTGCAGTCCCCAGGCCCAAGTCCCCATCCCAGGCACCGTCCTGTTCGTACGGAAGCTCAGCTCTCCCTCACCCCCCTGGGGAAGCTGGTTACCCCTCCCTGGCAGCGCCACAGCATGCTGCCCAGACCTCTGTTTCGACATGTATCACACACTGTAATCATCCTCATTTATTTGCTTGCTACCAAGACAAGGATTCTCCAAGGCCAGAGAAGGCCCTGGATAGACTGGTCAGTGAGGGAAGAGATTTGTCAGAGGGTTTGCTTCGGCCTGCCAGGGCGACAGGAGCCAAACCTGGGAGTGGGCATCAGCAGGCCATGCGCATGGAGGCAGCAAAGAGAGAGAAGCCAAGCAGGACCCCTCGCCCCATCTCGTGAGCCTGATGTGAGTGGGCAGAACCCAGTCAGCGACACCCCTTAGCCGGCTGCTCCCGCCGCAAAACTGTCCCAAGTCACCTGGTACATCTGCCCCTAAGTGGAGGGAGGAGGAGGTGAAACAGCAGAGTGGCTGAGCGGGGAAAACAACAGCAGGACCAGTGACAAGGGACCGCAGGGATGACAAGGATGGAGAGGCCGGCAGGTGATTGCCCCTGAGGCTTGAGCTTCCTAACGTACGAGACCCAGCCTCAGAACGAAGACTGGTCCACGGACAGCCAGCCTCCCGGCGCTGCAGGCTCCACCAGGCCCTTCCTCAGAGTTCTGTGAGGGCGGGGTCTCACTGAGCCCCAGGGACCCGCAGTCACTGAAATTTAACACAAAATCTTGTAAAGGTACATTGTCATGGGAATAGGGTCCACAGAGTCCACGAGGTTCTAAAAAAGGCTTGCAATTTTTAAAAGGAAAAGAAAAAGTGATTAATGTGCACACGAATCACTTGGGGACCTTGTTCAAGTGCAGGTTCTGGTTCTCCAGTCACCAGGCTGGGGCTAACCACATCCGGGTGTCTCGGCGCTGCTGGTCCACAGTCCACTCCCAGAGCAGCAAGCCCAAGGTGCAGTCTCAAACCAGGGTCTCTGCATCGCCAAGTCCCATGCCCCATGGGGTTCAGAGCAACACACACTGATCCAAATTTAGCACGTGCGACAGGGTGCACACAACACGAGACATGCTCAGGCAGGTCTCCCCGGCACTTCTAGGATCCCCTCAGAGTTTGGGGCCAAGTCATCACTAATAAGGTCGACCAGGACTACTGCCCCCCATCACTGCTGCAAAGACATCCTGGAGTCTCAGGCGTCTGGGCCCTTCCTGTGTGTTCAGAAGGAAGTCCAGCAAAGAGTTTCTCCCCACTCTGGCTGTCATCTACTGCCTCTGGGAAAGGGGCTAGAAAAGCGAGGGTGGCTGAGAGAACTCATTCTGTTTACAGAGAATTTACATGGTGCTGCCGAATATTTATGGGGATGAAAGATCAGATTCGACTTCACAGACAAACTGAAGAGCTGGTGACGGCAGGCAGCGGGGCCCGCAGGCACCCTGCGCGTCCTAGCGCTCTGCGCCTGCCTGCGGTTTCCGCCACCGAGGGGGCAAGGAGGCTGAGCCGCGTGGAGACCTGGTCCTGAGAGGGGCTGCCTGCAGCTAGATGGTGCCTGCACGGCTCTAGCCCCGGTACACAAAGTATCATAAAGGCCGAGATCCAAATGGAAGTCTAAAAATAGCGCAATGAAATGACTTCCTTCTTTCACTCCCTGGGAGAGCAGCCCGGCTGACACCGATACCGCAGGGCACCGCGGGCCTCTCTCGTTTTCCCGAGAAGAGCAATTACACAACTGCCCCTTCTCGCCAGCAGCGGCCCGGCTGTCCCAGAAGCAAGGCGGGGAAGGCAATTACACTGTTGCTGGAAAACCAATAGTGGATATTTGATTATGATTATTAATGGGGAAAAGGAAGACAGACTGCTGAGTCGCAACCAACCCTAAGTGCATCTGCAGGAGACTCCGAGAGGGGATTAATTTTTTGTTTTCTTTTCATCTCTCAGCCAGCCGTTTGGATGTGACACAAACTTTAAGCATGGCCTGTCACATCCTTATCAATATTCAATGCCGCCGCACTGTGGTCACATTATCTCCCCTGGATGCCCCCGTGACAGGCCCCACGCTGCGGGGATTGCTTTCGCTTCGTCTCTAAATGGGAGGTGGATATTGCAGGGAACTGACTTGTCAGATGCAGGAAATTAACTAATTTTCAAGACATTAGAAAGACACTTGGCAGCAAATATTTACTTCTCTGTTTCTTTCCTACTGATAGTGAACATGCATCATCTAACCCGGAAGATGCTGGGTTTACAATGTCGGTGAACAAAGGGATGTTATAACTCATTCGAAAGAAAACAACGCCATCAATTCCAGCTGCCCCTGGTGGAAACACCGTGGCTGGAAGTACATTTGTCATAAAAGAATAAACAGGACCGTGAGGCATGTAAGAGGAGAGGCGAGTGTGTGACTTCCGACTTTGCATCGCACCCTGAAAACCAGTCCCCCTGTACTGTCTACCTAGCCACTGGATTCCAATTACTGCTCGCCTCAAGGCGCACATAGGCACAGCAGCTTCGCTCACAGTTGGCCATTAGCAACCGGAGGCACTCTGGGGGGGAAGGCTGGGTGCGGGGAGGGCTGCATCGGAAGATGCTGGGCGAGGAGACTCGCGTGCACCCCCTCTCTGTGCCCGGCGGGGTTCTAGGTACTTTTCACCATTCCTTCAGTCTCTTGTACAGTTTCACTCTGAGGTATGACGACAACCCTCTCCACTTGACAGATAAGGGCACGGGCTCAAGAGATCCTGGTGTTTGCTCAGTTACCCAGCTGACGGCAACCGATTTCCACGCATTTTAGCAGAAATATTTAGTCTCCTTCCTCACCTGGGAAACACAATTTCCAATTCAATACTGAAACCAAACAGAACACTTAGGCACTCACGTGGCTGTCTCAAATACATGCCATAAAACCTAGCAGGTCATCCTTACTCTTTTTTTTTTTTTTTTTTGGTAGGTGTTGCTCACTTTTGTGCAAATACATGCTCTTGAGGTGACAGAAACAGTAGTTGTTGTGAATGGTAACAAACAAAAAACAGGCGTTCGTTACTAAGTGCAACACTGAGCTTCTCCCCGGGCTGCCCGTCACGAAAGCAAAGGGCGCAACTGAAAACTATTTCAAAATTCTGTGCACACACGTGTGCATATACGGCATGGCACACTTTATAATCTTCATTATTCTTCCCACGACTCTACTCCTCAGCCTTCCTCAATATCAGAAACAATGGCAGCCAGCATTCACTGAGCACGCACCATGTGTCACTGCATCTGCATCCTAGCCCTGTGAGGAGGGTGCTACATCGTTGATAGGCAGAAAAGCTGAAATTTAGAGAGATGCGATCATTCGCCCAGGGTCGCCAAACTGGAAAGTGTAGCGAAGGCTGGGAGTAGGTCATCAAACCCCAGGGCCCACATTCCCAGCCCCGCCCGTGTCTTCCTTTTCCTCTAATTCCCCTCGGCCCGGGTTCTCCCAGTCACTGGCCTGTGCTGGGGCTCATCCCAAACCCACAAAGTCTTCTTTTCTCCTGCTGCCCCATCACCCAGCTCAGAGGCTACCTTCTCTGGACCTCCTCCTCAGGCAGAACTGGCTGCCACTTCCCGCCACACCTTAGATGCCCGTAGGAGAAGCTACATCTCAGCTGTGAGACGGCGGCTCCTCCAGGGGAACCCAGGTGCCATCCCTGTCCTGTGCCGCAGCACCCAGCGCGTGCTCCACACAGAACTGCCGACAAGCCCTCCATGGAGTCCAAGTTCTTTGCCACTCTCCTGCCACACTGGTGATGAGACGCATGCTCCCAAGATCTTCTGAGTGGCCTTTCCTCATACCAGCAATTTTGAACTTCCCCCCTTCTCTGCTTTTGTTAAGCTAAACAATCCAGAAGTCCATCAAACTACACTCATTATTTTCTAGCATTTTATCACTTCAGTAACCCAGTTTTTCACCTCCTCCCTGTAAATATATATAGTATGTATTTATATATCTCCAGGTGGCTTTAACACGGAGCTGGAGCTGCCATCCCCAAGGAGCTGCCCTCTCTCACATCGGTGTTTCCCTCTCTTCCTTCCTCTCTGTCTAAAAAAATCAGTAAACACATCCTCGGGCGAGGATTTAAAAAAACAGGGTAAAATGACCTAAAGCAATCCTGACCCACAAATAACTGTTTGCAAGGATGACAAGGAGGCAGATGTTATGACTACTGGCACGATCACGAATGGACGGAGAATTGAAGACTTTGTTAGAATCATCGTCCTTCTGTCAGCTTCTCTGCACCAGTGGAAACGCCATCCCTCTGGGGTGTCATCATTCCCCTTCCCTTCCCCAAAAACCCCCTCTGCCTTTGTCTCCAGACTGGACGACTTTGGGCTTCTGTCTGAATCAGCACTTCCCAAGTAGCGGCTCTTTCGATCTCAAATAAATGCTCGTTGCCTCTCAGTGTGGCTGTCATTTTTAGGTTATCATCCATGTGATCTAGTCTAAGTTATGTTTCCTGGTACGCATGTTCCTTATTTGAAAAGGAACTAAGGTTTCTGAATTTATAAAACAGATGAAATAAAGGCAGCCGGTTTAATCATTATGTCTCCTGATGTATTCACCTGCCTGTGCAAAGGGCAGTAATGACGTGACAGCCTGGCAGGCAGAGCTGGAGCCGGGCTGCCCTCATTTGAGACTGGCTCACCCCTCACTGTGGGCAAGTGACTCACCTTCTCTGTCTCAGTGGCCTCATCTGTAGAGTGGGGATGACAGTATGGACCTCATTGGATTGTGAAAATAAAATGAGTTAAAATACATAAGCACTAAGAACAACGCCTCTGCCAACACTTTTCCTATCCCCAGCACTACAGGGCCCTCTGGGATCAAGGCCCTGGCTGTCTCTGCATGCCAGCTCCAAATGCTGCAAGTTTACCCCTCACTGCCTGCTCTGCAAAAGTGCAGCTGGGCCCTTTAAATAGTTTTCCTTTGTCAGCCGGCACAGTATTCTGTTTCATCAGTAGAGGGAGCTGGAGAGACATTGCAGGGGTAGGGGGGTTACTTCCTGGTTCCAGGGTGCTGGGAGCAGGCTGCTGAAAAGTCGGCAGCCTCTCCAGACCCTGCTCTCACGGCCTCTGAAACTTCCCCAGCACCCACGCCCGGAGCACACGCGATTCCCCTAGTTCCCAATTCCCGCAGGGACCTGCGAATGTCACCCTTTATAGCAAAGGGCACTGGGCAGACGTGATTAAGTTAAAGGCTTTGGGCTGGGGAGGTTACCCTGGATTATCTATCTGCTGGGCCCAGTGATGGGGTCACACAGGTCTTGGTAAGGGGGTGCCAGATGGTGGAAGCAGAGAAGCAGTGTGATAGCAGAGCAGAAACTGGAGTGCCATGCTCTGCAGGTGCAGGAAGAGGCCACGAGCCGAGGAACGCAGGTAGCCATTGGGCAGCGGAGCAGGTAGAAGCAGATTCTCCCCGCCGACCCTCCAGGAGGATCCAGCGTGCCAACACCTCGAGGTTAGCCCAGTGACATGGATTATGGACTTCTGAGCTCCAGACTAGGAGAGACTAAATCTGTGTTTTTCCAGCTACTAAGTTGGTGGCCGATTGTTCCAGCAGCAACAGGAAGCTGATACCGTGGGGAAGTGGACAGGACTCTAATTGAAACCATTCTGGTCATGTGTTGAAAACTGTCGATTTTGCGTGATGTGAACTTGGGCGTTATTATAACTTCTCTCATCTTGGATGTGTTTGAAACTTTCCGTAGTAATTAGGGTTTTCTTTTTCTTACTAGGGGAATTTAAATCAAAAGTCCATCTTTAAGACATAGTTTTCAGCCCTGGATGGTGTGGCTCAGTGGATTGAGTGCCAGCCTGCAAACCAAAGGTTGCTGGTTCGATTCCCAGTCAAGGCTTGTGCCTGGGCTGTGGGCCAGATCCCCAGCAGGGGGCAAGTGAGAGGCAGCCACACATAGATGTTTCTCTCCCTCTCTTTCTCACTCCCTCCCCCTCTCTCTAAAAATAAATAAATAAAATATTTTTTTAAAAAAGATACAGTTTTCAAATTTCATACACTTGTCCCAAACCCAACTCCAGAATGTTGTGCCAACATCAGTCTCACAGATCGAACTATTAGGGAGGTTGAGACAGACCACCCCCGGGGTCATTCTATGGGGCCTGGAGAAGCAGCTGGACCTCTCGGAGCCTCGGGTGCCTTTGATGCTCTGGTTAATTTCACAGCCTGCGCCTCATGGGGTTGTCAGGGGGCTTACGTGAAATAACCCGTATCCAGTGCATTTTCTGACCCACAGAAACTCCTAATAAAGGTCCTCTACTGACACTGTCATTTCCAGCTTTCCACCAAACATTTCAAAAATGCCTCAAATCAGCCTCTATCGTGATTATTGCGATTCTCTAAAGCATATTTGCAACATAAGCATTTTGAATCTCTTTAGATCACTACTCTTCTGTTTGTGAAAGCTGTCGCTTTTGTCTGATTGTTTTGTTTTGATGGACTCCTGAAATAAGGGGCCACTCAGAGCAAAGGCACCCCGGGAAGGGCGGCTGTGGGGACACTCCTCTCCGGGGAAACAATAATAACTGCCGGCCCCTCTGGCTCCTACTAGCTGTCGTCCTTCCCCCCAGAATGGATGTCTCCTGTTCCTGGTTTACCCTTCAACGCGGAACTAGGAACCAGAGCTCTCACTACCCTGCATCAATGAAGGGAGACCCTGCTACTCCTGTCCCATCGCCGCCCCTTTCTTAGTAGCAGCTGCAACAAAGCTCAGCCAGCTCCCTCGTGGACAGACTTGTGGTGGCTGCTCTGGGCTCGGCTCTTTTTCAGAAGCATTCTGCTTTCTGCCCGCTGGTGGCAACAAGCCCCCTTGAGGGCTTAAAGCTGGAGTCCAGGCTGATGCCCAGAGGCTATAAAATAATCAGCATTTTTTTAAACACCCGTTTTCCCTACGCTGTGAAGCCTCACATTCATTTAGGGCCCTGGAGTCGCCCGTGTAGTTGGACATGGGACTCCCAGGCCCATTAAACACTTTGCACCAAAAGAGGACATCTGTGCCCTGGCTGGTGTGGCTCAGTTGGTTGGAGCGTCATCCCATAACTGAAAGGTCCCAGGTTCGATTCCTAGTCAGGGCACATGCCTAGGCTGTGTGGTCAGTCCCCGGTCCAGGCATGCATGGGGGGTAGGGAGCAGTACCAATTGATGCTTCTCTTTTGCACCAGTTTCTCTCTCTCCCCCACCCCTTCCTTCCTCTCTGAAGGCAATGAAAAAACGTCCTCAGGTGAGGGTTTAAAAAGAACATTCACTCCAGAAACTGCAGAGAAGGAAAGGTAGTGTCCCCTGCAGCCTGGCCCCATCCCCTTCTGCAGGGGTCACGGCACCGGGAAGGGCGTGCAGGGAGCCCAGGAGGGTCGAGTAGACACTGGACAAGCACACTGCTGAGTAAAGGCTAAAACATCTTTCAAGTTACTCCACAGGCTTTTGAACTTACGGAGGAAGACTCCCATGTGCATTGCTGCTACTGTTTGATGTTATCACAACGCTAAACTAGACCGAGAGGGCCCGGCAGAGGAATCGCTGGTTGACAAAACCCGTGACCACACTGGTGCAGTGTGATGAGGAGTGTAAACCAACACCGCTGCCCTTCTGATTATCTGCAGGCCCCTCGGGCCCTCGTCATGGGGGTTCAGAGGACACATCCGCCCGCCGGACTGCCATACGGGGCTCTTCCCTAGGACTCGCGAGGCTGTGAGGAGACAGGCGCAGTGACATTGTTAGTGGGTTTGCATTAGGCTCATTTGTCATGCTTTTTGAGGACCTGAACATAGGGGTGGCACTGATTTTCACGACCTAAGAAAAAGTACCAATAAAATGGCCCAAGTGACCAATAATGGTAATTTTAAAGGCTGTTGAGTTAATGCGATGTGGCTGTCAGGGTTTGAGTGTTATTGTGTCGTGGCCGTTGACTCCAACTCTGAGGACACGCAGAGGCTGACTCGGGCCACCCAGGGATCCTGCCCTGTATGCCCCAGACCACGCGTCCCTCCCGCTGTCCCGGCCCCTGCCCCTGCTGGCTCTGTGCACTCAGAAGACGGCAGCTCGAGAGGGCAGGCTGCTGTAGACACCACACTGCAGACATAAACACCTGTGCATACGAGAAAAAACAGTCACTGCTGACTCAGAGCCGCAGCCGCTGCAGCCACTGCAGCCACAGAAGGGTAGCATCAGTGCGGGGGGTGGCCCACGCCGTGACTTGCCTGCCAAGGACTGGCAGCTGGCTCTGCTGGCCTTGGCCTGTTGAGCCCTGAAAGCACTAAGTACTGTCTCGTTGCAACTGTTATTCAGACAGCTATTATTTAAAATGGCTGCCTGGCTTCACCCCGAATCCGACAGTCTCATGGGAAAGAAACTGGGCCTGTGCTGCTCTGGGCATCACAGATGGGGGGTGCGCAGCTGCAGGGCAGGAAGTGCGTGTGAGCACGCAGTCATCCCAGGTCTGAACCCAGGGCTTGAAGAGGCCAGAGGAATGCACTGAGGCTCGGGGGCTGTTGGGGACGTTCGTGACGCACAGCCTCCAAGGCCCCTGTCCCCACGTGGAAACAAGATCAGCGTGATGCGGTGGGTTTGGGGGTGCCGGGGAGCCATCCCCGACAGAAATGACTCCCCAGACCAGCAACCGCTGTGCCGGGAATTGCTGCCCGCACGCAGACTCCAAGTCCAGACCTCCGAGTCCAGATCTCCCAAACGTCTGTTTCTTCTTCCTCAAAGAGCAGAGCCGGACCTGGTGAGTCTCCCAACCCCCAACAGGACAGTGGCCAGGACCCGCCACAGGAGAGCGGGAGGCCAGCCTGCTGAGGGTGCTGAGAAGGCTCAGGAGGAGGAGACTGAGCCCCACGCCGGGACTCACACGGGGCTCGGGCCCGGGGCCCTAGAACTGCATGTGGTCACTGGTCTGCAGCAGCTGACCTGCTCTTGCCTAAACCGTGTAGGCGGTCTCACTCCGTGCCCACACTCGGGTTCACGCAGAGCTGACACCTCACCAGGGACTCTGGGGGCTGCAGACTGACACACTCATTCACTATTTTCTTAATCCACCTCCCAAACCCTCCCATCACGAAGTACAGTGGCTGTTCCTAACAGCCACCCTTGGAGAGGAGCACACAGGCTGTGTAGCCAGACGGGCAGTCCATCTGCGTCCTCGAGTTCATCTCCCAGGGTTCGAGTCTCTGGATATTGTCCCTCCGAGTCCAAGGAAAGCATGCCTGAGACAGAGGCCAGGTTCCCACTGCCCCGGCTGCCAGCTGGGGTCTGCACACTAGTGGCCCGGAAAACAAAGGCGGGGCCAGATTCCTTCTGAAGTCGTGCGGATACACTGGACCAAACCCCTCCAGTGGCCAGGATTCCGACTCAGGTGCAGGTATACAGAATCAGCAGAGCCATCCTCCAGGTGAAGCCCGGAGCCCAGACAGGTAGGAGGGCGGGGCCACTCACAGAGGGAACACCTCTCCCCTCACGCTCCAACGAGCCACACAAATGAGCCTCGTGGCACTTGAGAACCATTTCCACCGCGGTAACTACAGGAGTCGGCAAACACCATCATCAAAACAAAAGTAACTTCCACTGAACAGCAATAAATCAAGAGAATGGTCGAGACTGAATGTCAACTAGGAGACAGGCTGCGCTCACCTCCGAAGTGGGGTGTGCAACAGCACAGCTATCGCAAAAGCACGGCTTCTCTCCGGCCCCCGGTTCGCTCCTGCTCCTGTTTGTTTACAGAATAATAGAGGAATCGCTCAGTCCAACTGCTTTGTGCACTTGTCACAAGTCCCCATCTTGGTGCCTTTCTTCTCCTTAGTCCACTCCTTTCATGATTTCTTTTGGGAAGTTTTCTTCTTAAAGAAACACAACTGAAAGGCTCTGTTTCTGTGATGAATGGGAGCCACGGAATTATCTTTTGAGGCTTAGCATACAATTCAACCCCATAAAATTCTCCTGGCTCAAGAAATGTCATCTTTGCATCAGCCGCAATGGAAGGAAAAACCTGTGTTCTGCCTGAGGTCCTGTGATAAGGGGTTTAGGGCCCACCCTGGGGTGGGCTCCATCCGCAAAGACAGCCCTGCACAGTAAGCATCTGACACTCACTTAGCTTTGTCGCTAAGTCCCCGCAGCTGTTGCATGAGTCAGGGTGGCTGGGGGTGTGGAGGGGGTGGGGGAGATGCAAGGAGCAAACTGAACAGGAGAAAACGCTGTGCGTAATACACTGTATAACCTATACTCGAGCCTGCTTCCGGGCTGTCACCTCACTGCCTGTGACAAGGGGACACCGAGCAGAGTCCTACAGGTGACCACACACACGAAGTGGGCGTCTAAGAAGTTCCAAGAGGAGGCTCCCTTGTATCAGTCCTGTATCTGAAGCTAACAGGTTCCACCACGTTCGCAAATTAAACTCTCATGCCACCCAGACAGCGCTTTCTTGAACTGTCTTCTCCTTTTAATTAATGAGAAATTGGATATCTGTCTGCCTACCGGGGTTTCCATTGATAAAGCAATTAACTTTTCTTTAAGATTTCTCAACTCCCACCCTAGCTGGTGTGGCTCAGTTGGTCGGAGCACCATCCTGTACATCAAAAGGTCAGGAATTCAGTTCCCAGTCACGGGCACATGCCTGGAGTGCGGGTTTGGTCCCCAGCTGGGGTGCATGCGAGAGGCAACCGATCAATGTTTCTCTCTCACATAGATGTTTCTCTCTCTCTCTCTCTCTCTCTCCCCCCCCCCTTCCTTCCCCTCTCTCTGAAATCAATGAGCATGTCCTTGGGTGAGGATTAAAAAAAAAAGATATCTCAACTCCCTCCCTGACTACATGTAAAAGTCATCTTAGTTTGGACATTCCGTATTGATCAATTATCATTGACTTTTCCAAAGGCGACAGGCACCCTGAAACGTGCGTGCTGTGAAGCACATGGGCACACCTAGGGGACAATGGGCACCCAGGCTCACGGAGCATGGCAGACAAGACCCCCGCGTGACTGCCCCCCTTGGTTCCGTCTCACATGGCAACCACCACTCCATGTCTTTGTGCCTCCCAGATGAAATGGGACGGAAAGCAATCCCTCAGCATCTTGCCAGGACACAGGCCCCCTCCGTGTCGGCTGGTTTCTTAACTGATCTCAGTGGACAGAGGGTCTTATCACAGCTTCAAGCAGACAAACTTGAGGCTGACATATACAAACCCCGGAGTCTGCTACCACAGCCCTCTGTTTTACATAACTGTCAGTCTCCTACTTTCTCCTCTGTCAGCCAACGTCCCTTTCTTATCTTTCACAGGCTGCTTTTTAACAACAGCACCACATCCAACAACATGTCGTAGTATCAGTGACAAAGAAAAAGATGACAGGTGACTGAGACCTCCTGGTCGCACGCATACTTCTGCTACCGTAGGTGGTTAACTAGTTATTAATAAGAAGGAGAGCGAAGGAAATCAGACATTGTGTTAATCAACTGGGGAGCGTAAGTGTCCGCCAATGTGTCGACCTCTTAGCTCTGACCCCGCAATCAACAACCTGGCTTCTGCTTGGACCACAGTGATCTTCCACCAGATTCTTCCCACTGCTCCTGGTTCTGGGGGGGAACCTCTCTCCTCTTCGGAGCCCCTCACCACCCAGGCCTCGGGCTTTCTGTCTTCTTTCCATCTACACACCCTTCTCTCTAGGGCAACATTTTCACTTTCTCAAAGGAAAATATCGGAGGGAGAAAAGCAATTTTATTGGAGTTACTTTCCTGCAAAATGTTCTGCCTGCAATTGTCATGATATTTTATCCTGGGCTCCACAAAGCACCCAGATGTGGAGCCTCAGAGCTCCGTGAATCACAGCAGACATGATAAATTCTCCCCAGCCCCTGAGCTCTCGCCCCCATGCGCTGGGGTCTTTCCCAAACACTCCAAAAACCAGCCAGATGGGTTCTGCAGCCGGAATTCAGCTCCAGGAGCCTAGCCATTTGGTCACAGAAGCCCTAGGAGGCACTCAACCTTTGTCACAGACATTAACAAGAAGTCAATTACCTCGTTTTTCTCCCTTTCCACCCTCTGCGGGAGGTGCTAACAGCTGGCCACAGGGCGGCCAGCAGAGCACTGCCAAGTGCTTAGATAGTCAACACAGTGTATAGACCCTTAATGGAGGCTGTTAATAGCAAGCAAACCTCTCTCCTCAACCCCCCCCCCAAAATCACCAGGAAGGTAAGGGATTCTCTCTGGATTTATCAAATAATTGGGGTTTTTTAACAGATTTTTTGGGGGGTTTCATAATGTTCATGGTGCCATAGCTGCTAATGTAATAACAGCCAGCATTTATTGAGCCCTTACTATCTATAAGAAACATTTTTTCTCAATCTATTATTGGCCCATTTTAATGAAAGGAAAGGGAGTCTTGAAGTGATTTCTTAACCTGGTGACAGCCCACAGCTCGGAAGTGGCCAAACTCAAATACAGACAATCTGATTCTAGAGCATTTTAAATGTAAATGTCTCAGCCCTGACTGGTGTGGCTCAGTGGGTTGGGCGTTGTCCTGCAAACTGAAAGGTCGCCAGTTGGATTCCCAGCCAGGGCACATGCCTGGGTTGCCAGCCAGGTCCCCAGATGGTGGCGTGCGAGAGACAACAGATCAAAGTCTCTCCCTCTGTTTCTCCCTCCCTTCCCCTATGAATGAATGAATGAATGAATAAAATCTTTAAAAAAAAGACATTTACTGCATGCATTAAAAAAATAAGTAAATAAACATGAATGCCCCAGGTTCTCCACAGTTGTCAGGGAGAGATCCCGTGTCTGTTTGAGGGTTGCTGTTTTTTCACAGTGACGCCCAAGGGGAAGGTGTCCCTTTCACACTAGCTCTTGCATCTGGGCCGCTGCTCAGACATGTCAAGGGGTGGGGGTGGACTCTGTCCCTTTGTGAACCAGACAGTGGCCAGGTGGGACTGGGGTGGCAGCTTCTGTTCTGGCCCTGAAGACTTACTTGACCGATGGGGGAACTGGGGTTCTAGAACACGACTTTTGCTTTCTCTTCCTGAAGAAACGAATGCAGGTCTTTTCCAGTGGGCTGAGTGCTCTGGACACAAAGTCCATCATTACTGAACGTTTCAGGGGGAAAGTTCTCTCTGAGCACATCTAGTTGCTGGAATTCTTACAGAATGAAAGAATCATTGAATTGTGAGGCAAATGCTGACCTACAATATTTATTACAGATGAAATCAGTTACATATACATTTTAAAACTTTATATGTATCATTCAGGGTCTAGGATAGTATATCACTGTGGTGTGAGTTAAGGGCCCATATAAACATTACCAATATTTTCCCTACCCTGTTTTTCCTTCTTTTTTCTGCTCTTTTATAATTCATGCCGTGTTGTTACCTTTTATGCATTATTTTTTCTGTATGTGTGTGTGTTTCTGTATTTAAGCATTATAATCTCACGTATGCTTAAGATTTTCAGTTTTGAGATAAAATAAGGTTAAAGTTAAATGGAAATAACGGTTACATATGAAATTAATGATTATGTAGAACACTGTACAATTAAATGCTTTACATTTTCTTATCTGTTCGAATTTCAAAATAATAAAGTAGTTAAGATCATTGTTTCTCCTGGAAAATTACAAAATCACTTTGATATTCAAAAGTGGGCAAATCTAATCATGGACATTTTCATGAGAGCTTTCATGTATATGACGTATAGGATCGATTTATTTAGTTTTAGAATGGAAATTCGGGCTTGCTAAAAATAGCTCTATCAATCAACCAATGAATGAAGTCACCGAGTACTTCCTGTGTGTGAGGATAGAGCCCAGAGCATACAAACGAGGTGAGAAGGCTGGAACACAGATGGAGGAAAAGAAAACTCATGTCCTGAGGCAGCGTGATCGACGGGTGGGAGAGGGAAACAGAAGAGCAGATGGGAGCTCGCAGGGGCCACAGGAAATCCCCGTGGGCCACGTGGCCTTAAATGGACTGTGAAGAATGGAGTCTGGGTACCAGGTAAGGATGATAACCAGTGATGCACTTCCCAGTTTCTGTCTCCTAGAGGTCTCCTTCCACTACTGAGAAAAGAAAGACAGAGAGACAGAGACAGACAGACGGAGCTAGCTGACAGACGAAGAACAAACAGCCCCCAGCTGGGGTGCAGGAAGGTGGCACCAAATCAAGGAGGAGAAAGAGAGAAGCTGAGAACCTCTGTCTGCCTGAGAAGCAGACACAGCACGGAAAGGGGTCAAGGCCACGAGGAAGCGGTGAGGAAGGCTCTGAGCTCTCCGTGCAGAAGCGAGGGCTGGAGGAACCAGTGAGGTGCTTAATGACACGTCAGGAGGGAGAGGAGGAAGGCCTTTGTCAGCAACAAAACAATAACATAGAAACAGGAAAAACGAGTGGCGGCGCCCACATGCGTCTGCTTTCCTTTCTTCACTCGAAGGGGACTGGGTTCCCACGGCAGCCAGTTGCTCATCTGCTGGCTCCCACTTCTTACATTCGTTTCCCGCAACAGCTTTTGAAACAAGTTCAATGGGGGTTGAAAATGGGTTGTCCCAGGCCCCCAGGAACTTCAAAACGACCTTGCATAATCTGGAAGAACGAGTGTACGTGAGGCATTCATGTGAGGCTTTCATGCCGGGCAGGAAGGGCGCCTAGGAAGACGGTGAGCGGGGCAGTAACACAGTTGCCTGGTTGCAGAGACGAGTGGAGTGAAGTGGAGCGAGGCCGGGAGGCTGCTAGATTGTGTAAGGAGCTGCAGATGTGAGGGAGGAGGAGGGCTGGCCCCGAAGCAGGTGGGGGAGACAAATCCACAAAGCGCCTCTCCCCTTTCAGAGGGCGAACGGGAATGTATTTGTATTTTACTGCGTCTAACTTACAACTCAGATTTATCAGTCCATTATCTTCCTGAGAACAAGGCGTACTTGCCCAAGTTTTGCTGTTTCCCTCCCTCTCACTGACACAGAGCTAGTAAGCCAGCCTCTCGCCAGTTTCCAAGTCTCTCCCCAAGGTAGTTAGATACTAAAGGAGACACGGCTACTCCCTCACCCATGCAATGCATCGTTACTAACAGGAATTTTCAAACAGAATGAAATGTGTTTATTTTCCATTGCAACAGTGTGTGTTTATATATGTATATATACATGTATATCTCTATATATCTAGGTTTATACATGTATATCTGTATCTAGATTTATTCTCAAGTATGTTCTATGCAATAAAGAGTTTATGAGCCCTGGCTGGTGTAGCTCAGTGGATTGAGCATGGGCTGCAAACCAAAGCATCGCAGGTTGGATTCCCAGTCAGGGCACATGCCTGGGTTGCAGGCCACGGCCCCCAGCAACCGTACATTGATGTTTCTCTCTCTCTCCCTTTCTCCCTCCCTTCCCTCTCTAAAAATAAGTAAATAAAATCTTTTAAAAAAAGAGTTTATGAGTATAACTTATCAACTCAGAATTTTACTATTCACCTATTTATAATTATGCTCGACTGAATAGGTATCCTGAGTATGTAAAATAATGTAACTGAGATACTTTTAAGTGCATCAAATATTTGGCAGCTTTAATATTATTTGATAGTAAGTAAAATCAGTTTTCAAAATACAGGTTTTGAAGAAAAACTTCCTGAATCACATTTAAATGCACAATTTGGATTATTAAAAGGCAAATCTGGTTGAAATAGGTACTAAGAGCCCCCCTTTGCTACTGGCCCCCCTTTTGTTTTGTTCTTTGCGGGGCGCCCCTCTGAAGTGCTGACAGCATCGGACCATCCCAACTGTCTGACTCCTCTGACTTTGCTGAGAGAGGGGGGCACGCGGAGCCCTCCCCGGTGTGTCTCAGTCCTTGGGTCTCCAGTCTCCGCGCACTTTGAGATAGGAACCAAGTTACTCCTGTCGGTTCCATTTGTCTCCAGAATCATGACTGGCCAGACCCAGGTCTCCCTGGAGCACCGACGGCAAAGCGTGTCTTCTATAACCTTCCGGGGGAACACAAGCGACGCACTCGGCTCTCACTCCTTTCCTCCTAAACCCCCGTGAGGCCCAGCGATGCTCCCGACAGTGGGAACAGACAGCCAAGCTTTTCATCTGCGTCTATCACCTCGCTTTAGTCGGTGTCTTGCAATATTAATTGAGCTGTCACTATGCTGCAAACTGTGCCAGGTGCTAAAAGCAGTTTCTGTGTTTCAAAGAAGTTGATTCTCTTGGAAGGAACTGGGCTTGGGACGGGATCATGCAGCCGGCACTGCTTGGGGCCTTCGGGGAGGTCAGGGCTGTCTCAGGAGGGAGCCCCTGGCCATTCCCACCCCTGTCCGTATCCGGCCTGGCCTCCTGCACTGAGGCACCCAGAGAACTGCCTGCACACAGCCCAAGGCGAATGCACCCTGTGCCTGCTTCTCTGCCCGCTGCCGGAGAGGCTACAGAGTAGGGCTCTGCTTTTTCTCCTCTCCATCCCAATGCATCTACCGCACTGGCTCAAAGCAGTCGGAGCCAGGCCTCCTGCAGCCTGGGAGAGCAATGGAAAGCGCCCTCAGGGAGATGGCTGTAGGGTGGGTCAGCTACCTCCCGGTCACTGAGACTCTGCTGAAGGACCCTCAGGAACGAACGTCTGTGAGTCGCACATCCGCACGCACGGCTGGAGAGGCAGTGAGACAGGCGGAAGCGGTGGGAGAGGAGACTGGGGGTCTCTGAGTTCATAGCATTTGCTCCTTCAATTGTTTAAACATTCATTCGGCACACACTTGCCAGACACCCCATAACACTGTGCAGCACTGTCAAATCACTGAGGATGCATCTGGACAAGACAGACAGACACCGCCTTCCATGCCTGACCTGAAGCCCTTGGACAGCGAGGAGAAGAACTCAGTGCAAGCTCATTACGCAGTCTCAGGGAGTCATGGGGGGCTTCAAAGAGGAGGCATCCCAAACATGGAGGATGAAAAGGGCTTAGAGAGATGCAAGGCCGCTGGGGGTGGAGCTGGGAGGGCCCAGCAGAGCCCATGTAAAGGAGGGTGGGTGATGAGAGCAAGCACACCTGGGCACAGGCCAGTGCCACAGGGAAGCAGACCTTCCTGCAGGTTGCTCCTAGTTCCCACATAATGGGTTGAACCACGTAAAACTGCTGTTTTTCTATGTCCAAAAAGGTCTAATATCAGTAATTTCCCATGGTTCAACCTAACATCCCCCTGGATTATATCTCTCACCCAGTTCCTTCTGAATTAGAAGGAAATGTAGAAAAAACACAGCAGCATTGAGAAACACAAGAGAGTTGGGACCACTGGAGCTGGGCGGCCAATGGATGATACTGAATGACACGCAGAGGTCACACGGAAGAAAGCCACGAGCCACAGGAAGGCGTCCAGGACTCCTCCCCAGGCCGGTGGGGATGTGCAGTGGCCGTTGTGCACTTTGAGATGCTTGCTGCAGACCAGCTGGAGAAAGGGCAACGCTGCAGACAGGAAACATAAAAAGAAGCTATCCCCGTCCCTCGTGAGAGAAGACAGACCCACCTAGCACGGGGGTGCAGGACAAGGACACGAAGAGGCAGACTGGCAGGACTCAGTAACTGACTTTGGGCAGGAGACCAGGGGAGGGAGAGAGTGTGAGCCCCGTGGTGCGAGGGCGGCTGGACACCCACCAGGAAGAGCTGGCCAGGAGGGAAGAGGCACAGCCCTGGGCCTGACCACTCCTTCAGTTCAGATAATAAGGCCAGCAAGGATCAGGAGAAGCGCGAGGCCAAGGGAATCGAGGCGGGCTGACTGTCGGCTACAAAAGTGCTCCAAGTTCAGGGTTTAACAAAACCCAAACACCGACCTGAAGGCCGTGCCTGTCCTTCATGCTTACAACAGAGGAAACAAAAGGTAAACATGTACCTGAAGTCAGGTAGGTGATAATGCCCAAGCTCTTCGAGCCTCAACCTGCTGCCCAGGAACCCCGTGGAACGTAGGGGGTGTACAGTGCTTATGGCTCAAAAATGGGGGTCAGAGTTAAGATCAAGAGGGACATGCAGAAATGTTCCTCAGAATGGGAAAGGCAGACACAGACTCAGAGCAGTGCACCTGGCCCAGGTGAGCTCCTACTTTCTAAGGAGGAGAGGCACTTCCTTAGTGGACACCTCTTACCCGACGGTCTCTACTGACTGCCTTTGTTAGAGGCCCTCCCCACGTCTGGGGCGCCGAGGCAGAGAGGCACCAGCCAGCGGTCAGAAGGACTTGCTTTCCAAGCATTAGAGTAAACCCTGCAGCACCTTCCCTGCTCTGCAGAGCAGGGCAGAGCTCAGCGGGGCAGCACCCTGACATCTCAGAAGGGAGGAGCAATATTTCAGCAGACCGCATTGTCTCAGCAGACAAAGGTCAAAGGCACAGCCTACGTAAAGAGTTATTTAACAATTTCCAATGTAGTAGCAAAACAGTCTCCACAAAGCTGGACAACGCTCAGGGAGGCAGCAGCACATCTTACACGCTCAGACTTGTTTCCTTAATTAGAAGCAGGTCCTGGTGGCCGGGCTTCACTCTCAAGAGGACACGTCCGCAGAAACCAGACACATCTTGACGGGCTGGAGGGTCCCTGATGTGTCTCACATTTGAATACCTAATTGGGTTAAATTTTTTTTTTTTACAAAAGCAACCAGGAATTGTCATGCCAGTTTTGAATTAGGATTCCAAACAGAACCTCAGATGTGAATTCTCGTATTGTTCCCGAGTATGCAGAAGCTGGGTCAGAATCATAGGACATACCCCCTTCAGACAAGAAAAATAAAAACAGACCACGGCGCGCAGCTTGAATCTAAGAAACCAAAGAAGATTCTTTTTTCTTAGAAAACATGGAAACTATCTGTGATCTTCCCCAGACACTTTTAAACACTTCACTCTATTTATTTTTTATAAGAGCAGGGCTGGGGGTTTTTGTGTGAATCTTCCTACTCCATTGCAGGGTCCAAAGGACTCCTTTTTCATGTTTTTCCTTGTTAACTTACTACAGAAGTTGGCTAGCCTTTTTCTTTGCCCTCACTCAACACTGTTAGAATATGGAAACCAGGTGTGTCGTGGCATCCGCAGTGAAGGCATCGCTCTCCTTACCTGCGCAGTTTGTCCGAGAGCACGTCCATGTACTTCACAGCATTCTCCTTCACGCTGGTTTCTGCAAAACAGAAACCTGCAGTTGAGGCAGAGCTTGAACAGAGCCCGAACTACTCAGTTAAAGGCCAGACACTGAAGGATCTCGGTCAGGCCGCTGATGATGACGAGATCCCTGTGTTTGGAATGCACTTGAATCCACTGGAGTGGCTGCCTGGAGCAACTGATGCATGAGGCCCTGTCTCTGCAGTGGTCAGAGGCGGGGCCCAGCCCGGCCCTGCCCTCGCCCTGCACTTCTAAAGGCAGCGCATCCAGGCTCTGGTGTGGACCCCTTCCGCTCCGTGCCTCTCCCCTTTCCCACCGGGTAGCCAGGAGCTTGGCTGCAGGGTACAGGAAGGAGAATGGGAGCAAGGAACAACTCCCTTCCTGTGGCAGCAAGCAATGGCAGACCCTGTCCCTGGAGAACAACAGACCCGGAGCCCTGCCAGGGAGCAGACACCAATGGCCCAGCTTCCGGAGCTGTGAGTTCGGCTCCTACTCAAGCTAAACTCGGTGCCTCGCAGTCACCAAATGTAGAAGGAATGGATGACCGCGATGGTTCAACAGACCAAAGAGGCTCCTTACTAACAAAAAACGGTTTGGCCCTGGCCCATAACTCAGGTGTTTGGAGCGCCATCCCAGTACAGCAAAAGGTTCTGGGTTCGATTTCCAGTCAGGGCGCATACCTAGGTTGTGGGTTCGATCCCCATTTGGGGTGCATAGGAGAGGGCAACCAATCCATGTTTCTCCCTCCCTCTTCTCTCTCTCCACTCTCTCTTCCCCACCCTCTCTAAAATCAATAAAAACATATCTTAGGGTGAGGATTTTAAAAAAAGATTTGGTGCATTTGGGGCAAGCTCAGATTCCCTCTATTTCCCCCTCTGAGCAACGAGAGGGTCCTTCTCTCCCGGTGGTCACTCACGGGCTGTCTATGTGAGCGCCCGGAAGAGCCAGCGGCAGCAGACACGTCTCCCTCAGATGGTGGTTGTAATTATTGATGTTGTTGCCATTTCTATAATTACTGTTATTATTGCTATTATGGTATTTATCATTATTTTGGTTCCGCTCTTCAGTCTCAAAGATAATGGATGCTGAAGGCTCATGGATGCTAGAGCTGCGGTGCGTGGAGAGCAGGGGCCACACTGCCCGCCTCTCGGCCCGGAGTCTCCGTCTGGGCCTCCCAGGACCCTGTGTCGGTCAGCGTGCGTGGGATGGGGTGTGGGATGGGACACACCCCACCCCACACAATGTTTTCTGTACATCTTCATCATCACCAGCACCCCAAAACTGTCCCTGTGAGCCTGATGGAGAAACTACCAAGCAGGACTGTTTCCGTGTAAACAAGGAAGACAGGAGAACGTCAAGTGGAAGCAGGTCTAGCTAGGTCTCAGTGCCTTGTGCCATCATTTGTTGGTGTAATAAGGGGGCAGCAGCGATATTCGCCGGGATAATCATCCAGGAAGTAAGTCCCAGACAGGCTGGACATCAGACTGATGGAAGCAGGGATTCCTGGGAACCTCAGCCCCAGCATCCTCAACGCGTGTGGACAGCATCATGAGGTCAGCGCGAGAAGGCCTCAGGTTTGAAAATGGAAGCCAAAGGGCACTCATCAGTTCAGCATTAATCACAAATTTTGGCGAATGTTATTGGATTGTTCTAAACAAGGGTAAGTACCAAGTGAGGCCTGACTTCACTTTACAAATATAAGTCATCAGACTGCAAAGATCATTATTCAAGGATCAATATAGACAAGATTAACTCTCATTGGTAAAATCTTCCAGAAGGAAAATGTGAAAGACAAAGGAAATTTTTTGGAATTCCAAGAAATGTTTGTACCTAGTATTATTCTTTTGTTTGAGTCAGTGAAAGAACTTCTGTTTATTTGGTTGATTAAACCATGCACAGAGCCCTGGCCCAGTGGCACAGCTGGTTGGAGCATCATCCTGTACACCAAAAGGTTGCTGGTTCGATCCACAGTTGGGGTGCATACGGGAAGCAATCAATCCATGTTTCTCTCTCACGTCAGTGTTTCTCTCTCTCTCTCTCCCTCCCCCCTTCCCCTTCCTGTCTCTCTCTAAAATCCGTGAAAACACATCCTCGGGTGAGGACATGCGTGGAGACGCACTAGTGATACAGTGTGACAAAGCCCCAGGGAAGTCAACAACACAGAAAAACGAACCTGCAGTTGGACTGTCCTGGTAAGCAGGATGGAATAAGGTTGTGTAGGACCACAAAGCTGGCAGAATCGGCTATGTGAAGGGCCACACGAGTCAGATTTTACCCCAAAGGGCAGGACAGAATCACCAGCCATGAGCCCCTGCCAGTACCCCTTGCTGTGGCACTGGAAATCCACTGGGAGGACGTACACGACACCATGAATGACACCCTCGTAGCGAACAGTGCCCATGTGTCAGGTGCAGTCCCAAACAGTGACTAATAGTCATACCTACACAGCAGCTCTATTATCATCCCCGTGTCACAGCTGTCACAACTGAGGGCCAGCCGAGTCATACAGCCAGTGAGGGAATGTGCCAGAGCCCACTGCCGCACAGCACAGAACTTCCGTTTCCGACAGGAGCTCGGGAAACACACACTGAGTGAATGCACGTGAAGCTTCGGCCACCACTGAACTGCAGCAGGTCCTCAAAGGCACAGTGAGTTCAGGAGAGACCACAGACTGTGCTGTAGAAGGTCTGAGCTACAGGAAATACTCGCACTTGCAAAGAACAGCCTTCAACAAATAAAAATCAAACCGTGTGGAAGCTGTAGGGAAGCATGTAACTAACATACCAGCATAAAATACGTGACCCCTGTATAATAAATGCAAAAATAGATATAAATATAAGTATAGACACATATATAAAAATATAAATATATATATATGCATACACACACACATTAAGGCCAAGGTGATTTCAAAGTTGGATGTGATGAGAAAATGATTAATAATTTACTAGGCCTTATTTTCATATCGATTCACTCCTCCTAATGAGATGCCAAATTCGCATGGCTTTGCAAACACATTCTTATGTGTGTCTTAGATTTATTTCCAGCATTTTTCGGCTGTCACTGCACGTGGTGGTCATTTAGACAGAATTCTCTACAAAGAGGGTCCCCAAATTCAACAGGACACAGTCCTGCCCAGGCCTCAGACTCGTCATTATAAATCATCTGGGGCTGGGATCAAAAAATAGACCATCGCTAAATCAGCCATGGATGCGCTGGTCACCAGGGTCACCGTTCAGGGAGCTATTAATTCTCTCCTTCCCTCTGTGGCTGATAAGAGTTGTGCAGAGAGAAGGCAAATTGCCAGGTATGGGTCCTGCAGAATCAACGGACAGTGACCAAGAACAGGCCTCTCTTTGGGGCTGTAAGTGCTCTCGCTCTTGCATTCCTCCAGCATTTCTTCAACGGCCACTGCGGGCCAGGCTGTGCCTTAGCTCGCTGGGGCCATGGAGGGGCCCAGAGTGCGGAGAACGCCAGGTTCGCTGACAGACAGCCACATAAACGAAGGAGTGGCGAAAGCAAGGAGGTCAGTTCAATGACAGAAACTTCAAGCAGCCGTCCTTCCGGGAATGAGGCAGAAAGAGATTCGGCCCAGCTTGACAGGGTTAGAAAATGCCCCCAGAGGAAATGACTGAAGTGGGAATCTTAAAGGATTTGCCATGCTGGCTGAAGCCAGAGGAGGCATGGATAATCCAAAACAGCAGTTGCGCATAAAGTAAGGTTTGTGTTTTAGAATATCAGGCATTTAATGTCATATCATTTTACCTCCCCCATAATTTCCGAAGCAGTTTTCCCTAAGCTTACATCTTCATCTTATTCGGTGTAGTGCGTGAAGCCGCGGCTGAGGAAGACGGGGGG